>CALSCE010000091.1:5498825-5539934 GCA_943593645.1 Bovichtus variegatus | reverse complement strand
CACACACACACACACACACACACACACACACACACACACACACACACTCACTAACATTAAGAAGACATCAAAATTGGCAACAACAAACAGAATGTGTTTCTTGACTTAATCCAAGAGGTTAGTTGGTGTAGAAATGCAGGAAATTTGTTTTAAATTACAAGTGATTTTTTCTGGGGTCAATTTAGCCTATTTTAGTCAACAGCAAGGAGCCGCTGTTAGGAACTGATTTCAAAATAAAATACCTTCACCACACTTGAGTGTTTTTGACCAATGAATAGTAATCATCAAGATGCATGCTTCTATGCATTTGGCACAAACAAATATGAACTGTACTGGCCTATGTTATTACCAGAGTGTCTTGACCTTTGGGTTATGATCCTACATGAAGTCCCTTGAATAGTAAAAGTACAAAGTACTGATATTTATTTGACATACAACTCTTGAGTTAGCTTTAGGGTTAATATACAATCCATTTGGAGCTCCCTCCATGCACAATAGCACAGAGGGATGCCACAGTCAAACTTGCCTGACAACTGTTGAACAAATAATCTGACCACAAGGTCCATTCAGTAGCTGTTCTGGAGCTTTTGATCATACCACACGCTCTTCTTCAGCAGGGGGAGTAAAAGGTTGTTTTAATTGTTTCCTGGGTATTTTAATGACATCTTATTCATGTTGGTTTAGCATTTGTAATCAGATCTATTTCGTCTTAAAACTGAGAAAGTAAAAAAAAAAAAGCAGAATTCAATCACAATAGCTACTAAATGGACCTTGTAGACAGATTATTTTGCCAACTGCTGAACTTTTAAAATCAGCTGTTCAACTGCTAGATTAATGAGAATTATTGGATGTTGATATGGGATCATTGTTCTCAAATGCTAAAAACGACATTGCAGATGTAGCCTAGTCCAGTTCCTGGGGTCACGGGGGTGTGTAGGAGCATTTTGTATAAAAGCTGGAGCAAGTTGTAAAATGGAAGCTGGACAGTACCTGAGCCGAGGTGCTGCTGAGCTTCTGCAGGCCGTTCTCCAGCCGCTCCATCTTGGTGGTGAGGTCTCTGCTCTTCTGGCCCAGCAGACTGCGGTAGAGCTTGATCTGCTCCAGGAAAGACTTGGGCGTGGTGTAATTGTAGCGTCGCTCGTTGGCCAGGTACTCCTTGGACATCTGATTGACACTCATGTGGACGTATGCCATGAATTTGCTGACCGACTCCTTCACTTGAGGCTGCAAGAGGTATGAACCACAGAAGTGGTTACTTCACATTAGAAGAGGATGACTGTGCAGATTTTGGCTGCCAAGCAATATTTCCAGAGGCTCGGGCTCCGGATTTAATTCTCGAGGGCCTCTAGTCTGCACTTGATATTAATATCACATTTGCTGTGTCACGGTGCCTGAAATTTTAAATTATATTTTCGGAGTGTGAACATAATTTTTTTGTGTATATTAAAGTAGGAGCCGTTCTCACTTCAATCTTCTCCACCTCCTGGAGGAACTTGAAGCTGACCGACTCCAGCGCCTCCTGTGGCCACTCGTGGAACCAGTCGATCGCTGTACAGTTCACCACTGCAGGGAACTTCCTGCTGCGAACCCTCAGTTTACACCCCACCGGAGAGAAACACAGAGCCACCTGCAATACAAGCACACAAACGGACACACTCGCTAAGGTCAAACAGAATTGATGCAGCAGCCAGATCACAGTCATTTTCTTTCTCCCCCAGTGCAACTGGAGTCGCAGCAGGGGATTCCTGCTCTGATTAGCACATCTTCATGGTCAAGAGGGGGATTGGAAATATGTGAATTTATTATTTGCACTGCATCAGTAGGCAAATAAAGCCTCCAGCAAGCCTGTGAATTAGAAGAGTGTGTTGAGCTGCCGGCTACGTCAGACTCGACTGAACAGCTGGCTTGTTGAAAATCTCAGCCAGATGCTCGATACCATTAGAAACAAACATGCAGAAGGCACACCCAGAGACACTACTGATAATAATCAAGTCTGGAGGAAGAAGTAACTGCGTGCTCATCTGACACACTGAAGCTTCACCGTCACGCTGCTTTCAAACAGGGAGGAACAGCATTCATTTTTTTGCCACATACAGGATCTCGCGCAGCTCGTCTGCAGCCGTCTTTGTTTTGGCCAGTGAACCCTTTATATGAAACCCTGTCTTCATGTGACATCTTGTGATAGTTTGCATGCAGGGCTAAATGAACCTGGATATGGAATGTGGGCTTGCCTTGCTTTGCACTGTGGATTAGTGTGGCATCTAGATACATGCACCACAATCCAGCGGACAGACCAATCAATAGACACAGAAGTGGTTGTGAGTCAATGTGTCTCTGGCTGCTGAATCCAATATGTAAAGGTTCATATTTACACCCCAATACAGCTATCCATCAAGTGCAATGCACCAGAGTAGAATACACACACAATCTTAATGATATGTTCCCCACAGTGCTGCTGAACCACCTGCAGCAGCTTTGCCATGTATCAACGTGTATTTTTGTGGATATTTGAATAAAGGCACATATATTTGGAAATGCACTTTACACAATACCAACTGAAGTAATAAAGGTCTTCAAACCAGATATTTTTACACACATTTATATATATATATATATATATTCTGGTGGGGGTGCCTGAGCAGTTCATTTAACACTTTTGAGACGCATAAAGAGGTAAAGAATGTGCAGTATTTCAGAAGAAAAAGGCAAAGTCCAGACATATAATAATAATGATGATGATAATAATAGTGACGATAATAATATCCTGTCCAGGAATCATCTTGCAACCCCTTGAGAGTCAAGGCTGGAGCCAGTGGTCCAGGTCTGATTCTAACACTGTAATAATGATGTCAATGTTTGGCTCAGGATTTAAACTCACCATGCAGACAGATTAGCACATTATCCTTCCCATCAAGACAGCCACATAGTTAGAAATCCACTCTTTACAAGCCCATGCCCATGGGATTGGCTTCTCAATTCATTCACTCTCCAGCCCAGGGAGGCTTGAGCTGTGAGCGAGGCGAGGGTGGAGGATGTGGGTGGTGGAGCACATTGTAATAATGAACGGATAAGCAACACCCTGGAATCCCTCTCTCCAAAGCAGGGAACAAAGCAGCTACGCGTTGGTCAAATTATGTGCAGCTAAACGACGGCTTGTCTGCTCATACCGGTGATTTATAAGAACGTCCAGAGCCTCCGAAGTTCATCTGAAAATGTCAGGACAAAACATTGTCTAGGGAAAGGCTTCATCATAAAGCCAGATGTTTGAGGGTTTTTTGTTTCGGAATGGTCAATTAGAGCGTGAGGCGGCATGCTATTTCCATATTAAGAGAGGCTGGAGATACAGAGGCAGTTCTATGAGAGAGTAATGGCAAACTTTTCCATTAAGTAGTGAAATGCAGAAGAACACACACAGCTTTTTATCCTGTACTTGTCTGACTATCTGACTGGTTCACCTTGAGCTGTCTGCGAACCCGGTCGATGAAGAACTTCCAGCAGTTTTCTCTCGTATCTATCAATCCCGAGGCGCGGACCTCTGGCCTCACGCTGCCAATGATGTTCTCCACCTCGTCGTCTGGGAACAGCTCAGGAATCTCCCCTTGAATGAATAAAATCAACCCCCATTACCACTGAGAAAGGACAGCAAGATTGTGGGAAGCGTTCATTGTGATTTTGTTTCGGTTTCAGAGCTGAACTTGTGCGAGAACTCTCCAGAACTTTTTTATCTTCTTAGGATCTGAACTGACACTGAGAATCTTTTATCAAATCTAGGTGTGTTAATAGTGTGGTGGCAGCAGGGGTTCATACAGAGGGCTTATGCTAATGCAGAGATCTGCTGCAAGTCACAGCCTCAGCAGAGGAGCAGAGCAAGAACTGTCGGCATACAGTACATACTGCACCTGAAAAGTTGTGCTTAAACCAGGCACTTCCAGTTCATATACTTTACCCTTTATGCCCCTCTGGTTAGCTAGAGCTGTTCTGGTGTGACATTAGGGCATAAGACAAAGACATTACTGTAATCCAGTGGTGGAATGTAATGAAGTAAAGTACATTTACTCAAGTAATGTACATAAGTACAATTTTGAGATTGAGACATGTTATGCTACTTTACACTTCTATTCCACTTAATTTTGGAAGCCTATGATATATCATCATAGGTTAAGGTGCCTGGAGTAGTATACAAAGACAAAAATGATCACAACCTTTACCAGCTGTGATAAACACATTAATGCATCAGTAATCATAACCCAGTAATTTAATATATATGATTCTGAATTGGGCCATTATACTTTTATTTTTGGTACGTTAAGTACATTTGGGTTCCAATACTTTTGAACTTTTAAGATTTTGAATGCACAACTTTTACTTGTAACAGAGTATTTTTTACTGATTTTACTTTTTCTTTTTAACTACATTTATTGATTATTCAGTCTGACGTTGGGTTCACGTTAGCTAAGTGGGGGCTAACCGTACCACAAACGCATTTTCGGTCTACACTGGCGCTGCAGAGTTGCTAGAAGCAGTTAACTTAAAGCACGTTTTATATGCTTATTGAATAGATTATATTTCAAAAGTCAAATTCCAACAACCTCTGGCACAGTGTAATGTCACCATCATCAGCAATTCTAGGGTAACTGTACATGACCGCCGGAAGTAGCCTAGCTAGCACTGCTGCTAGCGAGCTAATCTGCTAGCATGTTTATTGGCTATGAGCTGTTATTAAAACGTTATAGATCACACTACACGTTTTGTATTTGAAACGTTTGCCGATTACATTTGAAGGACAGTGATAGGCACTGCTTTTTTTTTTTCAAACTAAAGAAAGACGATAGACAAACTCACCACGTTTGTCTTTTTGCTGTCAAGTTTTAACACATTTTTCGAACGCAGCCGTGTCATGCACTTCTTCAGAGTGAACCGCTCTACTGGTATGTAAGTATGGTGTGTTAGCTTCTTGCTTTACTTTTGTAACACGCTAAAAACAGGTTGTCGTCCTGCCATCTGTTGGTATATGACATCCTTTCCAGTGCTATACAAAACGATGTGGTACATTCATTTTTTGTAACAGCCAAACTATTGTACTGCCAACATTAGAACATCGAGCATCATTCTATATTTATGTTCCATAATGCTATGCACCCTTCAAATGTCAAGTATAAATCTAGATGTGAGTTCAGCCTACATCAATTCTTCAAGATGATGTGTTGTATTTGATGAGTAATGCTGCAGAACTGTCATCACAGGGATTTGTTGCTGTATCAAAGCCGAAGCATTTCTCTCTCGCAATGACACAGTAATTAGGGAAGCCTGCCGTTACCCGATGCCAACAGATCGTTGACCAGAACGAGGAACATCTCGTCTGCCACTTGGGCGTCAGTCATTAGGAACACGGTGCCAATATTCTTCACGCCAGCTTTGATGTAGAGGGATGCCAGGTCACTCTGGGTGACAGGGAGAGAGAAAGACATGGAGAGGGAGAGTGACACACATAATGAGATTGGGCAGGGAGAGTTATTTTGCAGTGAGGCAGTGGTGGCCTAAAGGTTATAGAAGCACGCTTGTGACCGGAAGTTCACTCCCCTGAACCGGCAGGTTAATCCTTGGTGGGGAAAGTGAAAAAAACCCCAAAAAAAACAGCGATTTCCCCTCCCTCAATTCAAAATAAGATAATTATCATATTTCTAATAATATTTTAGCCTCATTCTTTCAGGTGCAACCTGGTAGTGTGAAAGAGACTTTGGAGCAAATAAAAAAGAAACATAAAAAACACAATTAAAAGCGGTACGTGTGCTCGTCATATCTTATAATCACCCACAATCACATACACGTACCGGAGAAAAGTAACACAAGGCGATGCGTACAGGATATGCATATGCGGATCTGACACAAAAGCACGCATGTAGGTCAAGAAGCTGACACAGATCAGTAAATATATGATGAGAGAGAAGGCTATACATATATATATATATATATATATAAAGGCCAAGGCTATATCTCTAATATATGCTTTTATTTGCGAAGAAAACCTTGCTCCGGAGCAGGTTAGGTGTGCAGCATAAGTTATCATGGAGATCTAACCCGGTAAGAATTGAACCACCAGCAGGGTTAACCCTGAAGTTACCTCGCTAACCCCAAATCCTGCCTCGTAGTGCAGGCTTCTGAATCACTGTGTAGATTATCAGTACTGTGTTTACATACTGTAGGGATTATGTCTATATTTCACTCAGATACACCTCCATGATTAAATGTTAACCTTTCCAGACTTAATATGTGACTAATTGAGTTGCTTAGATGGATGTTTTTGCAGTGCGGTATGTCTCTGCAATGTAATCCTCCTCAAACCTTGAGGTCGGCGATACTGTATCCTTTTCTCAAGGTGATCTGGAAAACCTCCAGATTGGAGATGAAGGCAGCCAGTCGGGTCAAACTCTGCTTGCCGCTGCCGCCCACTCCGACCAGCAGCGCATTCCCCCGCGGAGACTCCAGGATTCGGTTTATCCGGCAGCTGCATGTGAAGGTAAAATCGGGGGAGGGAAAGGTGTGAGGGAGGAATCAGTGGAAGGGTGACATACTGTATCAGGTAGGTGGAGGCAAGCCGGAGAGAGACGATCTGACTCATAAGAAAACAAACACAGGTAGTTTCTGTCTCCTCTCTCTGCTTTTATACTGCCTGTCACCACCATCTCACTTTCATTCAGATGCACCAGCAACACATGGATTACATATTACTGCTCCGGAGAATCTTTATGTCTTCATTAAAAGGCCGTGAGAGGGACAGAGGAGACACAGTGACCTGAGGTCCTTTCTCTCTCTTTCTCCTCTCTTCTTCATCTTCATATTCTTCATTCTTCCTTTTTTAGGTTCATATGTAGCTTACTTCCCTCTTCATACTTAGCTTGGTTATTCTATTTTTTTTATGTTATTTTACCAAATATTTTTGCACTATTTGTACATTTTTATAAATTTTAGAATCTTATACTGTCTCCTACTGTGTATTGCAACTGTTACACAACAATTTCCCTGGGATAAATAAAGTTCTCTTATCTTAGAACCAGATGAATGATCCTCTTGTCCCCATGTTTAAAATGAACTGACACTTCGACGGACATTTCAACTGCTTTTACTTACATAGCGACTGACGCTTCAACCCGTTTACTGAAAAAAATTAGTTCTTCATCATATGTTCCCTTTAAATGCTTTCAGCTCGTACTCTTCAAATGTTAACTCAATAACTTTCATTGCTAACGTACGAACGGACGACTCAACTTCCTCCAGGCCTTAAATGGAAAATTCACTTGCTTTCAGAAAATTACGCCTTAACTGATTTTGATCACTTCCACTTCCGATGACACTTCAGCTGCTTTAACTCCCTTACGTCTCCAACATATTTCACGTGCACAGAATTAACATTTTAAGACATTCCGACCTTTTTACAGTTTTTTAACCCGCAATTTCCAACATAAGTGAGTACACTTTAATTTCCTTCAGAATATGTAGCCGTTTGTCTTTTGTATGTGTATTAGTCCATTTACACATTGAATGATGAGAACATTAATGCTACTGTATCTGCCTGGTAGATCAGTCTGGTCCATGCTAACATTTTAAAAAACACTTTGCTGAGCATCACATAGATTAAAAGGACTGACCTTTTTTTGGTAGTGCTTTCTATTATGACTTACGGATTCATAAATAATAAACTATTATCTGCTGACGTCAGGTTTGTCTTAGGAATCTCAAGCAAGCACACATTCATGCACAACGCAGGATCCTTTCTCTACACACTATATCCCTTCACGCTTCTCTTACCAGCACAGTCTCTTTGTTACGCTTCCACATACAGTCATTTGAGATCACCTCACCTAAAGCAGCCCCATGACTTTAGTCATCTTCTTCACACCATTTGAAATATACTATATTTTCTTTTGACAAAAAAACTAATTCAACAATGCATTTGTTGTGTTTCTCCTAACTTTCTGACATCCCCACCCTGGCTGTGTCTCTACTTTAGAAATAAATCCTCAAAAATGTCTTATTTTTCCTTCTGCATCAGTGATTGCCTAAAGCAGCTGGGCACTGTATCTTTTACCAAACATTGCACAATGGCCAAGGAATTGTTTCTGCTGTGGATTATTACACATTGGGTGCACTACAGCCCCAGGACAATATATGAGGGACTGACTAAGAATAAACTAGAGTGCCAGTGTTCATGATAAGTAAGGAACATGTCACCCAGTGCAACAGTGTGGCACACTGTTGTGTTATTAACACAAACTCACGCTGTGCAGCCAAACAACATTTAAATTCTACTGGAGACAGCTCCTGCAGATAAAAATATGCAACTGTGTATTCAGAGAGAACACAGAGACACAGAGATTGCATACAAAGTCAAAGGGAAGACACAATTCATTTCCGTTTGATAGAACAATGCAACCATAAAAACAAAAAACATGGCGTCTTGAGTTTGATTATTTAACCCAGTGTGAACATCAAATAGCTTCATTGAAAAGCAGGAACAAGCTAATACAGAATAAATGATCCTGTCAAACAGTGTGCACGCTGAGGTTCTTTTTCCAAACTTAAGGGCAATTAAAAGAGAAAAACTGGATGTTAAGGGGTTGATAGTTTTTAATTTTGTTTTTCTAGACTGAAGTTAAACCCGACCTGTTCTCTGCATTTCTGTTAGCCGTCATAATGTATGCTGGATTACTTTGAACAGATTAGCCGGCTTCTGCATTTCATAGTCCGACAGATAGAGCTGTAAATCCTAAAATACGTTAAGTTCATAGAAAGACAATAAAGAAAGTAACAAAAAGTATTTTTGCACAGAACCCCCGACTACCCGGGGGTTCCAAAACCTCCACTCACATGTGGGCCATGGCGTCCTCAAACAGCACCAGGTTGAGGGTGGCGTTGACCTCATTGTAGCTGTCCAGCACCTCCAGCAGGGTTTTATTGAGGCTGCTCCAGGACTCTGCAGCCATGTACCTGGCCTCCCCCAGCCCATGGGCAAAGTGGCAGTACAGGTTCATCTCCCTGGTCTGCTCCAGAGTCTCCTCCACATCCTCCGGGAGGGACGCAGCACACACGCACACACGCACACACGCACACACACACACACACATTGCAGTGGTAAATATACAGACCCACACATTGCCCCTGTCAGCGTAACATCAGTGTTAAGCTTAAACAGTCTGGACAGGGACACAGCTGAGTATCCCAGCTGTGCAGAGGGTGACCTAGTTCATTTTCACCCAAATATTTCACTGGAGAGATTGTGTGTGCCTCTTGGGGATGCTTGCTTTCTCTGCTAACTTCAACTGGCATAAAGTCGCAGTCAGCGTGATGAATGGATTTTTGTTTACTATTTTACATCTTTATTACGTTCTGGTGGCGTCTTCATTGACACAGTACCAAGTGCAACATTCTCTAAAGACTTTCCCGTTTGCATGTAAAACATACTGCATATTGCTCTGTGGCACAAGGGGGCCAAGTTTACAGAAGGTGCCAAATATATTCTGGAGTGGTTGGTATTATTCTGTCTCTGTCTTCTCTTTCTGTGGGTGTGTGTACACATATACGTGTCAGGTTCTTCACTGTGGCATGACTAGTGTGCATGCGATAGAGGGTAGTGAGGGGAGCAGTGGACAGAAAACCATTAAAATGTTTTCCAATTTGCCGGGCTGACAGCGCAGACCGTGACAGCCGGACCCT
The DNA here is from genome assembly GCA_943593645.1 of Bovichtus variegatus. Classification (NCBI taxonomy): domain Eukaryota; kingdom Metazoa; phylum Chordata; class Actinopteri; order Perciformes; family Bovichtidae; genus Bovichtus; species Bovichtus variegatus. The sequence goes on along the minus strand of CALSCE010000091.1, from coordinate 5,530,223 downwards.
CATACCGTACTGATTAATATTCTCTCCTGGCCCTCGACCCCCCAGCATTCCTTCTTCTCCTCGCTGTGTTGGCCACTGATGTCCAGGTCCAGACACAGAGCGGGCAGCCTAATGATTTCCCCCATCCTCCAGCCCCCCAGTGATTGTCTTCCTCTGCTGAACTTTGGAAAACTCTTACCTCATAGAACTTTTTCACTGTGTCCGTCTGCAGCTTATCAAAGGCCTGGAAGTCCTGCTCCTCCACCAGCTTGTCTCTGTAGACCCGGTTGGACTCGTGCAGATAGATTTTCAGCAGGTCCGGAGGGGCTTTCAGACACTCAGCGGTACAGAAGAGAACGCCCTGGGCAGAGAGGGGAGAGAAGAAGGCTCGGAGTTTCATTCCAGAGGCTGATTTGGCCCATTTACACCACAACAAGCAGGGACATACAGCACAGTCACTGTGGGTAAATCAATGGATATTGAGTGGGCAAGCTGTTAGTAGGTGTGTCAGAGAAATTCAGAGTAATAATGGCAGCGCTTTTGTTTTTCAAATCTCACTGTCTCAGAAGTCTTGTTGCATGTGGAGATACGTTCAGTGGGCAGGTGTTGGATGGAGGCGATATTGAAAACTTCCTAAAACCTTGGCAACATGGAATACTATTGCCGACAGTTATATGAAAATGAAGAAGTATGCATTTGGCGTCCGGTCCGTCTTTGGATCGACGTAATTGTGCAAGCAGGTTTTCTCAAACGTCAGCTACATAATAACCAAATATCACTCCCGGCTAACAGTCTGCAATCTGGTGTGAAGATAAAAGTTACATCGTACAGCCGTGATGTCGAGAAGATCTGCAGAAAATCCCATACAAGAACAAGGGTGAGAACGCTTTCCTTTAATTGGCTATTATTTTGCAACAAAGTATCTGTTTGTCAATGAATGTAATGACCCGTAGCTGATATCGTTTTGTTTTATGCTGAGGTCCAAGTGTTGACTGCTGTACGTGGCGGAAGAAAAAAGAATAGGATAATTACCTTGCACTGACCTGGACTTCAGTCAAAATAAAATTTTAATTGGGCTTTTTTAAAAAAAAAAACTAAAACTACTAAAACTAATAGGCTATAGGTTGTATTCATTATCGAAGTAGGCTACTTTTTATTTCATTCAACAGCACAAACACTGGGAGGCCTCAAAGTAGGCCTGCATAGCTCTTTACAGATACTCTCTTTCAAAGTATGCCAACACATGCAGGAGGACTGTTTCTTTACTTTACTATTGTTCTGTTTTGCTAATAGCATACCCTAATAAAAAATAATGCAATGACGAAAAAAGTACCAAACTGGGACTGTGCACCGAGGCGCTCTCCAAGGTGCTGATCCTGCCGCTGGGAGCAGTGCTTCCCTTTCTCCTCCACCCACAGTTTTGGGAAAGCTCCAGCCAAATCCCCTGAGACGTTTCATCAGTGCCCTGCCTCCACTTTGCACTTTGGTCCTCATTGCATTCTGACAAAAAACATATTAATGAATGCTCATGCTCAGCCCTATTAGTAATGTTGATGGGCTAATTCAGACTCAATAGGCTGTGTTACATTCATTATGAGGCTCTAATGTGTTTCGTGGCTCCAGACAGATTTGCTGTCTCTTTTAGCAGTAAAGGTTGCAGACCCCTGCGTCAGTAGATGGGTGCGCTGTGGTCAACGCTGCTACAGCCAACGTTAACTATCTTGACAGATACTTTTTACGACCATTCTCTGTAAACCCTAGAGATGTGTTGTGAAAATCCCAGCAGATCAGCAGTTGTGAACTACTCAAACCCACAACCATGCCATGTTTCAAATCCCTTGCTGTACATTAACCTTCTTCTACATTCTGATGCTTGGTTTGAACTTCAGCCGACCTAATAAAGGTGAGTGTGTATGTGGTCATAAGCCAAAGCACTGTACAAAGTGACATAATGTTGGCGCTGGATAAACTGCGCATCACCAAGGTTATTACAGTTCAACCTGTCGGGACCTGGATGTCTGGACCATCGGAAATCACCACAATGAGCAGACGAGTGTCGAGTGTATGATGGATGATAGATGATTAATGTGTCTCTCGAGTAGACCCGTGTGACCTGTTGGCTTTACCGCGGGGCCGTTCGTGATGCGGTCGGGCAGACCTCTGTGCAATCGCAGTGCCTCATATAACAGGTGCCGTGCAGGATGAGGAAGGGGGAACAAAGAGGCGCCCAGACACTGTTCGGTCCCCTCTGCGCACTGTCACCCAGGAGGCAGAGGCTGATGCAAGCAGATGTTGTGTGTTTCCAGCCCCAGAAGTTATTCCAATCAACAGAACCCTCTCTGGGGGTAAAGCCAGCTGTATCTGATCTGCCTTCGTATCCGAGCCGGCTGAATGTGACAATTGGCTGCTAAATCCACTGTGTAACGGTGCAGATGGGTGGCGTGCCTGCGTGTGTGAGTATTTGCAAGCATGTGTGTACTGAAGATTCAAACTGTGGGCAGAATAATCGGCGCTAATCTAGAACTACAAAAAGTCAAGACGCTTTCCGCAGTTTGTGTGAATGCTCTAATCCTTTGACTTTTGATAGATCTGCCTTTTTCTCCTCCATTCCATTGCTCAACGGTGTCACTCCTTGACACGCCACATTTATTGTGTAAACGTGTGCGCGAGAACAACAAAACCACATGTGGCAACTCTATATAACGGTCATACTCGCAGGCTTAGCTGCACTAAGTTGTACCAATCGAACACACGGCACAGCGCTCACAACCCTGAGTAGGAGAGAGAACTTTGTCTTTCTTCTATCCCTGGACTCTGGCAGGATATCTCATCGTCTCTGTCCCTGATCTTTCATTGCTTGGTTCAACTCAGAAGAGAGGGATTAAAAAGTTCTGGGTGTCGGCATGTATCTGTCGGTCTGCGGGGCTGTCTGCAGCAGTCACGCTTTCCTTGTAGCCTGACGGATGCTCTGAGCCCCAAACAATGCCCCCCCCCCCCCCCTTCCTGCTAACAAATACACCCAGCTGACTATCCATAGAACATCATACAGACATATTGTGCAGTCAGTACAGTTTGCTTCACATTCTCTCTGCACTGCAGGTCTCATGTACTCTCTGTCTTTCTCTTCTCTTGTTTGCCCTCCTCTTTCACCACGTCCATCTTTCCCCCATCTCCTCCCTCGCCTCCTGAGCTTCGAAGAGCTCATTTAGGCTGACGTGGGGAAGACAGGCCCTCGGATATGCCCGCTGGTCATGGCAGAGAACGAACATTGACAAACAGAGCTCTTTGACAACGCTCCCAGTCGGATGCCTTATAAGTGGAATTTGGCTACTATACTTCACTTATAGTATGTCAAATTTAACATCCACAGGGCGCAATGATCACCCCAATGTGTGGAGAGAGAGATTCATGAAGGAGAAAAAACGGAGTACTGCAACAATGTAAGTGGTAAGAGACAAAGTGGGGAAAGTAGTGGAGAAAAAGGGGGAAAGAATAACAATGTGCTGGCGTTAGCTCCTACTTACTATTCAACAAATATTTTGTCAGCAAATAACAGCAACAATTCTCTTGCAAAGATGCAACTTTGACTGTTGTTCGGACTTGCTCTTTTTCTTATATTAAAAAAAAAAACCACCTTTGCAAGGGTTGTTGCAAGCTCACACAGAGTCCCTGAGCTGTTTCCTGGCTCATTAGAGTTGATCATAATGAGACGGTTGTCTTTGGCTCCATCTCCAAGTTCCACAGTTTTCAAAAACAAAGTGAATCACCAAAAGTTCCCCAATTATTTCAGCTGAGGCAAACATCTGAAATGACAAGCTGGAAAACACTGGGTGACAACCATTTAGGCCTCATGCTCGAAATTATAGGAAGTGTTTGTACAGTCTCGCCGATCCTTTCCCACTTCTGAAGGCGCAAAAGCACAGAGGTACGGTGGGGGAATTACAGCTGAGGCAGAGCTGCAAGGCTGCTCACCCCTTCCCAGCTGTCCTAAGGTGTTAGAGCCAGGAGCTGAATAAGTTAGCAGAGAAACTTCAAACGAGCTCCAGCAGTCCCTTTCTGGCTTTCTGTCTATTTTCTCCATGGGTGGAGAAAGGTACAGCAAGAAAGCTTTGACAATGTTTCCTCTCTGTGGTCCAGTCAAGCTGTACGGAACCCGACAAAAACAAAACAGGCAGGATGGCCTTTTTCAACCGCCGGCTTCAAAGTACTATGGTGCAGCTAAACTTCCTATTGCTTTGTGTAGTGATGTCTGTGATCAAGGGTCTGGAAGGTAAGTCTCGGGGTCTTCAGGGCTTGAGCTTTTTGGATGGTTATTATAGCGGCTGTCACGGCTCGTGTATTCGTACTAACCCGTCATGGTCCGGTATATATACAAGTTGTGCGACCTGTTGCCTTTTGGGGAAGTGTTTGTTCCTTATTTTTATAATGAAAATAGTTTACCAAAGTTGCTCTCAGCATAACTGGCTTGTTAGCTTATGGGTGACGCCACAGTGACTACGTCCACTTAGTCACCATTCGCCCAGTCACTCACACACACACACACACACACAGTCATACACTGGTGACAAAGGCTGTCTACAAGCCTTTGTCCTACAAGGTGTTGTGCTTTTCGACATTCGTATTTTTCTTTTACTTGATCTCTCCCATCAAGTCCATAATCAGTTTCTGTTGTTTAGAGATATCTGCCATCCCTAAAGTTGAGTGATATTTTTATCTTGTCAAGTTCCTCGTCTGTAATCGTACAAGGCTTTTTGCTGGCATTTTGCTCGCTTTGTGTTTTCACAAAGTCACAAACTAGTTCAAACGTGATAAACACCAAACATTATCTCCCTCAGCTGTGCGGTCTACCGGCGTGCTGCTGACGCTGCTGTCGGACTGTGTGTGTATTATTTCTGCATTCTGAAAAAGTGCATAAAAACAAGTGGATGGAAACATCTGCTTCACTCACCACCTGCTCCAGCTCCATTATCAACTCAGCATTCTAATGTGTCCAAAACTCAAGCGGTGATCATGGTGAACACTACACCTGCTTAACATCGGCATGTTAGCATTGTCGTCGTGAGCATTCTAGGATGGTGACCTCAGCAGGCATGGCCGACGGCTTCACGGCCGGGCCGGCCATGCGTGCCTCTTAGTGCGTGCGAGTCCTTGTGTGTGTGTCTAGCTAATGGCCGCAGCTCTGCACTGCGCTCATACGTTGGTTACCACGGTTGCCTCCGTTGCCTCCGTTTGCTCTACTCTTGCTGCTCTAGCACCGCTAGCTGCTAGCCGCCGGCTCCGCCGCGTGGAGGCAATCCCTCAATCACAGAAATGCTCTGAATATCATATCGAGAACCTTTGAAAAGGTAAATATGAAACAAAATATGACTACACCTATGTCATTTGTACATAGTGTAATGGCATAATAAGACCTTGGAGCTGCCTTTGTGAACTCCTAGCTGGAATTATGAAATCAGAAGTTCCTATAGCTCAGTGGCTTAAAGCATTAATTATACAACAGAGTGAGTTAAATGAGACAACCTGCCCTCCATGAAACTGTGGAGGATTTTGACAGAAATATTGCCCCCAAAGCTTCTCCCTTGACAGCCTTCGCGCTCCAATATTATATTCATTTAAATACATTAAATCATCACTAACACCCGTGGAAGTGCAAATCCATTCTATTTTCTGTTACACTTATTTCAGACTTATTTCTAGCTTTCAGACCCAGCTCCTAAATCAATAATAATTTAGATGAGAAATTAGTGACACAAGCCTGGTTCTTTCCACGTGAAGCAGAGTTTTAGAAAAAGAGAGAATCAAGGCAAGAAAATATCTAACTCTTTGTTTGAAAAGAAAGGAAGAGGGATATGAAAAAGCACAACTTTTTCAAGGTAACTTCCGACATTAAATTGAGAAAAGATTAACCTGAGGTCGTTCTTCTAAAAGAAGGTCTGTGGAGATAAGTCTGTCTTGCATATTTCCTGTCTGTGTGTCACCTGGAATATGTTGGAGAGGTCTCGCAGGTTGAAGATGTAGTGGAACTTGACTGCAGTGGGGAGGAAGGTGGAGGAGATGCGCTGGTGCAGGGCCAAGGATAACTGGACCAGGGTGGGGCAGCTTTTGTGCAGGGCAGCGTTGAAGCCCTCTCCTCTCAGGTGCTGAGACAGGATGGAGGTGTAGATGGTGCTCAAGGCCTCGGCTCCAGGAAAAGACAGGGCGAAGACCGAGAAGTGGCGCTACGGAGAGAGACACAGCATAAACATCGCAACAGTAAACATGTTGTTCCTCACTAATGATGTGACGCAGTCAAGGCCAGGGTCACCTTGGGGCTTCTCGCAGAAGGAAGAGAAGAGGGACTGTTGTTTTTTTCATTTCAATATGACCATTTTAAGTTTGACCCGTAAATATATAACCCTCTGAGTTCAGTGAGTACTGACCTTTGACCCTTGTCCACCAAATTCTAATCAGTTCATCCGTTTGAGCCAAATTTGAAGAAATTCCCTCTGGATGGACAACACAAAAGACATAATGTGGAGGCAGCGCTGCTCAGAGTTCACTTGTGTGCACACTTGCCAAAGACACATCCATTTGTCACGGTCGGCCACGTTTTGGGCATCGAACGTGTATTCCCACTGGGTCGTTCTGGCGCTCAAAGCTTTTGCCACATCATATCAGATCAGTCGGAGTTATATCAAGTTGTAGCAGCAGGTTATTGCAGGATAACCTGTGTCATTTCCATCATGTTGAGGAATGTTCTAAGTTACTTTTTGTTAAACTTCTGTCTGAATCCAGTCAGCTGTGCATAAATGGCCGAAATGAATGAGGGAACAGATAAACAAACGCACACAGAAAGCAAACAATCAATGGAGTGGCAGTAGCTCAGTCTCTCGGGACTTGGCTCACCGGTTCAATTCCCCCGAACAGTCCCAAGTACAGACTGTGGACTGGTACCTGGAGAGGTGGGCACCGGATCCCCACACTGTTTCCCAGGCACTGTATATATAATAGCTGCCCACTGCTCCTAATACTAGGATGGGTTAAATGCAATCTAAATTTCACTGTGTGAGCACTGCTGTTTGTACGTGTGACAATGAGAAGAGGATTCAAATCCCCCATTTCCATAATGTTCTAAAGTTTTGCCAACAAATGACAAATGAATCAGCGAATGAATGTAGAGCAGCACATAATGTCACCTAATTTAATAACGGGAAGCAAATACAAAGAACTATTTGTCTATGATAACATGTACAAGAGGACGTGGCGCTCACGTAACCCCTGCAGTGTGTTGCATAACAAGTGGTACACAATGTGCTGTGAGGACATGCTGTCTGTCTGTGTGTGTGTGTGTGTGTGTGTACCTGCAGTCGTGGATTGATGGTGAAGCTGCCAGCTGTGGGGTTCATGCAGGACACGTATTGAACGCTGTGTATTTCCTTCAAAAGGAGCTTATTACGGTCATACCTAGACGTATACAGTACACACACACAAACGTGGAGAGGAAAAAAAAAAAAATCATTATTTAATGGTCTTGCATGCACACAAACACCCGACCTCACACACACACAGTCCCTGATATGGATGCCTCAGCTCCCACTTAAGCTGGTGTGGCTCAGTAGCATCCTCCTTCCTCTCAATTTCATACCTGAAATCCTCCCACCATATCTCTAATGGGCTGAGCGTGTCTAAGCCATTCAGCTTGCAACTGACGCAGTGGAACCATGTTCAGAATGGCCTCACTGTGTCAGAGAGACGAGCAACACAATCCTTTTAAGGGGAATCGTACAACCCTGCACTCACATCTGACTTTGGGCTCATAAAAGTTGTAAGATATTGATACCGAGGAAGGGATCTGTCTGAATACTAAGAACATTTTCTTTTTGATAAATGCATTTCATCATTTCGAAGGTGCAATGGCATATAGTAAACATCCAGGTTTTTTTTTTTTTTCCCTTTACATTTTCCTGCCACCCATGGTCCCACATAAATATCCTGAAAATACAATAATAATAATATGATAAGTAAAAAAATATATATGTATATAAACATATACATACACATCCACAAGTGTGATAGTATAAATAAAAAATATCATAGAATAAATAAATATTAATGAAAAAAAAACATTCCCTTTTAAACTCAGTGGCTGAGTCAACAGTAGACTAATAGGAAATGCAAAAAACAAAAGTACTGTTAACGACTTCAAATGTATTGATAGGCTATGTATCAAGGCTGAGGGCTTCCTTCATCCTGTCGTGTCTTTAATAAATGTAAATAATCATGGGGTCCCAAACCGACTCAAATGTTCCAGATGAGCCCCTCACGTTGTATTTAATTCTCTCCAAGAATAAAAACATCATGAGGCCTTTGTGGTGACTTCCACTCCAACAATATTCATCTTTGACGCGCTATTAAGGATCCAGAGGCGACACAGTCCTTTGTTTTCCTCCCAATGATTTGATGGCCTGGTAATCCGAAAAGGGCCGTTTCTGCACACAACGGCAACACAACGTCCAGAGCATCGCCAAGGTGTTCGAAAATAGTTGGACAAGACCAAAACATTTGTCATGTTTGCTGGTGACATGTGGCATGTCTTGCAGTGATCCGTGACAATGGCCAACACGTACACTGTTGGCCAGAAAGCATCGTTCACTCGGATTAATGCATTCTGCGTCCTCTAATAACTTTTTTATAAGTTCCCTAATTTTCATTTTAGCAAGAGAGGCACCGGGGAATTGGTAAAACGGGGCGTAGACTTTGGAAGAGGCCTTTCTGATTCGTGGAAATGTCCAAAACGGAGTCAATTACCGTAATAGATGGGATTTAGGAAGGTCAAATTGTCCACACAATTCACTGAAGCTACAGGAGACATTGTCAGTATACAGGTCAATGAGTTTGACAAGGCCTGACCTCTGCCATAAGGAGACGGCCATATCAGTGCTAGGAGGGAGAAAGAGATGGTTACTGCAAATGGGGCTGTGGGTAGACTGGTCCTGGAGTCAAAAAGCAAGTCTAAATTGAGACCAGATTTTTAGAGTGGAAATAACCATTGGGTTACATAAAAATTGGGTTGGCCTAATGGGCAGTTTAGATGAGAGAAAAGCCAATAGTGAGGTAGCGGGGCAGGATTTGGCTTCACATTCACACCAATTTAATGCTGGCTCCTGGATCCACAGTCATTTTGTGTATATAAGCTGCCCAATCGTAGTTTTTTAGGTTACGAAGCCCCAATCTACCTATAGATTTCTGCCACTGCAAAAACTCTCTCCTGAACCTAGGGGTCATGACTTTCCATAAAAGAGAGGGAATGTATTGTACGTATAAAGGGATTGGGGTGAAAAGACTGGCAGACATTGGAAAAAGTACAGAAAGTGTGGAAGCACATTCATTTTATTGCAATTTACTCACAAATCCACTATGGCTGATATGCTCGTTATTCCCCCTCTCCAGGTCTGCTTTAAGCTTGTCAATTAAGGGTGGGAAATGTTCCCAGTAAAGGCCTGATAATCGAGAGATAATCACACCTGAATACTTGAATTTGTTTCTCGACCACTTAACGGGGAAGTGTTTGTCGGGGATCTGAGGTGTTAGATTATTTAGCGGGAAGCATTCACTTTTCGAAGAGTCCCATTTAAAGCCTGAGAAAGTTCCAAACCTGTTTAGCAGTTTGACAGCCCGGGGGATGGTCAAAATCGGATCAGAAATGAACAATAATAACATCCAAGCACAAGGAAAGGGAATGTTCTGAACCGCATCTGAGAATTCCTTGGATAAATCTGGCAGACTTAAGTGCGCTAGATAATAATAACGGGCTCAGAGGACACCCCTGACAGGATCCTCCACCACGGCTGAAATATTGGGACTTCATCCCATTAGTGCTTACAGAAGCCTGAGATGAAGAATATAAAAGTGTTATCCAGGAAATACATTTGGAACTGATGCAAAATCAAATAAATACGTCCACTCCACCCTTATCAAGGTCACCACCTCTGGTGTCTCAGTGGATGCGGGAGAGAAAATAATATTGAGAAGACAACACATATGAGAGAAGGAGTGTCTGTTAAATCCAATAAACCCGGTTTGGTCTGCACATATAATGTTTGGCTAAACCTGTTCAAGCCGTAGGGCTGATGCCTCCGGCCCTGCATGATGTCATCCTCTTTAAAACACACAGGCGCGTACTCGTGTTTGCTCACACGTACATGTTTGACAGAGCCCTACCAGTGGTTGTAGTCTATGTGTTGGCGTATGAGTGTGTGAGGTTGCACTGTTCCATATGCGTCCACCTCTGGCATATTCATGTCGTCTATGAAGTAGATCAGCCGTCTGCTGCCTGCGGGTCCGTAGTTGCGCCCTGCTTTCTTCTCAAGGGGTTTCTCCAACACAGCTGTGAGGTGAGGGATGGAGGAATAAAAAGGTGTGATTGAATAGCAATATGTATCTAGTAGTTTAACGTTAGAGAGTCACGGGTCAGTGTGGACACAGATTTGCCTGGAAGAGTACATAAGAGACACACTTTCAACACACTCTTGTCAGCCAATCAGAAACTACTGTTCTCCATGCGTGGTTCCTACCTTGGAGCATAGCAGATGTGGTGTAATAATTAAAGGGGACATTCGCGATCATGTATTTCTCTGCGTCCAGGGATCCCAGTTTGTCCCCGACCAGGACAGACTTCCCTGTCCCGGCGTTCCCGACCAGCATGACCGGCCGACGGTGTTCCAGGAGGCGGTCCATGAAGTAACGAACTCGAATGGTTTCTGTGGTGTGGACCAGACATGCCTGCACACGGGGAAACAATCCTGCGTATTAATGTACTACAAGGTTATACAGCCCATCACAAGCTCACAGATCTGACAGGGAATTTGTCAAAGACATTTAATTTAATAATGAAACAGACATGTTTCAGTCTTCAGCAGCTCTTTGGGAACACGTCCGGGTCTTAAGCTACGTAATGCTCCAGCTAGTCACGAACTGTGTCACTGCAAGCCACTCTACATCCTAATGTATATACAGTCATTTGATCACGTTTTATATATACAAATAGTGATTAGTGCAGCTTCAAACCATTAATGGATTATCCAAATTGTATTCCATTTATTATGTTGTTTAAGAAAAAGTCCAGTAGATGGAGTCCTGTGTTTCCACCAAAACGTGCCTCCAGCTTGAATCCTGGAAAACAGGCGTACCTGAAGCGGTGCATCCGTGTCCATCTCGAACTTGGGCACCATCTTGGACCAGGGTTCGAACTTCTTGCTCTCGGGGTCGATGTAGTAGTCAAACACGGTGCCCTGGGATGGAAACTTGATGGTTTTGAACTCGGCCACCCACCACTTGCTGAACTCCACTCTGTAGTCAACCAGCTACACTCCCACAGAGCACACACGCAGAGACACAGAGGGAAGGCGAGCGGTCAATACTCTAAAATGACTTCCTCTCCTATTTTGCTCAGCCATACAGTAGCTATGGATCTGTGCGTTTGATTTACACTGGCGTGAATACAAAGCAGAGGACAAATAAATGGCAACAACATAGAGATAGAGCCACAGCAGTTGAAGGGTAGAAAATGGGAGATGGCAGGGCTATCTATCCATCTGTCTGATTCAGACAGTGCTGCATGCAGGCACTTCCTCCCCGCTCCTACGTACCTGTCTCCTCTATTCACTACCAACTCTCCAGTCAATAAAACCACTTAGCATTTAAATGCATCTGTGATGGGAAAATAAAGTGGAGTACATTTGTACCAAGGGGAGAGCAGTTTTATCCCGTAACGTAGACGGACGCGCTTACTGTACGGCGCTAACTGGATTGCTTAGCAACTGCTCGCCACAGCGCTCCTGCTCATTTAAATTCAGCCACCCTGTGTGTCGTTGAGCGGGAGTGGAGTCCACTTCATTTTCAGACGGAGATCTCTGCTTTTCAAAAACCTGCCGTTTCTTCAAACGGAAAAATTACTTTTCATAAATAGAGGCACAAAGTCGAGTTGCATAAGAGTCATCAGGCATTGTGTAACACCAAGGAATACCCATAATGCTGGAGTTACGAGGAGAGGGGAGGAAATCATTTCAGCTGTTTCAGTTGTGTCCCATTCTTTTCCGTCTTTATGCAACCACTTAGTGAGCGTCTCACATGCCCAGAGGCCCACACAGTACCTGGTCCTGGAACATGGCTCCCCCAAAGGCCCAGACCGCAGCGAAGACAAAATAGAGCTCATAAACTTCCTTGGCACAGTCTGCCGGGGTGTTTTCTGGAGTCAGCAGACACTCCAGCAAGTAGCACAGCATCTGGACCGAGCTCTGCTCCGGGATAGGGATGATCTTCTTAAACCTAAGCAAAGACACACGCATTACATCACCGGATTCAAGCTTCACCGCTCACTGGTGTTTCTCATTCAGCATGTAAAAAAGAAGTAATTATGGTTCATGTCATTTTTTAATTGAAGCATACAGTTTTTTTACAGATTCGACTTCAAACAAAAGGGCTTCTCTCGACAAAAAAACTAGATAAAATTATACAAGTACAATTATTAAGCTCTGTGGCATCATTGGACTGCACAGTGGTGCATTTTCTGCATTTTATTTTGGCCTCACAGTGACTACAACATATTCCTCCTCTGCTTCCTTAGCAGTGGTGAGTAGCTGTGCAATAGAATGCAGGACGCCGTCCAGCTCTTCTGAGTCAGTGAGGCACTGTTACCTTGATCTGAGGCCATCCAGGCAAGAGGGGAGGTACTTGTCAAACAGTATGGTCAGGTTGGCCTTCTCTGATTGGACCTCCCTCCGGTCAATCCAGCTGGAAACTGGTGGGTTCCAGCTGAGGTCTGCTGGGTTTATGTACAGGATCCCTGGGGAGGGAAAACAACACCTTCAGTGATTACCTTCAAACATAGCAGTGTGTCCCCGGGGGCAAAAAATGTGCTGTTGGGCCTCCATTTGACCCCCGACAGTACCCCGAAAGTACAGTGCGGCAATGTTTTTTTGCCCCTTCAAATACATTGTCGCCGACGTAGACGCGCAGGAGGCGCGCTCAAAAGGGAGAGAGACACCATCACAGCGCACAAGCGTTCCCAAGCACCTATTTCTCCGCTGCGCCCTGAGATAAAAAATAGTTGCATGTCATGTGTTGAGAAACAACCAATCACAGCTGGCAGATATCTTTCCTGTCTTCCGTGAATATCAGTCTACGGTAAATATATGGAGAAGAAGTTAATCATTGTAGTGCAGGGCTGGGCTGAAATGTGCATTTAGTGCCCAACCCACAGGCAATATTTACATGCTTCACCCTTTCTGTCCAAGGACATCACAGCCTCCGGTTGAAAGGTCAGCCGAGTCGAGCAGTAAAGCTACTGTGAGGGATTTACAGGGCTGAAAGTCAATTTCTCTTTGTTTTGTTTAGTCAGAGAGGCTTACTGCTTAATTACCGCGACTTCATCACCATCGTCATTGCAGCTTGCAGGCTTTGGTTGCTTGGTAACGGCAGGCACGACAAGAGCGCGAGCACCTTGGATAGAAGGCCGAAAGTGGCACGACTCGTGTTTTCCACACATTTTTTAACTGTAACATGTGAACGGCCCCGGTCATTTTCCTAGACAGCTAGAAAGCAAACTGTGTAAGTCAAATACCGGAATGCTACGAAGTGCTGAACAAATTGGCAATTGGTCGTGAGAGGTTGCCCTCCCTTTGCCCCGGGTTGGTAACTTTGGCTTGCAGCTGAAGACATTAAAAAAATAAATAAATACAAATAGAATATTAGGAGAAAATAAAGCCCAGTGAATAGGATTACCAAGCAAGGGAAGTACTAGACTACCTGCTCTAGATACTGTAGCGGGGGTCGCAGTGCGAAGGTGGCTGATCTCAAACACCAGCCTCATGGTGGGGTTCAGAGGGATCCGCTCATTACTGGCCAGAGTCAGCACCTAGCAGAAGGACAGCACAGTTACATACTTTTTATTCATTTTTTTTATTCAGTCACCTGCCATCCTCAGCTCCTTTCACTCCTCTTAGCATTACATACACAAACTGCCATTTATTCTCTTATCCAGTCAGAGAGCAGAGTTTACTACTCTCTCCCCTCAGTGATGGGTCAACCTCATCTTCCTAATCATATCTGAATGCTGATTGAGTAACAGACAGTGAAAATGTGTAATCGTCATTTTGATGGTGAATAAAAGACTCATTTACACACACACACACACACACACACACACACACACACACACACACACACTCAACTCGCTCACACCTTGTTGTCATCCATGACTGTGTTGAGTGACTCAATCCACATGGGGTCAATGTCTCCATCCAAAACAATCCACTTAGGTCCGTTGTGACTGACATTGGCCAGTTCACGCATTATATTGGAGAACAGACCTGCAGGAGGAAGGAGTGCACATTTTGGTCAGAAAAGCCTTTGTACTGATAAACTAGCTCCTGTTTCTGGACTCTGTAATCACCATCTTTCCACTCTCTTGTTGCCGGGTTGATGATGCCAAAAAGCTCGTCATTGGTCACAGCCTTTGGGTTAAGGTCCGCCCACACAGGTCTGCGCTTCATGTTCTGATAGGTTCTTTGGAGTGACCTCATCACCTGACTCTTCCCGGCGCCCGCATTCCCGATCACAAACACAGAGTGACGCACTGCCAGCAGCTCCTCCAGCTGCACCACCTGACACACACATACAGAATCAAACACTATATTATTCACAGATGACATGGCATGCACATGAACACTGACCCTTTCACTGGATAATGTAGCGTTCCATGGGCCACTTCACTGGACACGGTGTACTGCTTGTCTTTCTAAATGTCGTGCTTTACGGGGACTTTAAAGTGCTGCAGAACGACAGTCTGGTGTGATGCACTGCAGTGCAGCGCGGCAGCTTAGTAAACTGTTCACACACGACAATAAATGACAACAGTGGTCTTCTGGAAGGACAGATATCTGCACCCTCATTATTCTGTGTTTGCACACTTAAAGGGCCACTCCAATTATTTTATTATTTAACATCAGTCTGCTTGTCATGAGGACCAGTCGTCAGCAGTTGTATAATGTCTTCTAATGTCTCCTAAGGAAGAACAGTGTTCCATACTAAATCAATGAAATGGACATTCTGAAATATATAAATAAATATATTTTAAAAAAAATACAATAAATATAAAATAAATAAATACAAACAAAATGTTTTTTTTTTGTTTGTTTTTAATTACCTTTTTGTTTTTATCTTTTTGTCATGATGTCACTTTTCATCACAAAGTCCTTATTTGCAGTCAGGCCGGAGACAGTGTTCTGATTGGCTGTAGATCTGGTCTGAATGAGCAGACAGCCAATCACATAAATGTCTCTGCCCTGTTTGCCTCGATTGACAGAAAAAAGCTTCTGGCACGTTATACTTCTGTAAGTCTGGGGTAACACTCCATAAGGTTCTTGTAATAAGCGTTAGTTAATAGGTAACACAGCCCTTATAGGTCCTTATAACATGCTTATTAACATTATCATGTGTTAATAACACTGCATAAGCATTATTATAGCGCTATTATACTATTATTGCATTATAAATGTGTTTACTGTTAGATTATAAGCATTTATAAGAAACTTGTTATGGACTGTTAAAAAAAAACCTTTTTAACACTCACCCATTATATCATTGTTAAACCTTTACTTAACTTTTTCTGTTGCTTTATTAACATTATTATAAACTTCATTACGCACGTATTAACAGTTAAGGGAGAACAATGCCTTATTAAGGTTAATAAATCCTTCATTATGATGTGAGAAGCCCTTTTTGTTTGCTGTTGGGCTCAGGTTATTGTTCTGTAGTAGTTAGAGAAGTTTAGGGTTTTGATTAATGAACTTTTGTTTGTTGTTTTGTGCATTGCTCAACCCTGACGTTTTAATAAACTGCTGTCTTTTAATTGTCCTTCACACTGTGCAGCAGGAAGAGTGGGGAGTCACACAGCATGTGGTGCTGGGGACACAACAATATAAAATGGGCTTACTACACTGTATACAAGCAGCACGTACTGTGGAGCTGCGACTCTGTGATGAGAACTGACATTGTTAATTAAAGAAATCAGTTCAGTGTGAAATAAAAAAAGACTTTGGAAAAAGAACATTTTGAACTAAAAATAGAATAAAATGACAAATGATCGACAATACACTGCTGTTACGAAATGAAGTGAAAGAGAAGCAGGATGAGATAATACTCCAGCTGAGTGTAAAAAATGTATTGCATTGCTTCACAATTTCATGATTATATCATACATTTTGTCTATGATTATTCATGCAACTCATTTTGTATTCACCATTTAACGCTTTGGGTCTCCATATCTTTCTAAAAGTTTCTTTTACAAACGGAGAAAATAACCCTGATGATGTCACCGGGGACTGCAGATTTAAGAGAAAGCCTGTTTGAAAGACATGGCCGGGTCTAATAACAAATTAGTATTAGCAACACTGCTTCAATTTTAATAACTCCTTTAATTTAATATAGAGGAAAGAAATCGGTAAATTGAGCATTCATGTGCCAATTAAAAGAGAGGAGTAGCTGTTTTGTATTGTTTCCATGATGCATACTGTAGGAGCATTTTAATTTTTACATTAACTAAATTCCACAATTTTTTTTTAACAAGGTTATTTCTCAATATATTATACTATATTATTGTATTTTTCCAATTAATTAAGTTGTGGGGCATGGTCTTTTTCTTATTGTGATATGCTTCAATGCCAATGCACTAAATATTCTAAATAAATATTTCCCAGTATCATGTGCTCTGTGTTTAAATACAACGGTCTGGTAAAAACTTCTTCTATGAACTGAATGACCTTTGTGTAAATGTAAAGAGCACAAAGACTTTGCTTTACTTCCACCAGAGTTGCTCCAGTACAAACCATGTAATGCTTCTCTCCCATCGGACACTTTTGGGATAAGAGATATTTCCTGTTGGGGTACCCTTCAAAAGTCAAATGAACACATTTTCACTGCTTTTTCTTGACTTGCAGTGTAACATGTTCTGTCAATTCAAGTATTTGAGGTGACACCACAGTGTGTGTAAGAGAGAGGGAGAAAAAAAAAGAGGGAGAAGCTTGGTGAGCTCAATCAATGGCATCGACCGGGCTCCTACTCCCCATCCATTCAGCCCGAGCGCAGGCTTTACACTCTCAAAGGCCCCGGCTGATTACTGCTTTGATGTTGGGGGACTAATGCTAGCCCAGGCTAACGCTAAAGGTATGCGGTCTCTCTCACCTCCCCTGCTCCCCCCTCGTTGTCTGAAATCAAAAGGTTGGCCCCACAAACAAAGACCGTAAAAGTTCAGGCTCTGGGGGTGGACGGTTGTTATTGACCACTCCGGCATTCTCACTCTCTCGCTCGCTCTGTTTCTCCTCCTCTTTGTTTATTTCTGTGGCTGTCTCTCACAATGTCAGGGTTAAGTGGCATGGTGCAGCGCCAGCCTCCATTGATGGAGTGTTATTATGTGGTTCCCGTGTCTATTTGACCCGAGGCAGATTGCACTTATTTCCCCTGATCCTGCGTTCATCTGTCTCTGACATATAACGGCCTCTGTCGCGCGTGTGTGTGTATCTGTATGTAATACAATGACTAAAATTAGGTCGGCAGCTCGGGCACCTGAACTCTCATCGCAGCCAACCGTTGGCTTCCTGCAATATTTGCCCGATTCATCCAGATCCTGCAGACTTGTTTGACACTAATGTGTATTTCCCGGCGGAGCATTATGACGTGCGGTAAATAGCTTTAGGAAAGAGATACGATAAATCTAAATGAAAGCGCTACAGCTGTAATATCTGTCTAAGTTGTTAAAGATGGAACCCCCATTTGGGGACTTTGCTCCTGCCTTTTCAGACAACTTGTGATTGTGTTTGCCTTCATCCTTGGCAACACTTGTGACACTTACATTTTTTTGAGTTGTAATTTAAACAGAATCCGATAAACTGCAGCGGACAAGCATGTCAGGAGGCTTTCGAGGAATCATGCTCAACTTACCTTGAGGACAAAATTGTCCTCGGCCTGTAACTTCAGGTCCAAAATGGAATCCTTCACATGCTTCTCAAAGTCCAGGTCTCTCTTCCTGGGAACATCCAGAGCAGGAAACAGATCTCCTATCAGCCCCATGAACACAGGCATGTCATCAGTCACGATCTTGGGAATGTTGAAGTCTCTCAGAGCTCGCATCAGCACCTGGTCCTCTGCCCGGCTGGGGTCTCCTCTCTTCAGGGAGCCGGCTACCACCAGGACTGACTTGATGGCTCGGAGGCCCCAGTCATAGTGGTCCTTTGGGAAAGGCCCGGGAGACATCAGTGAGCAGAAGAAAAGACACAGGCTTCTAGTTTTACAGCAGGACGTGCAGAGCTGGCAGTAAGATTGAAAAGGTATTGCTGGTTAAAAATGATGAGCAGTCCATAAACTCGATCTGAAAAAAATGTTTACTGAGGTCATCCTAACCTACAGATCTCCAGAAATCAGGCTGAAATAACCCCCCCCCCTCATCACACACACCCTGAAAGACAACAAATGTATCAGAGCACTAATTTACTTTAAAATTACAAAATAAATTATTCAAGCAGCCCAATAACACAAGCAAGTTTGCTTCAGAAGGCTTTACCCTCTGTCCTCAGACCCTCGCAGCCAACAAAGAACAACTGCCCAAAACAAAAACCCCAATAACGGACGAAAAGCTGTTAGAAACCTCAGGGAGAACAACTGAGGAGGCATCCCTCTCCCAGCACAGACAGACGTGCAGAATAAGCAACATAATAAAGATATGACATAAATGATTATGTGAACATATAAGAAAACGATGGATCAGAGAGCTTATCTGGAAGGATTTAGGGATTGTACAGTGAGATCAACCGACTTAGTCTTGGATGTCATTTATGCCATCAACATAGTATTCCTAAAGGAATTTATGATATTAATACTGCAGCAAAATAACATACAGTCTCTTGTAGGCACAGACAAGAGACTTCAAGTACATTATTTATCATGTGCACATACAGAGAGAAGTAGTTGACAATGAACATCTTAACTGTAAGTAACGTAACATGTTAAAAGGTTCGATATTCCGAGCAGAGGGTCCGCCTCCACGCGGCTCTCAACATGGCTAACAGAGCTGACAGCGCTAACAGCGCTAACAGTACTAACAGTGCTAACAACGCTGCCAATGCTGACAGAGCTAACAGTGCTAACCTGAAGGGCAACTGGATTACGGGTGCCAGTGACACACACACACACACACACACACACACAAAGACTCGCTAACGTGTGTAAATATATGTATTTGGGATATGCAATGTCGTGTTTATTTGCTGCAGTGCTACAGCATTTTACTGCCATGAAACTCGAGGCCACCAAAACTTATAAGAGCATTATTTCAGCTCCATGCAAATCCTGATAGCATGGAACATATATCACTGTACTCTCCTCGCATGCTCTGGGAGTCTAAAGTATACTCGTTCTGCACGGGAACAGCAGCGCTGCATACGTGATATTGAATCGACAATTACGCAGCACTTGTTTAAGTCAGGAAAGTAGTTCTCCGAATCTGCACTTTCCATAATTTGCAGTTTCAGCCCTGCACCCCCACCCAGTGAAAATAGCTTAGAGAAGCAGTCTGTTCATTATCATTTGATTTCATTGCCACTAGGTTGCTAATGCAGGAACACCTGCGATGAAACTCTGGCAAACAACTTTGGAGCAGTCAAAAAGTGTAATTAATGTGATATTTAAAAATGTCAGGAGAACCACAGCTTCATAAAACCGCCATAAAAAGGAAGTGGTGTGCTATGACACTTAAATGGGCCAGTGGTCATGGGAAATTCATCCAGAACTGAGGGCTCATAAAATCGCTTACCGAGATCGAGGAGCTTCTCTGTAACTGTTAGTTAGCACTGTCGATGATTTTATTGCCTTCTTAAATAATTAAAATAATGGCATGACATGTAAAACAGTACCAGACTAAAAAAGGTTTAAAAGGTTCAGTGTGTAATTCCGAGCCACCTGCTCCAAAGAAATAGGGCTCAGTATTTCACCTCTAACCAGGATCCATACAATCTCTAATGTTCATATTTTAGTTGTTGTAGTTTGGCATATTTATTGTAATCTCATGTATTCTTTATATTGTGTGTTGCATTTACTGCTGTGTGATGCCTGTCAGTCAGTCAGTGGGCAAGAATACCAACATTTAACCAAACTGCTCAAAAAAGACTTATAATCTCCATCTGGGCGCTAATGTTAACCGGGGCTGTAGTCTGTTAATTAGTTTGTTTATTGGACTAAATCCAAAGTGGCAGAAACTAGAAAACGACCAGCATATTCGTCTCGTCTTCCCCGTGGCGGCGCAGCCAGGAGAGCAACCCGCCGGGGGAGGAGAGAGGTCGGCAGAGCCGGCACGTGGCAGCCGCCTCCGTCAGACGGAGCCCCAGTCAGCGGCCGAAGAGACTCGAGCTCAGCCAGAACGAGCCCCAGCCACAGCGCGCTGCTGGACCTGTGTGACGGCAGCAACAGGGAGTCTGCAGCTCCCCGCTGCTGTGGCTGAATTCGAGCTAACTGCTAACTGAAGCTACGCCGCTTCCCGGGGCTGCAGACAGATATACGCTTGCCGAAACAGCCTCCTGGCAGCTGTGAGGACGGAGCGAGGTGGTGCGGGGGGTTTTCTCCTTTCTGCCACTTTGAATGTAATCCAATAAACAAACTATAAAACAGACACAAACATGGCTTTAATATTTACAAGAGAGTCAGGCAGCTGCACTTCTTCTCCCTCTGTACTGAGGCAGACTACAGCTACACTGACTCACTATCACCTCTAGAGGAACAAGTGGTATTACAGGCTGGACAGAGCGCAGCTAGCTGTTAGCTGCTAACTTCAGTAGATATCTCTGCAACACTGTTACCTCTTCACACTCTGGTGATAATGTTAGTTCATTGTTTTAATGTTTTAAGTTTAAATGCTGGCACATTTTACACACTGAACCTTTAAACAAGATGGAGAAGATGAAATAACATCCAAACCAACTTCAGCTTCTTATTCCTATATTGCATACCCACTGCAGATAGTACCTGTTTGGACAACAGCTCTTTACACAGCGTGTAGAGGGTGATAAACTTCCTAGCCAGGACCCGAGCGTTAAGGAAGCCCTCAGCCACCAGCATGATTTCACAGATCAGCTCGAAATCTGGCACCACCATGGCACACGGTCTGTGGGAAGATGGACAGAGCATTCAAGGAGCTCAGCTGTAGTAAATAATTCACAGTCCTGGATAAATAAATGTTTGTCATGTACAGAACATGCAATTCACTCAACTTAAGTGGTAATTTTACCGGATTTTAATTTGAATATTTTTAAAATATAATATATATAAGACCAGTTAAAGGAGACAGACATTAATCAGTGTTTCCACAATCAGTGTCCCTGTTACTTATACAATAATCCACAGATGTCATTGTCGACAGTTTTTATTGGAACCACTTTCGATTGAAAAAACCTTCCCTATTTTTGTATCTTGGGTGAACTAGCCCTTTAAAAGATTGAAACATTTTTATAGTCTGTGGTTGGAAACATGAGATTGGAAAAGTATGGAATTAAATATTTTGAATAGAAATAAAATGCAGATTCAACTCTTTTCTATATATAAAATGAGCACATAAATGAGCACATTACCCAGTTAATATGCAACAGAAAATAAAAAAAACAGTTATAATGCCTAAAACAGACACAATACTTTGTCAAACAACATTGCCATGTTTGCATTTATTGATGGCTTACATTCTAATATGTTCTTTCCTCAATCTATTTATCCTGTTTAGGGCCACATGGGGTTGGTACCTATCCCAGATCTATCACAAGTTTTGTAGAACATTTTTTTTTTCAAGATATTTGCAATGTTTCATGTACATTTTTTTAAGATTGTGGTCTTATTGTCACTTCCATTTTGCAACTTGTTCCAAGTAAACAGATTTAATAACATAGTCAGATTCAATAAATACGCTCTTGAACTAAATCTTGGTTGATGGACCAAAAAACATTTGAGGAATAAGGCATGGCGTGAATTAGAGCTGTGCGTTGCTTGACCTACCTGAACAGAGCCTTGAGGTTCTCAGGAAGCTCAGTCCTGCCAGCGTAGCCTGGATTCATCGTGATGAAGATGCCGACCGAGGGGCAAAGATTCACCTCCTCTCCCATGAAGTTGAACCTCTGCTTCTTATCTCGAATGGCGTCCTGGATGCTTTTGACCTGCAGCAGAGGACACAAACTAAATACACAGTGAAATGAAATGGTATCCAACCTGAATACTTGTTTGTCCATTTGGTTAGTTAAAAGATTTGTTAAATGAACAACAAGACTGAGATCTAACTGCTAAAGCAAGCATGCTAACATGCTCACATTAACATATACATGATACTAAGTTTACCATCTATGTTTACTAAGTCCTATATATTAACATATAGTAACGATGACATTCAAATTCTGAAGATCCGGTTGAGCTGAGTGCAGCATGTCGCCGTAGTTCAGCCGTGAGTCCAGCTGATGGTGCATGCCCACTGCAAAACATTTGTTCCACTTCATCATATTGTTCCGCTGAGTTCAGAGGAGTAACATTAACTGAGTCGGATCCAGAATCCACCAACAGCATACATTTGAACAGCTTTCCTGTCACAATCGTCCACCTGACAAAAAAAAACCCAATTCTGCATCCATGTTTTGCACTGTGGATGAAGCATAGTAAAGCGAGAGAAAAGGAGAAAGAGAGGGACTGAATATAGGAAAAATCCATAAGAGAAATTGCGTAATTGAATATTGTTCTGCAATCAACCAATATCGTGTTGAAAATAATCTCGTCATATCGCCCAAGCCTATTGGGTGCGGTCCCTAGTTAGCATGCTAACATTTTCTAACTAGCACTAAAAAACAAAGTACAGCTGAAGCTGATGAGGAATGTCATTCATTTTGCAGCTATTTGGTCATGAACAAAAGTTAATAATGTTGCTAGAGGACAAGTTAAAAGAGTACTCAATTGATTCAGCGTTGCACTCCGATAAACATTTTTGGACTATCAATGGACAGTTTGTTTATAAAAGAAAGAAAAAAGGGTAAAAATCAATAAAGTAGAACCACAGATATCGTGTTCGTGATTACACATTTTCTTTTTCCTTGTAAAGAGCTGTCGCCTACATTACCCACAATGCAACATCGCCGCCGACTGTCCGGTCTGAGATGCATTCGTGCCATGCTTTAGGCGGCTGGTTTAGCCTTGCTACCCTGCAGCTTACTGCTTTCTGACTCCACACCTGGAAACACGGCAATGTGTCAAATCAGCGGAGTTCCCCTTTAAGGGATCGCCAAAGTCGTCACAATTCATCCTGAGGAAGTTTTCTTTCACTCATTAGCACATCATTAATATCACTAAGGACGTACCGGAGTCAATTTGTAACAGCCTGTCAAATTGGTAAGCACTGTGCACCTTATTTCAGGGACACAATGTCATCTATAATATGAGCGTGCGATCAGCCAGGGTTTACTGGATGAACTGCCAGGGCTACACTTGTCTGCATTATGATTGAATAAGATATCAGAAATTAACTTTGTGTGTGTGTGTACGTGTGTCTTGGCCTAAAACCCTGAATTCCAGCCTGTAAGAGGCTTTATGAATTTAACATGCGTGTGCTAAAAGAGCGTAGCGAGTCGACAGCTGGAAAGAGGAGGAACATCTCTTCATGGATGAGTACTCGGCTACAGATCACTCAGTCATACTAACACAACAGGGAGAGGAGGGGAGATACGGAAAACAAACAGTGCAGCTGCAGCACACAGGAAGAAAACGATAGAAAATGTTCACGAGAACATCAGTGGGGCTTGTTTTTTTTATGTGAAATGACAGCGGCCCACCTCTGCTATCCAACAGGGACAAGAAAGGAGTGAAAACACCAAAAACATTTTTATTTCTTTTTTTTTTAAATCTTGAAGAACAGACACCTTTCTGAAAGGTGTGATCCAGTGGGGTCTGGCTCCTCACGTTGCTGCCTCTTTGAACGTGCAGACTGGAGCTAGCGGCCTCAATGTATTCAGTCCGTAACAAGAGGCCGAACCTAGCCAATTTATCTCCATCTTGTCACGTCTGGCGGCCTTCTGTTTGTCCCCGCTTTATTTAATGTAGAACCGGTCTCGCCACCTGTGTAAGCAGACTGAGTATGTCGCCGTGCGATGCTAGCCGCTCCCAATCTAAGAGGATGGATTAGGTGCGTGTGCTATGGTGAGAGATGGCTCGGCTTCGGCTTCACTGAAGCAGGCCGAGCGCTGGAGCGGGCTGCCGGCTGTCACAGCGGGAGTTTGGAGCTCCTCTGTTCTCCACGTATATCCACCGTGATTCATTATTCATTTTGCCACGCAACACCCATTCATTCTCCTGGTACTTGAAAATCCTCAAAGTATTGTCGGCTCCCACAGCTTACAGAAGAAGACTTCCATTGATGCTAAAGGGAGAAGGAAGTCAAGCAATGAATAATAACCCTTTGAGGAGCTCCATCCCCATTATCATCATGATCATGATCATGATCAGCGTCCTTATCAACTGTGTGCATTTTGCAGCGGTAGTATTGCACATGCATGAAGATAGTGCCTGGGGAGGCAGCATGCAGGATGTGAATACACCAGAGATACTTGTGAAACAACAAAGAGAGGATCTGTTTGATCACATAATGCAAGATAGCAGAAAGTCTAGCATCAGCGGAAATACATACTATGGCTGAGTCCCCGAGGTCGCCATACAGCGAGTACACAGCGCTCAATGTGTGGAGAATAAGTCTTCAACTTTCTGCGTCAGTACTCATAACGTGAAGATAGAGGAGCGGGATGGCGTCGGACCCGTTCAGTTCATGCAGAGAGCTCAAACAGCACTAGCTCAGGTCATACGGAGGTGATGATTTCACTTATATTAAAGGCACCGACTTAAAGCTGCCATCATTGATTTTCTAGCCACTTAAATACATTCACATATTATCACCTCATAAAGCTGATATCACAGGGGTATCTGCACATTTTGAAGTGTACATTTAATTACTTCTAAGACCTTTTTAATACCTCTAAAGGAAATAATAATAATAATACCGTGACTGCGGCAAAAGGCATCGACAAACTCGTTATTGAGTTTTATTGAATTTGAATAACTGAAGCTGGATAAACACGTTATTCCTCCGAGGTTAAAATGTGGATCACAGCTCCACAAGGCGCACTACCACGACCTACCAAGCGCAGTGCATGCTACCTATATGACGTACAAACATCGGTATTAGACGTTGCGGTAAAATACCGATAAAATAAAACGGAATTTACATTTCACTGAATCTTATATGATCATTATACCTGATTATATATGTCCTTTCACTTCATTACTCTGAATCCCTTCCCAGTGGCCATTACTGATAATTCTGACATTGTTATGAAGGCAAAATGTCCACTATTGTTCGGATGCAGGTATATATAATAACTATATATCATAGAAAATGTCATCGTACGCTACTTCAGACTTAAAAAGAGATATATTTTAATACATAATTATGTGGGATGGACAAAAAACCCTCCACTAAAGATAAAATTAAACACTTTATGTCAAGATGTTCATGGCTCTTTTTAAGCCGTTTGGTTTTCAATCAAATCTGGCAACACTGGAAGGAGATCTTATTACTTAACTAAGAGGATTCATTCAAATACATTCACTACTAATACAAATGTGCTATTTGTGCACAGGTGCAAGTCAAGGTCGTACGAACCTGAGCAAATACTAATTCACCAAATCGTCCTAGCACGTCCTCTAAGAGGAGTTTTGAGTTAGTCCATTCAGAGTTGCTGTTATTAGTGCTGAAAGATGTGAACAGCGTGCTGGCGAGAAAGGAGGCGGTTTTCCATCCTCGACTCTCAAATCAGATCAGAGACGCTTCCAATTATGAAGAAGCCCTGGGGTGCAAAAGGTGCCAGCCTTGGTGGATTAGTCTTATAGCTGAAGCAATTTACGCTTGCAATCGGTGATGAGGACACTATTTACTTCAGTCTATTTACTTCAAGGGCTTATTTTCACCACAACTTGATTTGGATAGACCTCTTGGCAAATAAGATGAAAACACACTCATTCAGCTCCATCGCCGGCGGTGGAAACACACACAAGCTGCGCTCACAATGACGTCTCCGCCTGAATGGGATTTAGAGAGCACCTGAGGCAGAAGAGCTGGACTTGGTCCTACCTGCACCGCCACCACAGACAGCACCTCCACTGATATCCTGTTAAATTCATCAAAGCAGCCCCATGCTCCCGTCTGAGCCAGGCCTTTGTAGATGTTCCCGCAGGACTGGTGGACAGAGAGAGAGAGAGAGAGACAGATATTCAGATGGACACTTGCAGGACAGTCAGTCAGGCTCACAGGTGGAGACCTTGTCCGATGATAAAGCATGCAGCGAGGCAGACACAGACGTATGCCAATTACACAGAAGATATATGCCGCAACACTCATTGCAGTCACTACATACAGCACCACAGCAGGCCGAGAGTAGGCGTATAATAACAGGATGATGCATAAACAAGGCCTCACACTAATAAAACAAGGCGTTGATGGCAAAAACAGAGAGGCTAAAATGTCTCCCGCCCACACTTGAGTCGACTCGAGAGCAGGTGAACAGCTCTCCGGAGAGCAGCTGGACCAGGATGAAGCTGACTTTTCTCTCCAATTACAGAGCAGAGAAAACCTTCTGTGACGCAAACCGGAGCTGACGGCTGGATTGATTCCGCTCGAGTGTGTGTGCATAACTGAATATGAGTAACTTTGTGGGGCTCTGTGTTCCTCCTGGAGTATATTAGCACTTCTCTCTGACACCTTTCTGCGCCGTGTATAGCCAGGGGGTGCTGTACGCTTCGACACTGTAATGATGCCCCCGTCTGGGGGAAGCAGGAGGCGGTCGGATCACAAGATTATGTTCATGTCTCATCTCAGCACTCTATATGCAGAAAGTGTGTGTAGTATACAAGAGCGCATAATAAAGCAAGGTGGAGGCCGGCCACGGAGAGGGCATTTTGACAAGGTTTAGTTAAGAAATAACAATCAGGGTTTAACTAATCAGCTCTCCTTTCACACGGGGAGCAGGCACACACGAGATGAAAAGGAAAGACGATGAAAAGTGTTGGGGCATAAAGGTGGGCTGACAACTTTATATCGCTGACAAAAGCAAAGATGAAAAAGAAACAACCGTATTATGGGATGCTGCCAATGCACATTAGCTACGTGCTCGAGCTCGAACACAGATCCCCGTGCTCGCTTGCTCACCTTGTAGTCCATCTGCTCGGAGCAGTTAAATACATAGACCATGATGCCGAGGGCTCTGCCCAAGTCTTTGGTCGTCTCAGTCTTCCCTGTGCCCGCAGGCCCTGCTGGAGCTCCACTCATGGTCAGGTGGAGCGACTGGGTCAGGGTGATGTAGCATCTACGTATAGTGGAGATACATGCAACACTGATGAGGACTGGAGCCTGACAGCCGCCAACAAAATAAAGACATTTTAGGAGCATATTAAGGAGACTCGTCGTCGCTGTATTTTGTCTGTTTGATCCACAATTAAAGAGACAAACTTGTGGTTTTAGAGGGACATTTTTTTTGTACTTACTGTGCAGCGTTTCCACTGGTTACCAGTGACAACTGGCAACTTTACTGTGACAACAAAACTCCAGGAATTCACAGCTGTTGTAACTCCCACTGCTACTAATATATGTATTTTTTCTGTTTCTGCGCAGATTAAATAAATCAAATGCAAAATGTTTTTGTTTTTTTGCCTTTTGACTTTCGCCCCACACCCTACCAAAAATGTTATTACTCGGCAAATGTAAATGTATATTAATTCTGTTTTTCAGTTTGAATTGATTATTGCATCATTTAAATGCGAGTGGAGTAAATATGTTTATAATTGCCTTTAAAACACTGACAAATTGACAAATCATTAGTCTGATGTCACGCTCCATACTTCTGACTTCTGTCCCCGTCTTTGTACCAACGCGCAATGGAAATAGACGATTTGAGAGCTCCTGCAAATTCTCACAAAAAATTGACCTCCTTCTATAGGGCAAAATATAGAGGCAGGAACCCAGCATTTGTAGCATGTGAGTTTATGAATGAGGGTTAATTACATGAAGTGCAAAATCTGGAAACAAAAAACTATGCAGACGGTTCAAGAAGTGTCTTACTCAGACAATCAAAGTCAACAGGTGGAGCATCAAGTGCCATAATGTCACAAGAACAATGAAATACATACAAGGCTGCATGCAGTGCCTGCCAATTAATTCATGTTCTACAATACTACCACATAATCTAATACAAAGGAGAACAAATTAGAATAAACATCAACCAAAAGATTAATGATCTACAAGGCTGTGTTTGAAATGAAACTTGTGAAGGGATATGTTCCCAGAAAGGACTGTTTTAATAAAAGCATCCTAGAGAAATGTTTCATTTCTACGGCAGCATAAATAAAAAAATAAAAACTGCATACAGCCATAAACACTACCAATGACAAATCCTGAATTGCCTTAAAAGCAGCACCAACAATGTCCTGGTGTGGACTCAGCCGCCGTCGTACGTAACCTCATTATAAGATGATATAATGTGCTCCTGTGCTAGTGACACCAGTGGCTGCTTCCCCTGCAGAAGCCGTCTGCCCATCTCCTATCAATAAAAAGCATCATGGAACGTGAACTGATGGAGACAATCCATCTGATCATCAGTATCGATCAGGGAAATGAACACAATGCTTTGCCTTGAGTATCACTCCAGAAATGATTTTAATGAGCAGCTGGTTAATGGATGATGTATGGAAGGGGGCGGTATCGGGAAAGCATAACGAGAGGCAGAAGCTCAGAGGAGAGAAACGATCCCATCTGTATACAGTGTATCATCCGGATACCAGCGCCAACAGGCTTTATGTCTCTCCCCTGAAATATGGCCAAAATCTCACCATCAGTTGTCTAGGAGGCCGGATGAGGATGTCCCGCATGGAATAACTAAAGCCGGAGAGAGGACGAGAGAGAGTGTGAAGCTAAACTGGGCGGCTGTGACAGGATGACTTGTTTTATTGCAGTGTTTTTAAAAGAAACAGCTTTATATATCAGTCTGTCTGTCTGTCCCCACATTCCACTCTCTGTTGGTCTGTGTGCGTGTATGTGTGTAATATATTCATGACAATTTGCATGATGGTGCAGCTTTAAAGATCGAATGCTAACATTGTGCCGATTACAATCCTGCTGTTATAGATTAGCACCAGTGATTCCTTTAGTCTAACTGTGCTGCTGCAGCAGGTGAACAGACAATGCTGACTAAAGTCAGCTCGTGCTAAACAAGTGCACCTAAGACTGTATTCAGTAGAAATATTTTCACAGCAGCTGCACATGCCATGGTTTGAAATGTTCCCATATCACCGCTGTCATTAACATCCGTTCAGATGATTTGAGTGTTTCCGTTTAGAAATGGTTCGAGTTAGCGTTCACAAACGAGCTTTCTGTGGTGTCAACGAACTGATTTTAAAATACTACTGTCCAAAAGGCCAAAACACATTTCTAATCTCCTTCTACGATGAAGCGTCCAGACCTCTCACACCGTCCCAGCGTCAAAACCAAACATGAAGAAGAGTTTCTACACACTACTGGTTTAAAAAAAAACTTCTTTTAAAATGCTGGCTCAAAATGTGTTTGCCTTTTATTAAGTCAAATCGGGGGCTATGTATTCATATATTGCAATGCACTGTAACTGAACTGTGATTTTTTGATTCTCCTTACTTGTTTATTTTTCATGTTTGATTGGATTTTTTTCTTTTTTTCTTTTGTCTTTGTATAGTGGCTCGTGATTCTTTTATATCTTCTTTTAATGCCTTGTTATCTCCAATACAAAGCACTTTGAAAAGCCATATTCAAATAAACTCGCCTTGACTAAGTGAGAAAATGCTGCGGTTTTATTGGGGTGAGCTGACCCTTAAGCATGCATGCTGTCAAACTAAAAGCAAGTTTTTTTTTTGTTTTTTTTTATTATTCACAGCTACTGTGATGTTCGGTGAAGTCAGCTTTTCAGCATGACAGCGTCTTCTCTTGCCGGCTCTGTTACAAAGAAAAAGTTGTGTATCAATGTGATGAAGCAAACATGTTTTTAGTTGTTTTCTCAAGTTGTGGATTAAAGGATTTGACACCCAGCTCCATGGTCCACGGTCCATTGTTGAAATAAAAGCCAGTGGCAAACTGTGCGAGTCGCAGCGAGTCGCAGCGAGCCGCAGCGAGGGCTTGCACCATATGGCGAAGTGTTGCTACACGGCTGCTGATCCGCCCATCAAAGCCCATTGTTTCTGCTTTGTTCAGGCTTCAAAGGGAATACTGGTCAGTCTGGAAAACCACAGAGTCAAACACCGCAGTTTGCCAAAGGGCTCTGAGAGGTATTTATCCCTCCGGAGTTCAAACTTTATCGGAAATCCTGCAGAAACAAATGTATGTGAACTAAAAAGCTGTTGGCAAAGTGCCCGAGCTGAGTTGTTCTAAAAGGTTCCGCTTGCGGTGGGTGTACATAATGATTCAAATAAAGATCATTAGAAAGCGTCAGAGGCTTATTATTAGACGAGAAGCTTGTACCTTCTGGCAGTTTTGCAATTAAAGGAAAAAAAGACCAATTTTCATCAACACAGATGGATTTTTGAAAACGTACTTATAATGGATTTTGAATGGGCTTCATGCAAACTGGCATATTTGATAAGGCTGCACAAGACTTCACGCTATGTAGATATTCTTGCTTTTCACTCCACCTTTTCCAGGAGTGAAGTGGTTTGCCTTTTGGCAAATTGACTGTTCTCCTAACCTTCGTACTTGTAGCTTCAGCCTCACTCTTTTAGCACGATATCATGTATGTGGCCATCAAATGCATAAAAGACCCCACTTACAGGGGTCTCGTTTTAAAACCAGCTGGAAACATTAAAAAGTCATTCAACCAACTCCAAAATGACGCAGATTTTCAATAAAATTGAGGACTACATGTTAGAAATGAGCCTCCTGCCTTAGTCCACTTCTGTCTGAAATCAATAAACACAGAGAATTTTGATGGAAATCTGCCACCATTTATCAATTTTAACTGCATATGACTGTCAGCGTGTTGACAAGCGGTCATGATGTTTGGTTGCCTCTCGGTCTGAAGAGCAACACCTGCCTACCTGTCTGTCAGAGGAGTGATGACTAATCGGGGCGTGTTGCCCAGATATTCGTAGGAGTAGAGAAACTGGGCATCGCAGATGTTGGAAAAACAATGTTTCTCCTTCTCATCCCAACGGTGTCTCAGCTGGGAGAGCCACACGAAGGCCTGAGAATTCTCCACCTTAAAGAATAAGAGAGAGAGAGAGAGAGAGAGAGAGAGAGAGAGAGAGAGAGAGAGA
>CALSCE010000091.1:5406710-5498815 GCA_943593645.1 Bovichtus variegatus | reverse complement strand
AGAGAGAGAGAGAGAGAGAGAGAGAGAGAGAGAGAGAGAGAGAGAGACAGAGAGAGAGAGAGAGAGAGAGAGAGAGACAGAGACAGAGAGGTGAACAGAGTGCCAAGGCTTGAAATAAAGCCAGAAATAATCTGAGCTTTCCCACCCTCTAAATATGGTAATGACATGCCTTGCTTGAATATCGTGAGGGCATTACTCACTGGTAATAGCCTCTCAAAATACAGCAGCAATCATAATGTCTGCATAAGAACTCATACAGCACAGCTTCTCGGCCAGATTTATCCACCTTCTGAGCGATCATCTTGGCCACCACGTCCCTGGCGTGGACGTCGATGGTGCAGATTGTCATGACCTTCTGCCGATCGCCCAGTGTAAGTTGCCCAATCAGCATGGAGATGAGGGTGTTAAGCTGGGACACCTGTTTCTTGTAGAACTCTTTCATGGCGTTGTCGTAGCCCTCCTCCAGACGGGTGAAGGCCATGCCGACATCAGACGTCCACCAGATCTGAGTGCAGGTCAATGCCACCTGAATTAGAGACAATGTCAGAGTCAGATTCAGGCAGATTCTGAGGAAAAATACAGTTGATAAGATCCTGTGTTTAAGGTACTGTGTTTGTATTAACATATTGCTGTTAATTGTTTCTTCATTGACCCGAGACAAACATTACTTCTATATTTAGTAGACCTATGATACACACACTGACACACACGCACACACACAAATGCAAAACACATGTTCATTGTAGTCTACCAGTTTCTTGTTGTTCTTCCATATGTATCTACTTTAGTGTACTTGATGTATTGCATTTCCTTTTTTTCCTCATTTCACTATTGAATTGTATTACCCTTGACACTTTGGCAATATTGTTCACCTCACACTCATGGCAATAAAGCTTATCGAAATTGAAAATTGAAATTGAATTGAGAGAGGGAGAGAAGGAGAGAGAGATACACTGAGGGAGAGAGGGAGAGATGCACAGCAAAAATAATAATTACCTAAGAAAGGGGAAACGAGGAGAGGAGCTCGGTGTAAGTCCCCTGGCATTCTAAGCCTATAAACAGCATAACTAGGGTCCAAAGCAAGCCTGAGCCAGCCCTAACTATAAGCTTTATCAAAGGGGAACGACTTAATCCTACTCTTAAATGAACACAACACAAACAACTGGGTGTGAAGGTGCAAAACCCAAAGCAGATGAGGCAGGGTTGGGTGGGTTTTAAGTTAGTTTAAGGCATTACAATACAAATATCTACATAGAGTTTGTTAATATCTTGTTGGAACAACAATATTAAAGGAAGCATAAATATCAATGTCATCATGATGTAATCAACGCTACAACAAACGGTGGACGGACGTTGTAGTTTGTGTTCATCCAACCTGAATTTGAACTCGACCACCAGTGAAGTGTAAAACCGCTGCAGGCTGCAACCAAATAATATTAATGTTAATTATGCTAAAGTAATATTTTCAGTCATAGTAAAACCTGTTTTTCAGGCGGAGTTGGCTGAAGCTAATATTTTGCAATCGAGATCAAACCTCACCTCTGAGCTCTCCTTCAGCAGCACACTGCATGAAGAGCTTCTGCATAATGAGCTGCTGCTTTCGTAAATCAGCCGCTGAATACACACATTTCTTAGTAAATCTGTCCTTTCAGCAGCAAAGTTCTTACAATGTTGATTCGTAACTGACCTCAGTAATAAGTTGCTGATCTACAGTCAATAAAAGGGACTACGCTGAATTACTTACAGATTGACCTCCGACCTTTGTTTGTCCTCTATTATTTCAACATTGCTCTATAGTCCTGAATCAGTTGTTCTTGTATCGCTGCTCACCGGAATCAGTTATGTCAGGCACAGGATTTCACCCTTCAGTGCATGAAATGCTTACTTTTAGAAAATCATCCGCATTTCACGGTATGTTACATTATCACAGAAACGCACCCATATGTGTTCTCACTTCCTACCCTTCTCTTTGTCTGGCTGTAAACTGTGTATGTAAAGCATTAGTGAGTGTGTGCACTAGACTGCAATATCTGTGAGAGGCATAGACATGATTATGGTACTAATCCATCAGATGTTGGATAAAGGGACTAACGGGGGAAAAAAAATCCCCAAAGTGAGGGTGGTCAGGTAAATCTCTACATACCTGAGCTGGATAGTCAAACAGCCACTGCTCTCTGGATTTGTCCTCGTAGGCCATCACTGCCTCGGTCAGCTCATGTCGAACCGTGGAGCGCATGCTGTCCAGAACCCGGTTCAGCCACAACTCCACCTTTACGCAAAACACATTGATACAGATGCAGAAGAAAGGTTGCAATGTGTGTCACGTGAGCACAGACGGGCTCACTTATCAATGGACCTTAATGAGGTCATTAATAAGCATTAGAGTGGAAGTGGAGTCAGGCAAATACTATGGGAGGTAATGGAAACTTAATGGATTTATGGGCTTTGATATGCAAAGACCCAGGGGCAACGACAGACTCAATTCCATTTGCCTCCTTTATTGTGGGTTATGATATGTATATTTGATATTCTCTTACATTGCAAAAAAAAAAAAGCAGGTAAGTGAATTTCATCATCTACCGACAGACTGCCGTAGTGCCACTGTCAGCAGTAAGTCTAATGAAGATAATTAATGAATTCAGCATTTAGCTCATCCTACTGAAGTTATGGCACCATCATTCCAGAGACATGAATAACTGATTGCGGCTGTATTTTACCTGTCCAGTGCAGTCACAGGGCTGATTAAAGGGGACATACTCCTCCTCTTTGCTGTACATGCCCAGACCAGTCTTGGAAGGATTCCCCTTTTCATCTGCTTGAAATCGCATCTTAGCCATGTTGTCAAAGAGCTTCGACAGATGCTTCTCAACCTGAGCAAACAAACAGACACATTCAGTTTGGGCTCCATTTACACTCAGCTCATAGTCTTACTGGCATTTTCTTTACCACCGTGCAAATAAATAACGTTTCTTTACCGTTTTTCACAATCATTTATAGGGCAGGACCCATGTTCTGCAGCATCCCTGCTCACTTCCTCTTTAGAGAGATTTAGTGGGGAGTTGTTCCTAACAGTGATTTATTTCTCCATGGTGGAAATGCATAAGACAGTGACGGAGGTTAGAGCTGACTGTGAAACTATGAGCGACATTGCCCCTGTGCGGACACTTCTGGTACTACAAAAGTCAACAGCACTCAAAACAGCTAAACGGTGCAATCGAACATGCTTAGAAATAAAGATTAAAAAGAACTGTTGAAAAAGCAACGTGTGGAAAGTCCTAACCATAGTGCAAAACCACTTTTTGTTATGACTGACAGACTGAAGCATAAAATGCATTGCTGCCCCTCAAGCAAAAAATGCGTGGAGCCACCTGGTGTGGGTTGGTCCCATTAGACAGGATGTCCAGCAGATCAGCTGAAGAGATGAAGTAAAATCTGGGGAAGGCCAGACGCTTGGTGTCCAGGTATTCTGCCAGAGCTTTCTCACATAGAGACAGTCTGCAGAGAAACACAGAGAGTGAGTCAGTGTGTAAGAAGTGCAAAGCCTGCACTGATAACACACATAAGGAGTAGAAACAGAGAGAACTCTCACCTGCTCTGGATGTCCTCCAGTTTACCAAACAGGCCGACTTTATTGGTGGCCTCCACTACGTTGGGCGTTTGATGCACAGCGTTTGCCAGCGCTTTGAAATCAGCATCAATCCTCTCGAAGCGCCTGGAGTCCTGCAGAGGATTTCACAAGGGAGGAATCAGGTTTAATAGGAAACATCTGGGTTTAAGCGCACAGCCTCAACGTCGTGGGAGCAATTCAAAAGCTGTGTAATCTACTAAACTCCGAGCATGAGCCAATTAATGCATTTTTAATGAACAGTGATAACAGTCGTGCTATGTGGGTTCATATGGCAACTCCAAGGGCACAGGTCAAGGCCCGCATGCTTGTTAGTGATGTATACCTAAAGAGCTGTAATTAACTGAGTGTGCATGAATGTGATTCGGTGTGCTCAGTGTGTAACCTCAGGCAGCTGCGAGCGGATGTCATCTGAGCCAATGAAGATGCTCTCCAGATGGGTCCATGTCCGCTGCACCTCCAACCACATGGAGATGACGGAGTCGGCCACTGACAGCTTGCTCTGCCATGTCGACACTTCATCCAGGAAGTGGCCGATGTACTTGGATGACATGAGGTTCTGCAGCTGCACCTGGTTTTCTTCCAGCGTCTCGATCAGCAGCTCGTCTGTGCGAATCAGAGGCACCTGGGTCCGCCGGTGGGGCTCATACTGGAACTGCATACCTGGGACGGGATCAATACACTGAAGTCTAGATGGCAGGATGACATTGCTCGTGTTGAAAGAGTACTGCCAGTGTAGTTATAACGAAATGTCACATGCTGTACCTGTCCATGTGGAGTTGAGCTCAGAGAGGACTTTCTCCATTCCCATCTCTTTAACAGCCTTGTCCACAATCCCTCTCACCTCCTCTTCAAAGCAGTGCAGGTTCAGCTGCAGCAAGTCAGCCAGAGTGGTCTCCTGCTCAGAGAAAACACACAATTGTTCCAAGCTACACAATACCATATGATATTGACTATTGTAACTACTGCAGCTCCCTCCTGGCTGGACTGCCTACATGTGCCATCCAACCTCTACAGCTCATCCAGGATGCTGCAGCCCGACATTCTTTAACCTCCGCAAGTTCTCCCACACTACTCCGCTCCTCCGCTCCCTTCACTGGTTACCAGCAGCTGCTCGAATCTGCTTCAAGACACTGGCGCTGGCCTCCCGTGCTGTGAGTGGATCAGGCCCTTCCTACATCCAGGCCACGTCAAACAAGACACCCCAGCTCGCTCACTTCGCTCTGCATCGGCCAATCATCTCGCTGCTCCCTCACTGCGAGTGGGACCCAGATACCACTCAAGTAAAACCCGCCTGTTTGCGATTCTGCCTCCAAAATGGTGAAACGAGCTACACATTGATGTCAGGTCAGCAGAAAGTCTTCACACCTTCCGTTGCAAACTGAAAACCCACCTGTTTCCACTGCACCTCAGAAAATAATAAATAAATAAAATTAAAAAGATATTATTAAAATCTTTTTTCTACATGTAGCACTTAAATCAGTTTGGCTTATTTGAAGTTATAGTCCTGCACTTAAAAGGATTTCACCTATTTGAAGCAGATGTACTTGCTGTTCGGAGTCGTATGCTCATGATTTTTCACACTGTGTCGGAGGCCCTTGCTGCCCCGCCTTTTAAACCAGTGGACCAGGTGGACTTGAAACTGTTGGCTTTAGACACAGCTCTGTTGCCGTCTCTCGCTTCAACTAAACGAGTAGGTGAGATACATGCTCATTCAGTACACCAAGCATGTACAAAGTTGTGCCCGGTGCGCGCTGTAGGAAAAGTGATTCGCTACCAGGGGCCTCACCGCCTCATGGGCTCTATTCAGAGGGATCTCCATTCAGGAGATTTGCGCCACAGCATGTTAGACTTCCTCACACATCGTGGCCGATTCTACAGGCTTGATGTTACAGCTCCGCCATTGGCCCCTTCTGTGCTTGGTGTGGCTGGCCAGGAGTCAGTATTTCCCAATGTGAGACACGAAACGAAAGATATGACAGAGAACTTTAGGTTACTTGCGTAACACTGGTTCTCTGAGTAGCATGAGTGAGTGTCTCACCAGACCACCTTCCTTGCTCATTTGTAGCGAGGATGATGTGAGTGTTCTTGAATGACTGGCAGCTTGGTTTCAAGCCCTTTCATAGGGGGAGGGTCTCCACCCTTCGTGACACTGACGTGCTTGATTCCAGCTAATCCTGGCTGGCAGAATGCAATTGGAGCTTCTGATGAGGTCACACAGGAGGCGTTCCCAATGTGAGATACTAAGCGAACCGGGGTCACGCAAGTTACCTAAAGTTTTGTAGCCGGTAAAATCAAATGAACTTCCACCGGATTACATTTTCACTTGTGTAACGAAGACACTGTCATTTAAGTGAAAAAGATTAGCCCAAGAAAAAGTTACATGAATATGAACATGTAATATATGTTTCAATAGATTACACTCTCAACTCTTTCATATCCAACTGAATCCCAAGACATATGAACAATATTAATAAATGTTATGTCCAATGTCCCTGCAAGAATCTTAAGATGAAAAATCATCAATCGCTGAGTTTGCCAGTACATTACATGACTCTGTAATACAGCTTTGTACAAACTAAACAGCTGCATCAGTACAAACAGCACAAATAGCCCACAGTGAGGATGCATATAGAGAGTTGGGACAGAACATATGAATATGTGTATCCCAGCCCTTAGATAATCAGCATTTTATCAACACCACTGCTTGTTTTAGACACTAAAAATAGAAATTGTAACAAATGTACAGCTCATGAATACAGAAATATGTCCTTATTGCATATCTCTCGAATAAATGAGTGACCTGGTCCATGGTGAAGCGGACTCCAGTAGCAGCCATCAGTTGATGCCAGTGGCGAGCTCGTATGGCGGGGTTCTGTAGCTCTGCCACGGCCCGGAGCGAGGTGAGGAGGTTCTTCACCCTGGTGTCCAAACCTGTGAAGGCCTCCCACGCTCGAACCTATCACACACAAAGACCAGGAATCAGAAGAAGGACCTTTGACAGAGACGAGGGAGGCTGCAGCTCAGGATCTATTTATTCCAGTGAAGGTTGACCTTCATGCACTTGACTCACGTTTGCCCGAGCCTTGACCTCCTTGTTTACTGCTGCTAGGCCTGACCAGCTTCATGTAAATACAGTTTAGAACGAGGATGGGGCAGATTTACAACTTGAAATTATTTTATTCAAGTTTTTTTTTAAACACTGGGTCCTTGAGACAGTGGTGGACAGAAGCAGCTTCTCATTTCTAGGCAGCAACCATCAATTTTGACTCGCTGATTGAGCTGTAGCTCGCTATCAGAAAGAAGGGATGCTGGGATAAAGAGTGACGGATGTGTTCAGCTATTAATCCTGGATAATGTTCCCGAAATACAATAAAGAGCGGCACAGGAACTCTCAGACAAACTCTGTTAGCGGTTAGTTCATGATAGTTAGTTCATGAGCTCCTTGGCCTTGGAAGTCACACAGTTTTAACTGTAGGAAGTACCAGGGCAGCTAGCCATAGAGGCTAACAGTGTGTTTACCTGCTCTGACGTAACCTGCACTGTTTGTATCCTTTCTCACATCCGTTTCTCACATGTGTTTTTAGTGTTGACACCACACTTTTAACTCTGTCCTCTGTCTCCTCCAGCTACAGCCCACTGCCCACCGCAGGCCTGTCGTGGCTAGTTACCTTTACGTTGTCTATGATGGGAAAATCGCTTTTTAGCAAACGGATAATTGCAGTTGGAAGCTTCATTCCTGTCAGTTTTTCAAGATTCCTTTTTTTTTTCTTCTTTAAGCCACATTAAATATTCTGATCTATTCTTTTCTTCCCTCACCTCTTTATCCAGACCCCGTATATCTTTAGAGAAGCGTTTGCACTCCAGCTCCATGTCCTCCACATGGATCTCTCTCCAGGGAGTGCTCCTCCATGCCGCCATGCTGGATTCCACCACGGCGACCGTGTCCCACAGCTCCTTCAGCAGGCCGACCTCACGCCTTGGGGATGGAGAAGGAATGGACCGAGTGAATTAAATAAGCATGGACATTAGAACTCTTCATGACTGTGAATGTAAAAGATCATCTCTGCTGTAGCAGCTCATTAATTCCCGAATTTGGCACAGGCCCACGGTATTTCCCCCATCCAGCTCTGTGCTTTACCTGCATTGTCGGAGCTGTTTGTACTCGGAGACGGTGACCTCGAACAGGCTGGCAGACTCCAGCAGGGAGGCCATCACTGCCTCCCGCTCCTGGATCTGCCGCTGGAATGCGTCCAACATCTGGAACGGGCTCTCGCTGTCAAACCTGGGCGAATGCATGATCGCACACAGGCACCCATTAAAACACACACACACACACACACACACACACACACACACACACACACACAAACATTTGCACAGGCCCAGTATAAATCAGGCTGTGTTATGGTAATGAGGGATGCAGTTTGCCAAGCCCGACTTGGCTGCAGCAGAACCAGACTAGAGTCTCCAGCGTCAACTGCACACTGTGACAATTAACAATGACTTCCATCGCAATAATCACCAGGTTATTAAGAGACCAATTACACACATAACTAATCTGACAATTAGATATTACGACGAAGCATCGCTTCCTCTGAATTAATTATCATTATGTCAAGATTCAATTAGCCTTGTCGGATGTGAGATAACACTTTACTCTATTATCAGGTGAGAAGGCGGAAAGGTGACATTCTTATCTTTTGAAAAGGTACTTGTTATACTGTGAAATCCCTTACAGACTGCTTCTGTAGGAGTTATATTTATTATTTATATAGATATTTTAGATGACACATTAATATTAACTTTGATCTGCTGACAACTACACTGCAGTGTTTAATAAACCATGCATTCAGTGTGTATATACTGCTTATAAATGATACATGGGGCTTATAAAGTAAAGTGTTTACAAACAAACACTCAGAGCCCACATGTATTGTACCTGAAGGGCCCGGTGTTGCGAAAGTGCTCCCTGAAATTGTGTTGCTCCACATCGAATGAGGCACACTTTCGACGCAAGCTGGCCACCTCAATTGCCTGCAGAGGCGCCGCCTGCTGCTTGACTAACACAGCCTGCTTCTTAACATTAGTCCACTTTTCTGGCAACTCCTGCAGATAGACGGATAGACACAGGGAGAGGGAGGTTAAAGCACAGAGGTCAGGAGTGACGGAGATGGCTGAATGGAAGACAAAGAAAATCTCAGCTGAAAGAAAGAGAAGAAAACAATGTGCGCTCGTAAAATGAGTGAGCATCAGTCTTTACCTCCAACTGTTTGTAGACCACATCTGGCAGCTCCTGCTCATAGACCTTCAGCAGAGCGATGGTTTGCTGCAGGGGCTCAAAAATGGCATCTGTGCTATTTATTCTTTCCTTCACAGCCAGCAGGTGACTCAGGACCCCCACCAGGCCACCGTAGTCCCCCTCCTCCACCTGCTGGCTCAGGCCAGCCTCAGCCACACTGATGAACTTCTCCAGATCTGACAGACTGGTGATAGATGACAATGATTATTAAAGGGAACATTTGGTGCGTACAATTGGCAGAGTTAAGATGAGTTGTGCGTCGTGGGGAGGATTCCGCCTGTGAGACCAGATGTATAATGTCTTCTGTGGCTGTCGAGGAGCTTTCTGAAGTCACTGCAGTCACTCGAGCCAGCCGGGAACACGCTAGTGTCCAGAACCCGGTGCTCTGCAAGTTAACTGGCTGCTATATAGCTCAGTTGCTAACTGGACAATAAGTAAATACAGTTTATGAAGGAGACATATTTGTACCATCATCTGTGATGGCACTGCAAATTAAGAAAAATCTTCACCAATTGACAACACATCTTAATCTTAAATCTTTAGGAGCTGCAGCATTAATTCATGGACAAACTGAAACCTTGTCTCTCTCTCTGTGTCTGTCTCTGTCTGTCTCTCTCTCCGTCTCGCTCTCTCTGTCTCTTTCTCTATCTCTCTCTTTCCGTCTCTCTCTCTCTCCTGCAGAGCATTTCTGTATTTGTCTGTGTTTTCTCTATTTGCAGATGTTTTCTTCATGTGCAGTGTGTTGAGCTCCATAAAAAAACATGCCTCTTTTGAGGTGCAGGTTATAGGCCTACTATAGTAGCTAAACTCAACGAGATTGCAAATGTCGAAATTGCGTCAAACTGATTTTGCTATTTTAAATGCTGGTGTGACCCTGAGGACAGACGACTGACACAGCAATATCCATGGAACGTTTGCTAACATTAGCCACAGTGAGCTACTGGTCATACCAGACTAAATCAAAAAATTGTACTTCACCTGTTGGTTACATGATCAATGAGGTGCTGTTTGAACATGAAGCTCCACTTCTTGACGATGTTTAGCAAGGCGCTCTTCATGCTGCGGCCATCCACCCTCATCCACCCGAGGAACACGTGCACCGGCTCCAGGGCCTGCACCTCCTCGTAGATCTTCTCATACCTACAGCATGACGACGCATATTCGCTCAGTAAGTGGAAGCTCGACCTACCCCTGATGCTTCTTTTGAATCAAAGACATGACAAACCAACGACCATAAAAAATGACCGCGGACACACGCAAACACCTACCTGTCCACTTGTTCTCTGAAGTTATCCAGGGTGGGTGGGCTCTCTGAGGCGCTGCGGTCAGCGTAAACCTCCGTCTCCTGGCCGTACAGAAGGAAGTGACGTATGAACTCCTTCCTGTCGTCCACATACAGATAGCTGTAGCGCTCCAGAGAGTTGCGAAACTCGCAGCACGTCGCCATGACGCTCTGCACGCGTTCCATGAGGAGATGACGCATGTCGGCCAGATCAGCCATGTCCTCCATGTCAGCCTGACGGGAAGATTGATACATTTGTGGCCGGTTGATGGGAGTCATCTGTAGTTCAGACACTGAAGTAACAGATGCTGAGTACCTGGTAG
Source organism: Bovichtus variegatus (assembly GCA_943593645.1). Lineage (NCBI taxonomy): Eukaryota > Metazoa > Chordata > Actinopteri > Perciformes > Bovichtidae > Bovichtus > Bovichtus variegatus. The sequence goes on along the minus strand of CALSCE010000091.1, from coordinate 5,488,283 downwards.
TGAGGGAAGGGGCTCTGCTGCGTGAGGCGAGGCACCAGTGAGGAGATTCTGAACACATCATTGATGAGGCTCTCCACCAGCTCAAACAAACCGTCTCCTGCGCCGAACTCCAGAGATGGAGCAAACACCAGGTCAGGAACCTTCAGGTCCAGCTGAGCCTCAAATAGTGGAGCCGCACCCGCTCTCTGGTCTGGAGCCAAAGGAAGGAAACGCTACTACAGTAAAACATATGGATTTGTCATAAAGCCTGAACTTTCTACGTTATTTTGAAATTCAAGACTTATTTCTCAGTGTGTTCAAAACCTTCCCCACACTGAAAACACACCGCTGCCACGCTGGAAATAAGGTTGTTTCGTGTCTATTCAGTTGAGTTTGAATGAATACAGGAAGTAATTTCTGTTTTGCTCATTACTTATTTCAGGGATTTTTTCCCAATAGATTTGTGCGAGACACAAAAAGAGAATTTTACAAAACGAGTCACTGAGTTTTGGGTCCTTGCAAATAATCTAGCACACGCAATGTAATATTGCAGCTGCTGGAACATAGAGTGAAGGGATTCTCCATTGGGTCTATATCATGTTTGCATTTTAAAACAAAACCTTTGTAGCTAACACCTCTAAATGAAAAGAAAAAAAAAACGTTTTATTAAATCAAATTTTATAAAATATGTTCTTGTGGTCTTATAAAGGATTATCATAATTTATCTGCCGTTTATTCTTCTGATTCTTCATTCTGTTATCATATCCACCCCTGAAATATTTTCAAGTCAGTTCACCCGGAACCTTCCTAATGAAAAAAAAAAAGACTTGGAAGAAGAAACAGGTGAAGTAGGAGTGAAAGAATGTGTAGAATAAAGAAGAGAAGAAGAACTTGGTAGCAGTCTGGCAACAATCCCCGAAATCTTGAACCACGTCCCAGTCCTTCTGAACTGGTTGACAAAACTCCCGCCATCCATTTGACATTCACAGCCAATACAGGCAGACACACAATTGACATCATAACCTCTGATGATGGCTTGCTAGGAAGCTATCCAAGTCAGAGCTGGCTGAGGATCATGTTTTTGGTAGTTTTTTGGATATTACATCTTTGGTTTGCGGGCGACATTCTGGCTTTGAGACAACAGTAGTAACATCACCACAAATACACAAGTGTGAGTGAGTTTGTTCACCACGTCCTACCAGTGTTATCCAGGAAGAAGGTAAGGGAGCACTCGATGCTGTTGAAGAATCCGTCTATGAGCATGTCGTCGATGTACCCGACGTAGGCCTTCCACTCCTCAGAGCTCCGCTCAGCCCTGAACAGCTCCAGATTGCTCTAAGACATGACAAACGCCTGACACTCATAATCCAATCGTCATCTCTCCCACAGTTGAAAAGAAATGACTGTAAAAATGTCAAAGCAAATTGGCTGACTTGTGAGTGACACGTCGCACGACCACGAGGAAACCTCTCTTAATCACCTTTAGCAAGAAGTGGATCTTCTCTCCGGACGACCGTATCGCACTGTAAAACCTGTCCAACTTCTCAGCCCTGTCCTCCAGACTGAGCGGCGCGTCTTTTTTGCCCTCCTTCCTGTCAAACACGGGGCTGGCCCAGGACCTCATGCTGCTCTGGATCTCCTCCACGTTGTCCTTGGTCCTCTGGAGTCGGCTCTCCAGGTCACAGACGGAGTCTCGCAACTCCTGGATATTCTGCCAAATACCTAGAGGGCAATGGACGATGGAGATGGTCAGATGGAAAATCTATGAAGAAAATTAAGCTAGAATGGGAGTGTGTGACTAAAACTCGACTGATAAAACTGTTTACATACATCTGGAGGGTGTCAGTGTGGATCTGTTGAAGCGTGTGGGTCTAGGCAGGATTTACACCTCAATATGAACTAAATCCTAACATATTGAACCAACGGCAACTTATCCACGACTGAGCACCCCTCCTCCTCTCGTTTTGTATATTTTTTCGAATGCAAAGCCTCTCTGTTCATGTCACATGTCAGGGCAGCCTGCTCTGCATTACAAATGAAAAGGGAACGAGGGAGCAATATTCTATAATAACCTCTGAATTATCGTACAAATAAATATCAGAGCGACCACTATGCGCTGCTCCTTTTTACCTCACATACTCTACTGTAATAAAGCAAACACATATACTGTGTATATATATATATATATATATATATATATTCAGAGAGCTCTTACATTTGCTGTTTTAAACACAGACATTTCCTCTTCTTTCCTCAACAAACATCTCTGCTACACAGTGAATGACTGTGTACTACATGCTACCGGAGCAGTGACAGCCAGGGTGAGGAAACGAGAGTCACGGTGCTGGACGTACTGCTGGACTCTGTAAAGGGTCAGGAGCACTTGTGTCTAGCGCTGATCCTTAGGTCTAGTCCGGCAAACTCTAAGCCTCTGGCCACTTCGGAGGAACCGGGTAATCAAGGAAACACAGACGCGAACGGCCTTCATTGCTGCCACCATCCCTCGCAGGGCTATGGCAGATTTCCCGGCTACCAGCCAGGTTTGCGAAAAATTGACAGAGCGTTCGGGGCTGCGGCCGACACCTGGCCCCGCACCATGTGGTAAGCCAGGGCCCCTTGCATAGTTCTCACTACAGACCGTGGCATGCCGAAAGCAAGGAGGCCATCCTATTCAGGGGCCAGGCCAGCGATCTGAGTGGTGCCAGCGAGGGACACAGCAGTCCCTCCAGCCATTGGACGGACAAGCCGGTGTGTCTTTAAGAAGTATCCACAAACCCTGACTCCAGAGGGGTCATTCACTGTGCTTAACATGTGACGGAGTAGAGAGATACAATAGAACTAAGACTAAACCGTGACTCCTGTGTACCGTTACACTCCTACTTGTAATCTACTTATTTTGAATAATCCAGAGTATCTGGTAAGTATCAGTTAGTGTCCTGACCTGGGCTGTTCCAGTTCAGACTCTCCTCCGCCTTTATGAGCTGAGCATCGATGTCACCGAGCTGCACCTGGACCAGAGGATGCTCCACCTCGAGCACAGAGTGCATCACCTGCAGCCAGACAGCGGGAGAGACAAAGAAGAAACAGAGATGGTTATTTAGAAAATATCATTTTGATATAATTTATGTGTGGCCTTTCGAGCCTAGAGCATCAAGACGGAATGACTTCAACTTTTAGTGACATGAAGCAATAAGTGCCATCATCTCATTGAGGCAACAGCAATACATGTGGCTGAGCTCTGTGTGAGGCCGTGCTCATTTATCTTCAGAGGACCATGATTATTCAAAGCAAACGTCTAAAATCGAACTTACTTTTACAATCGTGTGTGAAGAACCAAAATATAGGTCAAATTGAAACTGATCCTCAAAACAATGATCATTTATCCTCTGGGGGAAACTATCCATAGCGACTAACTTCAACTGGATTGACTATTGGATGACTAAAGGAATACTGATGCTAACATAGCTAAAAAAAAAAAATTGACTCCACCCCCATCAGTTGTCCACTAATAGGAAGACTGGGATTCGATCCCCTGCTCCTCTGGTCCGCATGTCACAGTGTGTAGATGATGAATTGAATGCAATTCATAAATGTAGTACCATTTACAACGATATCTCACAAAACGTAAGAACATTTCAGATTACGGAAAGGGTGGTGCAACACGCCATGCTTGTGATTGGCAGAATCCAAGTCAATTCAGAGTCAATTCAGTGGATGTTCAATGTGGTTCACCACCAACCGCTTCCTGTTTCTAACAGGTTCTCCCCACTCAGTGACACACCCGCTGAGAAGCCAACTCTGGTTATTGGTAGCTCAATTATGAGGTACGTGAGGTTTTCGACACCAGCGACAATAGTCACGTGCATCCCGGGGGCCAGAGCGGGCGACATAGAAGCACATTTAAAACTGCTGGCTAAGGCTAAACGTAAATACAGTAAGATTGTTATCCACGTCGGCGGTAATGACACCCGATTGCGTCAATCGGAGTGCACTAAAATTAACGTCGAGTCGGTGTGTCGTTTTGCGAAGACAATGTCGGACTCCGTAGTTTTCTCTGGTCCGCTGCCAAATCTAACGAGTGACGACATGTTTAGCCGCATGTCATCATTCCGTCGCTGGCTGTCACGGTGGTGTCCAGATAATGACGTGGGCTTCGTAGACAATTGGCGGACTTTCTGGGGAACTCCTGGTCTGATTAGGAGTGACGGCATTCATCCTACTTTGGAAGGAGCGGATCTCATATCTAGTAATCTTAGTGCATTTATTAGTGGACCTAATCCATGACAATCCGGAGTTGAGGCCAGGAGTCAGAGTTGCAGTTTTACACACTTCTCTGTGCTTCCATCCGGGCAGTCACCCACTCAAATCCCCATAGTGACTGTGTCTGCCCCACGACCACTGAAATCAATAAAATCAATAGCAAACAGAAGAGGAGTTGTACATAAAAACCTAATAAAAATTAACACCACCACTGCAAAAGTGCAACTAAATAGAAAAATTAAATGTGGACTCTTAAACATCAGGTCTTTGTCATCTAAAGCTGGATTAGTAAATGATTTAATATCAGATAATCAGATTGATTTATTTTGTCTCACTGAAACCTGGCTGAGACATGAAGAATATGTCAGTCTAAATGAATCCACTCCACCTAGTCATATAAATACTCACGTGCCTCGAGGTACAGGCCGAGGTGGTGGAGTTGCAGCCATATTCGACTCAAGCCTATTAATCAATCCTAAACCTAAACTAAACTATAGCTCTTTTGAAAGCCTTGTTCTTACACTTTTAAATCCAACATGGAAAACAATAAAGCCAATCTTATTTGTTATAGTGTACCGCCCTCCTGGTCCATATTCTGATTTTCTATCTGAATTCTCAGAATTTTTATCAAGTTTAGTCCTTAAAACAGATAAAGTAATTATTGTAGGTGACTTTAATATTCATGTGGACGTTGATAATAACAGCCTTAATATTGCATTTATCTCATTATTAGATTCAATTGGGTTCAGTCAGAATGTACATGAACCAACTCATTGTTTAAACCACACTCTGGACCTTGTTCTGGCATATGGTGTTGAAATTGAACATTTATTAATTTGTCCACAAAATCCTCTCTTATCAGACCATTTCTTAATAACTTTTGAAGTCCTGCTACTGGACTGCAAGCCACTAAGCAAAATATCGTACGCTCGATGTTTATCTGATAGTGCTGTAGCTAAATTTAAGGAAGTGATTCCAGCGATACTTGGTTCATTACCATGTCTCACTATCAATGTAACGGAGGACTCCTGTGTTAACTTTAGTCCCTTCCAAATTAATAATTTTGTTGATAGTGCTGCAGCCTCACTGCGAATGACACTCAACTATATCGCTCCTCTAAAAAAGAAGATAATTAAACAGAGAAAGCAAGCTCCGTGGCTTAACCCTCAAACCCGCAAACTAAAACTAAAGTCAAGAAAACTTGAGAGGAAATGGCGATCTACCAAATTGGAAGAATCTCGTTTAGTCTGGCTAGATAATCTTAAAACATATAAGAAGGCTCTCCGCAAAGCCAGAGCAGCTTACTACTCTTCATTAATAGAAGAAAATAAGAACAATCCCAGGTTTCTTTTCAGCACTGTAGCCAGGCTGACAGAGAGCCACAGCTCTACTGAGCCTTCTATTCCTATATCGCTCAGTAGTGACGACTTCATGAGCTTCTTTAACGATAAAATTCTAAATATTAGAGACCAAATTAATCAAATAAATCTCCTCTCCTCAATTGGTAATGATTTAGCTTATAAAACAGGAACCTTAAAAACAACTGTAACACCTGAAATATATCTAGACTGCTTTTCTCCGATCGATCTTAACCAACTAAATTCAACAATTTCGTTGTCTAAAGCATCAACGTGTCTCTTAGACCCGATTCCAACTAAGCTGCTTAAAGAAGTTTTACCCTTAATTAACTCCTCGTTCTTAAACATGATCAACCTGTCTCTATTATCTGGCTATGTACCAGAATCATTTAAAGTAGCTGTAATAAAACCTCTTCTTAAAAAGCCCAGTCTTGATCCAGAGGTTTTAGCTAACTATAGACCGATATCTAACCTTCCTTTTCTCTCTAAAATTCTTGAGAAAGCAGTCGCAAAACAGTTATGTGATTTTCTACAGAACAATACTTTATTTGAGGTTTTTCAATCTGGATTTAGAGTTCATCATAGCACAGAGACGGCACTGGTGAAAGTTACCAATGACCTTCTACTGGCATCAGACAAAGGACTTGTCTCTGTTCTTGTCTTGTTAGACCTCAGTGCTGCTTTTGACACTGTTGACCATGACATTCTGCTGCAGAGACTGGAACATTTCATTGGCATAGCAGGAACTGCACTGAGCTGGTTTAAATCCTATTTATCTGAGCGATCTCAATTTGTACGTGTTAACGATAAATCCTCCATGCAAACCAAAGTCAGTCATGGTGTCCCGCAAGGTTCTGTACTTGGACCTATTCTATTTACCTTATATATGCTTCCTTTAGGCAATATTATAAGGAACCACTCCATAAACTTTCATTGTTATGCGGATGATACCCAATTATATCTATCAATCAAGCCAGATGAAACCAATCAATTATCTAAACTTCAAGCATGTCTTAAAGACATAAAAAATTGGATGTCCTGCAACTTTTTGATGTTGAACACCGACAAAACAGAAGTTATTGTACTTGGCCCCAAACGGCTCCGAAACGTATTGTCTAATGACATAGTAACTCTGGATGGCATTAACTTGGCCTCCAGCACCACTGTAAGAAATCTCGGCGTTATCTTTGATCAGGATATGTCTTTTAACGCCCACATAAAACAAATTTCAAGATCTGCCTTTTTTCATCTGCGTAACATTGCAAAAATAAGGCACATCCTGTCTCAAAAAGATGCCGAAAAACTAGTCCATGCATTTGTTACTTCAAGGCTGGATTACTGCAACTCCTTATTATCTGGTTGTCCCAAAAAATCCCTTAAAACTCTTCAGTTGATTCAAAATGCTGCGGCACGAGTATTGACAAGAACTAGGAAACAAGACCATATTACTCCTGTATTAGCTGCTTTGCACTGGCTCCCGGTAAAATACAGAATAGAATTCAAAATCCTTCTCCTGACCTACAAAGCGATTAATGGTCAGGCTCCAGTTTATCTTAAAGATCTCGTAGTACTTTATAAACCAACTAGAGCATTGCGCTCCCAGAGTGCAGGGTTACTTGTGGTTCCTAGGGTTTCTAAAAGTACAATGGGAGCCAGAGCCTTCAGCTATCAAGCTCCTCTACTGTGGAACCAGCTCCCAGTGTGTGTTCGGGAGGCAGACACCGTCTCCACATTTAAGAGCAGGTTAAAGACTTTCCTCTTTGATAAAGCTTATAGTTAGGGCTGGCTCAGGTTTGCCCTGGACTAGCCCCTAGTTACGCTGCTATAGGCTTAGACTGTCGGGGGACTCACTCCTCTCCTCTTCCCTATCTTTCTCGTTTTCCTCCTCTCCCTCTCCATTTTGATATGCATTCATGTCCCTTAAATGCATGTTACTAACTCACCATCCGGGGCATCATCCCCGGAGTTTCTGTGTCCCTTATCTGGCAGGTTGCCATTATTAAAGATTACTTTTGGACCGCGAATCGTGGCTGCATCTGTTGCCCTGGTCCTGCCTGACACCACGAAGCCTTGACATCCATCGTATCATGTTTTCTGTCGCATAGATTGTCCAAGTTGTATTTTTAACTATGCTGTTTCTTCTGTACACACGTCACCTATTGCACGTCTGTCCGTCCTGGGAGAGGGATCCCTCCTCAGTTGCTCTCCCTGAGGTTTCTTCCATATTTCCCCCACTAATTGTGGGGTATCTTTTAAGGGAGTTTTTCCTTGTGCGATGTGAGGGTCTAAGGACAGAGGGTGACGTACTTTGTACAGGCTGTAAAGCCCACTGAGACAAATGTATAATTTGTGATATTGGGCTATATAAATAAACTTGATTTGATTTGATTTGATTTGGATGTGATCAGATGAGTTGCTGCTGAACATGATCAGCTGAACAGACACTGTGCTGTGATTGGTTGTTTCACTTTCAGACAACTGATGACGCTCTGGGTTTTGTGTTAACTGGAACCATCAGCTCCACGAGAAGTCCCTCAGATGGCTATCTTGCCAATTGTTTAGACATTGGCCTCATCTTTCGCTGCAGACGAGCGAGCAGTTGGGAAATGATGCATTGTCCGCATTGTGGGAAGACATTTCAGTCCCTTCCAAATTCTCTGCAATTCTTGGGGACTTGTGGGCGACAAGGTTCAGCATGGCTTCACTTCAGGAAGCATTCGCATTTAAGAAAGAGGCCATGTTTGTGCTTTAAAGTAAACCTTGTAGTTCTGTATCCGAAACATCTGTCCCGGTCCGCGCAGCTCTGATAGGATGCCACATTCTGATGTCACTGGTTGAAGAGTGCCTGCTACGTCTCCTCAGTCCTAATTCTGAGGCGTGCTTTAATAGCTCCACAACATTCAAATGTACTCTTGTGAATGTCCTTTGTTCAAATATTCCCTTAGAATTTCAACCTTCAAACTCAATTTCAAAGTTGTGCACGGACACTGCTGAAAGCAGTAAGCAGAAAACTCTAAAGTGTTCATATCGTCCACAAACCAGTGGGTGGTCAGAGTGTCCCCGTCCACTGAGCGCCGCGGTGTCACATGTGGTTCGTGCCTCAGGGGCACCGTATGCTCACCCGTGAAGAAGCACAGAACACAACTACACCTGAAAATGGAGTAGAACTCTCAACAGCAAAACAAGTGGTGGCATGCACCTTTAAAGTTGATTTTGCGCTCCGCCAATGAACGCAGAGGCGAAGAAGAAGAACAAGCGCAGCAGAATGAGTAGAGAGCCAATGAGTGTTGTTGTTATGTTACCAATAGTAATGTCACTTGGATTTGTTTCGGTCAGACCTCTGGAATATTAAATCATCCATCTTTACTCACGACACCTCAGCCTTTCTTCGCCTCAAGTGTGCATAAACTACAGGTCGTGAACTTCGTTTTAAAATAATAACATGTGGAACGATCGGTTTATTTATTAGTCAGGCTGCTAGTTACTTTGTTTATTTATGCTTTGTATCAATATATAATATAAGCAGTAAATATAGAGAAAAAAAATAAGCTTATTTTTTACCAGCTATCAAAGTAATGAACACATTAATGCATCAATATTTATTATTTAATAATATAATATAGGGTGGAGTGAGCTACTGTCTGTTGAATAACGCAGCCCTTACAGCTTTCATGGACAGAGTAAGAGCTTTAATCAGGAACTAGAGGCGCGTCTCCTTCAGCCGTCTCACTATTTTACTCATAAAAACAACAACCTGTTCAGGCAAGCAGATTAGTTCACGAACATTAGTGCACGCCTTGCGTTCACTCAAAGCAGTCCCGCTTTTAAATCCATCGCTGCGTCATCAAATAGCTAGTGAGTGAATGTATTGGCCCTTTTCATGCCCCGTCTTCGGTGCTTTTAGCCCGATCTAAGCCAACCTTGTTGTATCTGCCCACAGTGAGCTCCAGGTTGGCCACGTACTGCCACAGCTGCCCCCTGGTGGTGTAGATCTGCACCGCCGTTTCGGGGATGGCCTCGGTCTGTCTGGCCTCCAGGTACTTCACTTCCCTCAGCACCGACGCCAGCTAAGAAGAGGCCGACAAGGTCAAATTAGAAGCACTGGAAGACACAGGTTTTGTATCACTGTGTGCATTTGCCCTTTATTTAATTCTCCACTTCATTTTATTGTCCACTTATTTTATTGCATTATTTGTACCTTTCTCCTGTGACCATGTCATTTCCCCGCTGTAGGACTAATTAAGGATTTCTGATTCTGATTCTGACACATCAAGACGTCAGAACAACAAATCGGAGTTTCACGTTTTTTTATCAGTACAGGCTGCCGATAGTGCTTGATATCATTCCACATCTTTACTTTTAAGCCTAATTGTACAAATTAAATTAAATTAAATAAAAGAAAAAAAAATTTATTTCACGAAAATAAAGTTTCGGTGTTGGTGGTAGAAAATGTTCCAATAAAACTCAGATTAATGAGATGCATGTTAGCGCCGTGATCCAACGTTACTGCCTTTACATTTTTTTATCTAAAGATATATAGTCTCTTTTGCAGCCGCAGGCAGGTATATGACACTTACTGGCAGATATGAGCTTGATATATCACCAAACTAATAAATCCCTCAGAGATCTGTTCACAGCTATTCAAAGAGATTCTAGCAGCCTCTCTCGGATCAGACTTTCTTATTCAAACCTGCGGGTTGAAGTTGACGGAGATCAGCCGAGTGGCTGGGTCCCTGCTGATTAATGGTAGGCTGAGGTTGTACTGAGATCTCTCGCCCACGGTCTCCGTCCATGTCTCATACAGGCTGCTGGAATATCTGGAATGCCAAACACAAAGAACACAATCTGCGATCGCAATCAAACTAAAGTTATTATCACAGGAAAACTATTTGTACCTTTCTGACCAGGGTATAACGTTGTTTCACAATCCCATTAAAAAGGCTGGGACTTTTATTTCACAGGGCCACGGGCGTGAAAGCGGCTCGCATAATGGAAATTAACATCATTTTCCCAATCTTTTGAGGTTGTAAACAGAATGAGAGGCGTAATTCGTTTATCCGCACCAAGCACACAATGAGGCACAGGGAGAGGTAGCGGTGAAGGAGGGCTAGATGTAGGCGTGGGGGGGTAATATGAGGATAAACGCTGATTCATCTGCAAGAGACTGGGAACAGAGAATATGTCAGGGCTCGGTACAGCTATATCCATCTGTAAATAGCCACGATTATGATGAAAACTTCAGTGCGCACTGTGTGCTCTTTATTGGATTTCTGCTGTGAGCTTCATTTCCTGATAGTGGCACCGCAGACGCAGAGGCAATCAAATGCCTTGGTCATGGCAATAAATCACGCTGCATTTTGTCTGTGGGGGTAATGAGTGAGCATGCCCGCCCTGCTCCTGACTGTAATATGTATAATAATGGTGGCATTCATCGGAGGCAGCGGCAATGATTATCACAGCATAACAAGGGCTCTAATTTCTGATGGGAGTAAATTGAGGGCAAAGAACTGGTGTTGTTCATCATTCCATTACTCTGGCTGGGGGGACATGAAGTGAGGACGTGATATTAGGCATGCAAAGCATAAAGAATGAGTGTGTAGGTGCATGTGTGTGCATCTCATTCACAAAAGGCTTATTCACATACTTCTGGGTCCTTTTGTATTACCATATTTACACTGACTGTGCGGATTCCCTAATTCTAACGTTCCACAATGCACACGGTATGTTAATAACTATTTAAATAAAAACACTAATACTAAACAAAGCAAGAGATGGTGATGAAGAATTCCCACGATGAATAATAAACAGTAGCGTCCATGCAATCCCATAATGCAATGCAATCACAATTTACAGACGCACAAATTACGCACGGACCGCGTCGCCCATTCAAAGTATGTTACAATAAAATACGTGTCGAGATGATTCAAAAGGATACAAAAATCTCAATTTCCTAGTCATGATTCTTACATTACCCCCAAAATAAAATTGGAACCTGAAAGTTGCCTTCTGGCAAAGAGGCTGAATAAATTCACAGTGTGGGATTTTTCATGTCTATGTATGAGGGCATGTAGTACAGACTCTGACTCTCAATGCATACAGCGGACGCTTTATCTGGCAGGTTTTGATGTTGAATGTGGTCTAAAAAGACATTTCTCACGTAGCATTAGTGAGCAGCGACAGAGCGAACGGGATTATGGGTCCTGTGAAATAATCTGTGGAGCAGCGCCACAGTAATGAGAACATAAATCATGCCTGGAGCTGCATGTCTGCATGCTATTCCACATGGACTGCTTCAGAAATGTTATACACTCAACTAACAAAATCACAACTGTTCAGATTCAAACAGACCGCTGGTGTGAAATTACGGAGAGAAAAAGAAAACATATCAGAGAAGGAACTCACATCTGATTCATGCTGGTTTGTATGATATCTACGGTCCAACGTGTCCTATTCTGTCACTGTGTTCGGTTTCCCGTTCTGTTCCTTTTATTCAGTAACAGGTCTAACTATGATGACATTTAGTGTAATACACTGAGGTAAGGTCCACACACACACACACACACACACACACACACACACACACACACACACACACCTGTCCAGCAGTTGCATCATCTCCTCACACTTCTGGATGACCCTCACTCCCTCTGCAGACTCCAGGCACCTGCAGGGAAGATGACATTTTACAACCCAAGCAAAAGGTTATATCCAATATCTTTCCAGTGGCCAATATTCCAAAACATTTTTATTTTTTTTACGAGGCCTTTAAAACGGTTCACAGAGCGATTGCTTCACACCGAGGCCGCTGGAAATGGATGACAACACCAACATTATTTATTTTTATTAATTTTTTTATGTGCTGTGCTGGAGACTCACGGGTAGGAGAGGTGTCTGAGTTTGGAAAAGGGGGTCTGGATGCGCTGCTGTAGCTCCTGGGCCCATCGCAGCCTGCCAGCTACTGCTGGCATATTCTTATTCACTGGAGTCCAACCTGAGGAGGTCGATAATTATGACTTACTGTCTGTTACGCGCATAATTACCACTAAGCCAGTGACAGATTGAGCTAACATGTTCAGTGGAATCGATATACCAATAAGACTGATAACAGGGTTAATGTTTGCTAAAGTGGACGACAGTAAATACAGTAAAGTGCACTGTATAGAGTAAATAGGGAGGGTTTTTAACACAGGACATGTTGCTGCTGAATGTTTTTAATGTTATTTTAATGTTTAGAGACACCACCTTTATTGTATTCAGGTGGAAGTCTCAGACACGGGTATCTCAAAACCTGACAAAAACCAAAACTATCTGCATAGAAGAGGAAATATTTGGTTTAACCACATTGAACACCCCTGTCATCTCTAATTCACCTTCTTACCGAACCTCAACAATCTAAAAGCTTGATTTATGCCTAAACCAAACTGGTTTGACCTCCCAGTCGTGCGTAAAGCAGGCATTGCTCTGGATCTCACCCAGCTCCTTTGCAGCTTGCGTGTGTGTGTTGTACAGCCGTTTACAGCAGTCCAGCTCTTTGTCAAACATGGAGACAAGGAGAGGATATCTGTCCAGAGCATCTGTGGCCACTAAAGGGCGCTCCAGCAAGCCGCCAAACATATCCAGAACCTGCAGACGTCAGATAAATGAAAAATAAATGTGTGAATGTATAGGTGTGAGAGATAAGCAGAGAGAGAGAGATTAAGTTCTCAGACCTTGAAGGCGTGCTCCAGCCCGGGGGCGTCCTCAAAGGCCTGGCAGAAGACGGCTCCTAGTCGTCGGTCTGTGTCATCCACCTTAAGTTTGAACTCCCTCACATCCTCCTCGTACTCCTGCGGGGCAGATAGCTCAGCTAGACCAGCAACCAAAGCACAACACAGCAGTGCGAGCAAACGCAGAGCCGGCACAGCAAATTCCTTTTCACATCTCACTGACTCAAAGCCATCCAGCGGGGAGCACTGACTGGGTCTTACAGGCAAAGAAAATTGCTTTTCTTGCTATAACTCAGGAACATCTTGCTTAAGCAACTAGATGGCACTGAAAAAAATAAAAATAAAAACGTAATTTCATTTGAGCAGAGACACGATTTGCTCCACGAGCGCTGCAGTGACCGGGCCTTGGCGCTGTCTGAGAGAGGGAAAAAACGGCATGTGTCTTGTAGTTCGTAAAATAAAAAAAATTTAAAACCTGTGTGAAAATGGAACGTACCCTGTTGTTGAGGTCCAAGCAGTCATAGGACTTCTCCGTGAACAATTTGTAAGTGTCCACAAACTCTTGGTGGAGCAGCTGGACCTGCTGGCTGAGCGCTCGGCCTCGGACGCCTCCAATCTCCAATTTCTCAAGCTTCAGCAGGTCCACAGCTGTCAACAGGATGTCCTATGGGACGAAGAAATGAAATGCAAAGATGGAGAGCAAGCCAGCGAGACTGCAGTATAGCTGAAAAGAAAGGTCTGCTCTTTCACGCAAGGCGAATGTAACTTTGGCATCTCAATCCACATAACAAAAAACATGTTTCAGTTACTCGTCACCTTTTAAATAACGAGTATTGTTTCCATTCTCACCTTGATGGTCCTGACTCTGTTGATAAAGCGGTCGAGACCGGAGAAGACCAACAGTGGGGAAAAGTCCCAAGGCCGCACAAAGCTCCCGTTCCTCTGGTACTGGCCCAGATTGGCCCTCCGGTCCTCATAAGTGCTCCGGAAGAGCTGCAGGATGTCCAGGCTCGTGTGCACCTTCAGGAGACTCTCTAAAAGCTCTCCTCTCAGAACTTCTTCTGGGACTACGTACACGCGGGCCTGGAGTTGGGAGTGCAGTGACAGCTTAGTTGGCGTTTAGCTCATCATCCTCATTAACACAAAACGTTTCATTTGTAAATGAAGCCTTGAGGTGGTTACTGCTGATGTCACTCTTCTGTAGCTATTAGCTGCATCCGCTTCCCTAATGACCCGTACTATACGCTGCAGCTGCTATCATGTAGGAAACTATCGATCGCATATTTAAGACCATGGCTCGTGTTTACATTCCCCGTTGTATTCCCCGCGCCACAACCTTTAAATCGGCCACAATAACATATTTTGTGTGTGTTATATGTACGGAAACATAAATGTAAAAATGAAAAGAGTTATGACGATGATTTACGTGTGGGAACTATTTGTTGGCCGGGGAACAGTGATAACCTGCAGTATGTGTATCCAGCCCTGGGACGGAATTTATTTTGTTTCCAAAAAAAAAAAAAAACTGAACACAAGAGAACAATTGAGAATTTGGCAGCATGAACAGCGAGAGGTTTTCACGGCTGAGAGAAATAAAGAAAAGAGTTCCACCCACAGACGGTAAACCTCACAACAGACGAAGGAACACCCACCCACTGTGCTGACAGGTCATCTCAGAAACACCACAGTAATGACTACTCAGCAGCAACAAAAAAACGTTACCACAAAAACTAAAAGTGAAGAAAAACAAGCTGTTGACACAGAGCGGAGAGTGCCGCCGACCTGCTGTATGAGGAGGTTGGAGGTCTCCTGCAGCAGAACGATGAGGCGTGCTGGGGTGTTGTAGTGTCTGGAGTTGGCCCACACCAGGCACACTGTGTGCATCAAAGGGCCGATCTGACCCCGAACGTCAGGAAACGCAGCGTTCTCCATGTCCTCGAAGAGACGCTGCAGGGGCCTCAGGTAGGTGCAGATGTCCTTCGCCTCCTCCAAGGCTGGTGAGTGCACATGTGATCACAGTCAGTTCAACCACAAAACACATGTATGTCAAGAAGTAAATGGTCATTGTAAACCCCTCTTTAGCCCCTTCAACCTGGCATGTGCTACACCTCAGACCGCAAGCCTCGTTTCATTTCTCCATACGTGCCATTTACCTGCGAGGACTCCCTGCTGCATGTTAGTAAAAGCAGGGGAATAGCTGCTCTCCACAGCCTCCAAAAGCATCGCCATCTTATTCACCTTCGAGGACTTTAACTGGGTGTGGATACACTCCAGGTCAGCATATCTTCAAGGAGAAAAACAAATGGAGAACAAAAAGGTTTTCTTTTCACATTTGTACTACTACTTGTAAGTCTGTTGCTAAATTTGCGTGAAGTCCTCCCTAACTTCTTAATCTCAAAGCTGTTTTCAGGGTTGACAACTGTCACGTTTCTTTGGCACGGGTGACAGCCGGCGCCAGGCTCTGCCTCTCGCCATGCCCGAACAAATCTCACGTCAAGGCCTCAAAGCCAAGTATAGTTTTACAGATGATGTAGGCGTTCTCTGCACATGGGACAGCCTAAACATCGGGCTTTCTTCCCACATTTAAGCACCAATATTGGTCCGTAGAGAAACTTCTCCAAAAGTCACGAAAAAACACCTTTCGTGTATGTTGAGTTTGGCCTTGTTCACTTTGCTCTGCAATTTCACGCCTATATTATGAATCGAAATGTCTCATAAACATACAAAAGAGCCTGTTACAGGATGGACTAATGTCTCCTCGTGCCACTGAATGTAATCTGGGTTGAGTTTTGTTACAGCCGTTTGCATGATTCTTTCCTGGGAGGTTTATTTTTTTAATACCTGTCGTTCTTCTCATGCAGCAGGATCATTAGGAGTGTCACCAAAGTGAGAGAGCGTTTATGCACGTGGCACCACAGCGGTAACTTCCTTCATTATTCATAATTATTAATAACCCCTGACATGGAGACAGGATCTAACAGCAAATGACATTCTGTACTTTTCTACACTTCCGACAGGTAAGCTGTCACACACAGTCAAATCATTTATTAAATAGTCCTGAGCTCCATCGGAGTTATTAAAAGTTCCATCTGTTTACTCTAGATAGAAAGTTGAAAAAAAACTTTTATTATTACAGTTTTTTTTGACAGTATTTGCAGAAGAGACATTATTGTGCATGTGGATTCCTCATTTTAAATATATATATATATATATATATATATATATATATAAAATTAAATCACAAAATATGGAAACAGGATGCATTAACGGGTGAGGGTATCATTATGTATGGACAGGATTTTTAGTGTTTTAAAAAAAAGAATAAATCAACTAATGAAAAGATTTTGTCAACAACACAGACAGCATATTTATTATATGGGGTATTATCGTGTTGTGGAACGCCATGCTTCATGGAGATGAACTTTTCCGCCTCAAATACACTGCGGCCTCTCTCCTTCGGGCTATTTATAAGGGTCAGTTCACCCAAATTACTACATCAGTAAAATGACTTTTTTTTGTCTAGGTGTGGAGGTTTGTGTATGAATGTAATTTCATTTGTGATGTGATGTTCATTGTGTAACGCGGTCCATAACTGCATATGCTGTAAACAGATGGAGAACACATTCATGCAGAGGAAAAACAAATGATAAAAGTAGAGGATATCGGCCTCATGAAATATCATTCTGCTACGCAAGTACATCAAAGAAATGAAAAGAGAGCACCGGGCTCCAAATTACATTTTTCACTTGATAGCACTCAAATAATAAGAAGCACCAGCAGAAAAACTTCAACTTTAAGGCCACACACTCACAAGCACTGAAGCAAGTGCTTCTCCACGGACACTCAGTGTGTAATAAGAGAGGAGCTGACCTGTTCTTCCAGAAGAGCAGCTCTGTGTGTGGTGTGGGGTTGTTGCCCTCCAGCAGAGCCTCCGAGGAGTCTTTGTTCAGGACGGCGCGGATCTGATGGGTCCACTCTATCACCGCTGACTCCAAGGAGTGGATGATGCTCTTATCCAGCATCTCCCCGCTGTGAAGTTTCACAAGGAAACTGTTTACTTTAGACAAGGTAAAATGTGATGCATTGACATGAACCTTTGTGTCTCGCGTGTTTGTTTACCTTTTGTCTGTCTCCAGGGCAGCTTGCTCCACTCTCTCGGAGCCTGCAGGGAGAGGAAGCAGCGTCTTGCCTTGGACTTGGCCTGACACCACAAGCACATTAGCCTTGAGGGAGTGGACGTGGCGTCTGATGTCCTGAGACACCACCTGGGGCCATTCAGTGTGGTTCCTACTGTTAGACAGCAGTGGGGCCACAACCTGGGGGAGTATACGGAAGTAGGAGTTTTCTCAACGTGGAAAACGCTTTGCTTTGGAATAAACATGTGATGAATACAGTAGTAGGAGGAAGTATGTACATCTTTTTACTTCAGTGAAAGTGGTCCAATTAAAAGTTTTGCTTTACAAATTTGACTTGGTAATTAGCGAAAGTACCTATTATGCAGCAGAATGTCCCATGTCAGTGTTATATAAGTATATATTCTATTCTATTCAATTATATTATTGGTAAAAAAATATATATTTTTTTTTAAAGGATAGCTGAGCGTGCTTCTCTCAAACACTTTAGCCCACCAGGTGAAGTGACCTGTCAAATCACAAATAGTTCAGTTATATTAGTATTTATTTGTGTTTCTTGTCATGCAAACATACACTGTTTGTATGCACAAAATACCTCGTAATGCGTTGTTTTCAACTGGTATTGCTAACAAAGCTAACGATTTTTTTCCCAACTCGTCGTCATTCCCAGATCCGATGGTCCGACTTCCGAGTTAAGTTAAATGCATCACGAAGGCCTTGACACGCCATCGGCCAATGTCGGGGCGTGGAAATCACTGAGAGAAATCCTTTTGATTGGCTGCTCAGCTTAAGTGATTCAGGAAAACACGACTAAAGTCCCACAGAGGCGCTTATCATCTCTCATCTCATCTGATCTATCACATACACGGATATTTTTCTCAACGACGTGGCCACCTGGAATGAAGCTAAGTGGTGTGAAAATGGTCGGCAAACACTGCTCTGTGAAATATATGTCTCATAACAACAGCTTGTATATTCACAGCCCTACGTTTTCTGGTTTCCCTTTTCGAATGACGAATACAGACTACCGCCACCTGCTGGTATGGAGAGGTAGTTCCTCTCACGCAGGCGCAGAACGTACGCGCTAGTTGATTGTTGGCGGTAAACTTTGACGTATGTTCAAGTGCGACTTTTCCGCCAAGACGCAGGCGACGTGAGTGGGCCTTACCACTGCAGACAAAGTGGGCCTAATTAGCATGACCAGTAGTAGCCAACATGAAAATAAGCAAGCATTGCCTTTGAAAGGGAAGAACATACATGAGACTATTTTGATATGTGACTTAAAGTACTTTAGGTCAATGGTCGCACACAAGTTTACAAAAGTAAAAAACAAAGGCCGTAACACCCGTTTTTGAACTTAATTGGCCAACATACTGTAAATCGGAAGTAAAACTCTCCTGTGGTCTTCATGAACTCACTTTTGACGGAACATACCACTCTTGGAGGGGAGGCAGAATAGTCCACGTGGTGCTAACAATTGGATTAATTAATGATTAAACTATTGGGTAGGGGGCCAAAGGCTCCAGCTCACTGTCTGGAACATGACATTATCATTATATTATTTCCAATGTGCTTAAAAAGCCTTTTTTATGCCCTAAGGCAACCTATCCATCTTTTAAAGAAAGAATCTAGTTTTAAAGCTGTTATTATGTCGCTATTGTGCTTATGTAACCATAGTTACTATGCACATTACTCATTTGTTGTTGTGTTTTTTCTCTCCATGTAAAACACTTTTACAGCAACACCTGCAACAAAATGAGGGTAACAGTGAAGGGTGTTAGTCTACAGCGTGAGAATGAAGCTGGGTGTTTTTGCAGTTTTACTGCTGCGCCCTGTTGGTGTTGATCAAAGAAGATCATTGGAAGACAATCTGTAGCCCCACAGTCCAGAGTGACGGGAGAATGCCACCCAAAAAAAAAAAAAAAAGGCCAACTCTTAGATGGTGCTCTAAATACATATTTGCTTAATCCATCTAAAAAGATTAATTTAAAAAAGTTCATACTAATAAAAAATGTAAGTCAAAAAGTGAATCAAGTTACCAATGGAGTTACTACAAACCAGAGGTGAAAGAAGTATATTTTACTTAATACCACAATGTAAAATATACAGATGAACAGAAGTATTATCAGCCAAGTGCACTTCAAGCAGTGCATGTAAGAGTTGTGGTTGTGAAGAATGGCCCGTTTCAAAGCTTTTATTATTGCACATGTGACAATAGGATGAAGCATCTGTAAAATGTGCTAATTTCCCTCTCAAAATGTAGTAAGGTGGAAGTATGAAGCATATAGTTACTGGGGGGGTGTTAATGGGTTAAATCCGGCCTTGGAGTTTAAGGTTGAGTATGCAGTGTGGTGGATGACAAACATAAAGTACTGTTGACCCTCAGCTCTGCAGCCACACTGTGCATGTTGAGACACTTGCATGGAACAATAATTAACACGTCGCGCGCTGCTGCTTACCTCCTCAAGCAGAGCAGAAAACTGCTCCAGTGGCGCGTAAGACAAGTCCCCGTAGAGCAGGTTCTCCTGCATGGAGTCTGGACGCAGCGCGGTCCTGCTTTGCTTCACAAAGTACACCGCCTTGTTCCTGCAGCCGGAGCCGGAGCTGCTGCAGGCGGTGAAGGCGGCGGAGGGCTGCAGCAGCCCGGCCGCGGTCACAGACACCACCAGAGTCCTCTGCTCGGCTCTGTCCAGGAACTCCTGCAGCACCTGCCTGTTGTCCTCGGTGGACACGCACTTCTGCCATGTGTCCCGCTTCAGTTTGAGAGTCCTCAGCACGTAGTTCGCTATGAAGTCCAGTCTCTCGTCCTCCCCAGGTGACTCCTCCATGTCCTCAGGGCGCTCTGCTGTCCCGGGCCGGTGCCGGTGACTGACCGAGTGAGCTGATTGTGTCTCGGCCTCCATAGCAACGCAGTGTTTGCATTAATCAGGCCGTTGCTCGGGGACACGAGCGACCTGCGGCTGACCCAGGGACATCCCTGTGTCTGTCTCTGCACCTGCTGACGGACAGCCATTGTCCCCCCCGCAGACTTTTGTTTGACTTTCAGGGGGAAGCTGTTGTCAAAGTGTGGCCACAGTTAAAGTAAAGTAGGAGCGTTCTGTTCCGACTGCCCCTGCATCTTCATGCTGTTCTCGTCTGACAGTATACCAACACAACATGTGTAGCCTACTTTTTAAACACCAAAACAACTTATATAGCAGTGATTGAAGTCATCAAAAATACAACATGATTTGTCAATTCATTGTTGATTTTAAATGCATAAATATGTGTGTACGAGATTGCAGTGATGGCTCATGTTTGATATTATTTAGCCTTCTACAGGAGGAGGCACACTGCGTGAGGGGAAAGGAGATGGTGTGGAGATATTAATATTAACTGTCATTAATATTTGGTAATAACCAGACTTGCTCATAGCACAACCTCACACTGGTGTGTGTGTGTGTGCGTGTGTGTGTGTGTGTGTGTGTGTGTGTGTCTCATCATGGTAAAATGTGCTCTTGGAGACACCTACTGTAGTAGGAAGCCTGTCTGTATGTCTGTCTGCCTATCTGGCTGCCTGCCTGTCTGTCTGTCTGCCTGTCTGCCTGTCTGTCTGTCTGTCTGTCTGTCTGCCTGTCTGTCTGCCTGTCTGTCTGTCTGTGGACAGATTTTGTCACCGAGATAGCAGGGATGCAGTCACAAAACTTCACAGACGTGTAGTTGAAGGCTGAGTTCGAAGATTTGTATGTTCAAGAGCAATGGCACCGGAAGTAGGGGGGCAGGAAGTGGTCTGTGACACCCTCCCCCCCCACACACACTTTCAGTCCCGGGCATCATTGGCTGGTTTGACCCCACCGCAAGATGGTCTCTAGTTTTTATATTGTATTGCTTAAATACGCACAGTTTTTTTGTAACATGTACACATATATAAACCTCAGCTGCTGTATATACTGAATATACTGTATACTGACAAATACTCTATACATGTCCACCTTACACCATAAAGCAACCGGTTACATCAGTCATTCAATATTTATTCCGGCATGTTTGCACTCTGCACCATTGCACGACCGTGTTATTGTTTACAGCCTACAGGACCAGTCTGACTCGTAGACACTGTATGTTGTATTGTTTATGAATTCAGCTTTGTTGTCCTTGTTTTCCCTTTTTATGTCTGTGTAATTACATTGACAGCAAACAAAAAAAAAACAGAGTGAAATTCCTTGTGTGTGTGCGAACACACCCGTCTATTTGTATTGTATTCTTGTATATTTGAATAAAATCACTATTATCATCTGAAGAAGTCCGTATGAGTTTGACACTACAAGGCTATTGTCACGTTCCCTTAAAATGTCTCTAAAATCCACATTCTTACCTTCATCATCAGCACAATGGACTAAGTAAGATGACTAAGATTAAGTAAATTGTAACCAATATTGTTATTACCAGTTTTACTACTATTACTCAAAAAGATGTGATGGCCATAGTTGGCCTCAAAGTGGCACTACTGTACTGAACAGATGTGAAGCCTGTTCCCTGAAGCGCGTATCTATTTACTTTGTAGAACAGGTCTTTAAAACATCAGTGCATGTTTCTCATTTGATGAACAGAGATATCCAGAGGCTCAGTAAACCTGCTTCATGTCCCAACTGCTCGGGGGGTTCAGACCGTCATCAGACTCACAAAGCTTACAAAAGAAGTGCAAAAATACATGTTAAAAAGCAATTTTTTTTTTTTTTTTGAGGTATCTTAGAAGTACTCGGCAGTGTCCTTTTTGTTCCCCTCTCAGTAATGATCAAATTACATTCATGAATGTGTGAGTCACGCAGATATGTCCAGAAGCAACTGAGGAGGTTTCAGTTCCTCTCAGTGACTTTGAAGATTAAGATGACAGACCAAAGAGAAACATGGCAGCCAGACTTTCCATTTGAGAATCAAACAAGCTGCCGGGTCACTGATATGGAGGAGCTGCTGCTTCATCCAGCTGGGTGGCTGGACACTGAGGAACATAAAGCAGGAAAGGTCTCTCCATGATCTCCAGATCAGCTCAGCCCGACTCGCTCATTACTGGGCCCAAAAAATAACAAAGTTTGGCAATTTAAAATTAAACATATTTTCACTCAGTTTCTTGATACAAGTTCAAAATGTCACCTGACTTTCATCAGAGCGCATGGGCTTATTATTATTATTATTATTATTATGAGCCGGTATGAAATCTGTTGAACTCATCGGCATAAACTGTGTTTAGTTGGACCCAGATGTATATAAATGATTATTCATTTCTAACACTGACGATTATGTATTCATGAAGCGTTAATCTAAAGTGCGATCTTGTTTATTCATTTCCACAGAATTGTGTCATTCACTTGATATGTGTGTAAACCTTCATTTGACAGACACCTCGTTGCCAGTTTATTAGGTACACCTAGCTAGAAGGAATGCAGTCTGATTAACAGTCCTGCATTAATAACCCTGGTTATAATGTCTAACTGTACTTCCTACCTTTCACCAGCAGAGAGCGGCAATGTCCTTAGATTACTTCATGCTTGTGTGAGCCTTGGATTTTAGGCAAACAGTATCATGATTCAGTCCAGTTCAGAGTTGGAGAAAGTCTTACTCATATATTGTTGAAAGTAAAAAAAAAAAAAAAAGACATTTCCCTTTATTAGATTTTGAATGTTCTTGCGGAGGACAAGACGTCCCACTGACTCATCTGACTGACAGGCGCAGTCATCTTGTCCTCAGGTCCTCTGGCACCAGCTCAACATCTGTGTCCAGGTTAGCTCACACTCAAAGCGTGAATATGAATTCAAACCGAGTCCAACCTTATAATAGTACGTGTATCACAAGCATATGGTAACAACGCTTTTTATTTTTGTCCATCAAACATCAGTTTACTGTGTAAAGTTTACCCTGTTTCAGCATCGCATAAAACCTTGTAAACAGGTACAGTATAAAAAGGTATTTATTAACTTGTTAAATTCTTCATTCACTATCTCGAATTTGCCAGTCCCTCTCTCCTCCTGGTTTTATTGCTTTCAGATGTGTAACAGCACCAGTATGAGAGAGCCGACTTGGAATACGTTCAGGAGGACTAACAGTGGTGGTATTTGTCCTAAACTATCCATCGACACATCCTCATTTCTCTAAAATAAAGCTCAACTGATTTCACAAGTTGGAAAGCAGGCAAGCATCAAAAGAGCGAACAATACTTATATATTACCACGCATGTTAGCTTACTCATACAATATCAACAAACTCAGACATTCCTCTATGTCTTACTGGAGTTTGGAAATGACTTGTTCTTGACCCATGTCCAGGTCGTCTGGTTTGTTGTCCCATCCCCCCCCACACACACACGTCTCTTTTTATGTTTTAAGGTAGACAGCATGTTTTCACAGATATTGACAGTGCACCTTACAGTGTAATTAGGAGCTTTAGTTAAAAGATAATTATGTTTTAAATCCAACCTGGGTCTTACTTTTGTATCTGGCCATCATTCCTGTTGGAAAGCACCAGGGTGGTGTCTAATACCATCTTTCATTGTCACACTGCATGAGAACCATCAGTCATTTCTTTATAGGGTGCAAACACACACACACACACACACACTCACATATGCCTGTGTCTCTAAGGACCTCGGTGACGATGAAATGCAAAACCAGCTCTCTCGATGATGATAGTTAAACACGCCGAGCTATTCAATTTCAAAGAAAAAGCAATGTCAATGTCCAGAACGTCGAACGCTCAAAAACACCAAAACCACGTAGAGACCACAAGTGGACATCAAAAGTGTTATTCATTTTGCATCCAGTTTCCCCGAGTGCACTCCATCTGCAATTGAAATGCCCACGCAGGCGTTTGCATGAGTTGTGTTGTCATGATCGCTTTTTCCTCCACCGGTTTCTAGTCATTCCTGGCAGGGCTGGCTAACCGAGAAACGCAAAGTCTCGTACCGCGGATACGTCCGGATTCATAAAGGCAAGCATCTGTTTCAGTGAAAAGCTTGGCACCTGGTGCGTTTGCCAGTTGCTCGAGCCTTTCACAGCGCCAAGACGTTCTTAACGATCCTAACCTGACACTGGCAGGACTGAGAGCAGCACCTGACACCTGACGCTGTTTGTGCATGAATGTGTTTAAGGAATCTGGCAAAGACCTCGTGCTTCTGAATGATGCTTTCCCTTCTTGATTTAGATGGCGCTTGATTCATTCGTTCACTTCATGTCAACAGCAGCAGCATTAATCATACTCGACTCAGTCTGAGTGAGGCTTTTTGAAAATGCCAGAAAGAACTACCCACAACTTTGGCAGTTTTTTCTCCACCCCTGACGATGTTTTCTCGTATTTGCCAGTTGCTGCTTCTCTCGAACGCCTCATTGAGCTCCAGTGACAACCTACTATTATGCAGCCCTTGCAGCACAAGTGGTGACTGTCCTGAGTTCACACATTTGGGAAGCCACTACAGTGAAAGAAACGCATCGTAGTAGCCTCTGGTGTCACATCGCCACAAAATAGAGAAGGAGAGCACACCCAGGGACGACATGTCAAGCTATTTCTGGGTCCGACACTCCAGAGAGACGTGACACGTTGAGCGGGGAGGGGGTGAAGCGCAGGCCAGCCAGTGAATGAGAACGCTGATAACAAGCGGAGAGGAAGCCCATGCTGTTTATCTGGGCTTCATGCATTACTATAATCGCCAGGCCTCGCGGCCGTTGAATTATGTGGCCTTACAAATGGCTTGAAACGACCCTGGTTGCTTTGTTCCTCCGGGGGGGAGGGAGGGGAGAGGTATTGTGGTCGGTGGTGGCGGTTGGCAGAGTTGTGTTTTGCCAGTCAGGTCTGGCCTCTGAGCCATGGAGGTTTGTCAGAAGGAACGCTGATGGCTTTTAAAGAGCTGCAGGCCATGACTGGATGGGTAATTTTCATACTTTCGAGATTTGGTGAGGGGCCAAAAGCAACATGCTGGAGGCTCACTCTTTCTGAAACAGGATATTGGGTTAGTAATGGCTGTCAGGGGACCAGCAGAATGACATTAATGTATTTTAATGCTTTTTTCACACATATTGAGTGCTCACAGGAGTTTGGTCATGTATGAAAACCTTCTTTCGATAGGACAGTCAGGCACATGTTGGATTGAATACGGCTCCAAGTTTCAATTGACCTCGTGCAACACAAAACTGCTTGTTCCCCAATATGGAGAGGAAGTCAGTAAGTAAGAGCAGAAAACACCATCCCCAATACAGATTTGTTTTTCAATCAATCACATTTCATTTATATAGCCCAATATCACAAATTACAAATGTGCCTCATTCGGCTTAGCCGACTGTACAGAGCGTGACGCCCTCCGTTGTTAGATCCTTATGTAAACACTAGGAGTTGGTACATGGAGATAAGCAGTAGGTGGAGCAAATTCTCCAGTCGGGATGATGGAATTAAAAGAGCAGCAGTCAAATCTGGGCTTTACAGAGCTTTATTATGAGTTTCAGCTCATTGTTCATCTGTCCTGTTTTCAGTGAGTAATCCCTGATAAACTCCCCGTACCTGCTCATCGGAAAACAGGAAGACACAGTTCAATCAGGAGAGACTTCATTCTGAGGGAACAAAGGTATTTTGTATTGCCATGTGCATAAAAGGATGAGAAATGTGAACAGTCCCTTGTGCTGAGCTTCATTTAGAGAGCAGCTAGCGTACATAGTGGAGCATATAGCAGCTAACGAGACCGATGTTTCTCTCAGGAGGTGGTGGAAACCAAAACAGAGCTAAAAGAGAGAGAGGATGTTGGACTCACAGTCGCCAGGTGGACACAAACAGCACTCAAAGGCTAATTAATAATATGTTTGTGCAGGTTTAAAGAAGAATAAATGACGGTTTGAGTTATAAAGTGATGGCTGCCACATCAATCAATTGTAGAATCGAAGAATTGTATGGCGTTTTGTCAAATTGGTGTACTTCTTGTTCTGCATCCCTATTAAAAGTGTTGGAAAATGGGCCCTGGCATGACTATAGAAGAAGAAGATACTGTACATGGCATCTATATGCAACGGAATATTTTTTAATTTACCAGTAACAAAATCCATGAAGCCGATCTTAAAAATATTCGTACCTTTTACTCCAGGAGGATGTGTAAGATTTCAAAAGATAACTCCCCAAATCGTCCTCGATGCAAAAGCAAAGCAGGAGCATTTTGTCGTGCTTTCTCAATATCAGACACCGCGGCTCATATTTGTCCGTGTTTGTATCATGCTGGATCTTTGTCCAGATAACAGACATTGCAGGACACTAATTATGATTAATTACTTTGCAAAGGAACGTGTTTTGTTATCTCAGAAGGAAAAGTTATTTCTTGACCATTCATCAAATAATTTACCATTAGAGACATTGACTCTAGAGAGGCAAAACTGGATTAATATTTAAAGGTTTTCAGACCCCTTTTTTTTCATATCTGGAAGATTTTCAGTTCTGAGGACGGAAAGAAAGAGTCTACAGTGCAGTGTTACAGACTACCGTTCTACAGCATGAGGTACTTTCAATAACCACTCTAACCCTTTAAGAACATTATTTATTAAGTGATTATTCCTCTTTGTCCGCTTTTAAATTGCATAAAATTGTACTCAGCAATAGCAGTAATGTAATAGCCTCAATTTCAGCTCTAACTGAGGGCCCACTGGGTTTTAGCCTTGCGGTGACACCTTACCTGGGCTTCATAACAGTGTCTGGCAGCAGTGTAAGCCCCACCACGGGGCTCAGGCCTGGCTGGGTTCAGGGAGCTCTTCCTAATAGCTGTGTAATCAAGCCCAATTAGGAGCCAATTAGAGGCAGAGTTTCACCTTGGGGGTCAGCGTCCACATCGGCCCTGGATGTTCACCAGATTATGGTTTTATAAATCATTTCTGGATTTATAGCAAGAAACGAAAAACGATTTTCTACTTTTTTCTCTCCTGTTGAACTAAAACACAGAGGTAGAGCTTGCAACACAAGGCGATACAGCATGTCGGGCAGACATATGAATCAGACAGCCTGTACACTGTTGAGCTCTGAAGGTTTCCAAACACTGTGGGCTTCTTGTTGTGTCATGCAACAGCCGCAAATCAGCCCGGAGGCCACCAAGGCGTACAGTAGTGAGGTTTACTAACAGGCTAACAGAAAGGCTGTGCTGTTGATGAAAGGACATGACATGACATTAAAGATACTGTCTCTGGCATGGCTGCAGAGTGTCCTTTACCTCACAGATTCCTGTGATACGGCTAAAGTAAATTTGGGCCTTGTTGTATATGCCTTACAGAAGTATTCTGTTTATTTAACATCTCCAGTGTGCTGAGTTATGAGTAGTAATGATTACTCAAATGCCCAGTGTTTGGGCTATTGTACCAGGGGTGCCTCCAAACAGGCCCACTGGTGTTTATTTGAATTTTCCATTTTATATTGCCACGTGTCATTAGGCTGTTTAGAGTTTACCCTGAGTGATGGATCATTTCCTTCAACCTCTCTCCACTCACTGAAAACCTGCTGGAGGGCGCATGCTTGTCTTAAAGGTGGAGACTATGTGCAGTGCGTCGTGTGTCCATAGCCAACGCCTAAACAAGCCGTGTTATTTCAACCAGTCTAATACAAAAGCCAGTGGTGGACAAAACTAAGCACATTCTAGTAACTTGTACTACTTTATACTTCTACCCCACTACATCTCAGAGGCAAATATTGTACTTTTTACTCGGCTACATTATGAAGTGTACAATAATATAATGTATATTATTCTATTTTTTTCGATATTCTATAGATTATTATTTTACTATTCTATTCTATATAGTCACAAAGATTGTATATAAACCCAAATCTACAGTGCAGATGACACTACATATAATAAATTCCTTTTTTTTTTTCTCCTTCATTTCATGTCAGTGCACTCGCCTGTTTGAAATGTGTTGGGAGCAGCAGCCAGACACTCATATCATGTTCATGAATCATCCATCATTAGCTATAGGATTAAGGAGTTGTAAATCAAGTGTAGTAGTGTACATATGCATCATAATAGGTACAGAAAAAGGTTGAACATCTGTAAAGTAGTACTTTAGGTTAACCATAAGTTAACCATATATTACATTTTTAATTCAAACATTTAAGAAAATAGTAAAAGAACACTAACCGTACCTAGCTGCTGGCTTCGCAGTGTTTCTCTTCAGACGAGAAAGGCATCATAAATTAGTTTTTCCTGTAATCTCTACACCCTGGCTGGCTGTCCCGAGATGTCCTCCTAGATTTAAAAGCAACCGTGTAATGTTTATGTTGGCTGAAAAAGAATATGCATCAAACTTCATTTGATGTATTAAAGACACTGCTGGATATAGTTTACACACGCAGGTGAAAGCTTGTGGATAAAATCCTATTTTATCCCTGTTTGATGTCAGCACTTTGAAGGCAAGAAATCGAACTTAAATCAAG
This sequence comes from Bovichtus variegatus, assembly GCA_943593645.1. Classification (NCBI taxonomy): domain Eukaryota; kingdom Metazoa; phylum Chordata; class Actinopteri; order Perciformes; family Bovichtidae; genus Bovichtus; species Bovichtus variegatus. The sequence goes on along the minus strand of CALSCE010000091.1, from coordinate 5,459,432 downwards.
ATAAGAGTTTTGTACATCTGGGGTTTGTGGAGTCATTCAATATCATATTTGAGATATTTCTATGGAAAATGGCCTCTAAATGTCTAATAGCATGAGTTCATAACATGTCCTTTGATTTCCCATGGACCCTTGCATCTACTCTGCATTCATTTTCTAATAGAAGGTCAAACTGAACGTTATAAAACAGAACACCTTACTGTATCTCTCGAATTCTTAGCAAAAACAAGGTTTCATTTATTGGTAATTCGATGATTTTCCACGACTATGTCATATCATCAGGGTCATTCAAATGAGTAATCCTTTGGCCGCCAGTGTTGCTGATAGATAACCCCGTAGAAATGCTTTCACAGCACTGTGTAGCCCCAAACCCCCGTTTCATGGGAAATGGGAGCATGCTTATTTTGAAAGTCATGCCTGATATAAGTAGCACACTACATGCCTCCTCTGTTCCATGTGCGACTCGACGCAGGGAGTGTGATGGAATCAGTTTTGAATGCTCATTATACAAGTTAGGTCATGAAACATTCATGTAATTTATGGAACGTGTGAAGGATATGTTTGCTATTGTTCTAAAAATAAAAAAAGATTTTACTCTCCTGGAAGGAAACAGCTTGAAAGTTTGCTCATTACACCGGTTGCAGAAAGAAATACTCCTAACATAAGCATGTCGTCACTGTACGTGTTAACATTCAATTCTTTCATGCTGCTTAAAGTGTGAAACGCAGTAAACGTGCAAGAGATGAACCATGAAAAGAGCAATACTGTTTGACAGAACAAGACCTCATATGTTGAACGAGGTAAAAGCTGACAATGCATTGATTACCACACTCGTAAATGTAATTTTATACCCCACTGTACGACACTGTCTAACACCTGGAAACATGCTTTTCATTATTGGATAAACCTCCTGTGCATTCCTTTTTAGTGAGGATGAAAGGCACTTAGCTGCTTCAACATATTGTGCCTTAACATACAGTGAACTACTTGCCATGCACCCGCATCACATTATAAGCACATTTGGGAAGTCAGGTGGATTTTGAGGGCGAAAGTCAATGCAGCTTTACGGAAACGTCAACAAAGAAAGTCACTGCAGCATTCCTTGGTTATTGGAAAAAACACAGAAGAGCGGAAAACGACTGATACCGCAGACTACATTCTCTGATGCACGCGATGGACAGAGTCGGGTTTCTCGGGGATCTCCTCACTTCTGTCGTGAGAGCCGCCCTCAATGTTTCAGTCCCTGCTGAAGGTATTAATAGCAGCGCACTGAGCACAGAGTCTGGCATCTGTGTTCAGTTAGTGGCTCGGGTTGAGTTTGTGAAGGAACATCAGTGGTCCAAATCCACACAGTTCAAAAATGATTATATTCTTATTCATTTAAATCATTATGGCCATCATTTCTATTGCTTATGATAACACCGTAAACACTAAAGTCACTGTTGAGATCCGTAAAGTCCAACAGGGCAGATAACATAAGCAGTCAGAAATGTAAGACAAACCACTTCATTTATTCTCAGTGCACAAGAAAAACTGCGTGCGCAACAACCACAGTAAGTACGGTAGGTTAAAAGTGATACAGTGAAATATCTCATTCTTTAGCTGCTCAACGCTCCACCAGCCAGTTGCTACCTTTTTTGTTATTTACTGTTGAAGCAGGTAGTGGGGTTCATCAGAGGTTTCTCACTGAAAAGTGCTGCCTTCCTGGGTGGACACAAACTGTTCCCGTTCTGCGCCATGAAACCCAAACTAACGGGTGCTTGTTCCTCTGTGGGTTTGTCACTATCACATTTTATAACCTCTAGGCTGGACTGGACCCCAGGACCAAACACGCACTACCAACGGTCCCGTTTTTTTGTCCGCCCCAAACACATGGAATAATCTGCAACACATTGTCAAGATGGACACTCTCACTACCCTGGACAATTCAAGACGATGAGCCCTGAAGCACTTCACCTCCGTGTGCCTTTGTTTTCACCGAGTATTGTCCTCTATGTTGAACTCTATGTATTTTCTCTTTATTTCGATCCATCGTTAATACAAAAAACATTGATTGCAGAAGCTTTAAGCACCCCGACACGTTTCAAATAGGCTTTTTTCTGCATCAGTTATTGTGTGACAAACAACATTTAGTATTATTTACCCATTGATTTCTTTCCATACTAAATGTGAACAACTGCTCTTCACTTCGAGTATAGGTACGTATGCTTTCATTCGAATGGAGTTGAAATAAACCCGCAGGCTCAATAAAGGTGCCATCATCTCTTCTTTCTTTCTTCTCTTACATTAACCTCCAGCTCATACTGTGGACTGGATGGACAATGCTTTCTTCACACCAACAGGAACGTTTGTCAAAATGCAAACAAAATATATACGAGTGAGAGAGGCTTTGAGGAAACACAGACCACCTGGCTCCTCTGGCCCTCTTTACCTCCCTGCGTGAACAAGGCACTAACATGAGCATGTTTTCAGTTTGCAGCAGCGAGAATAATATATCTGGACGTGAAACAACTGTGCTTGTCTGGCCATTACACTGCAGGCTGAGCTCAGTTCAACATACCAAAAGTTGCTATTTCGACTGGATGACAGCAGCTCTCTGCCCAGTCTTCAAGCACACCGCACTCACTCAAAGCTCCACGGATGAGGTAACGCCTGGGTCACAGGCCAGAAATCCATGCTCAGAACAGGGATACCAAATCAGATCTAAATTTAGAGGACCGTTAAGTAGACTCTGTAACAATTCCATCAATCAAACAGACTGACTTCTCCCTCTCGTGTTTTACAAAAGAGGATTTTCTACATTTTAGTGCTATGTATCATGGATTACGTCACGGCGGAGGCTCACGCACAAAGAATTGTGTGGTGTCACATTTTAGATGCCGAACTTCAACGTCACGTTCGGCCTCCAGTCTTTCTGTTTGTGCTCCACACGACCAACGAGTGAACCCCGTGTTGATAAGTAAGGAGACTTATCCTCGGAAGGGAGCTGAGAAGCTGCTTCATTGCTCATCCTCAGAATGTTTTCATACTTTGCTCTTGATCTGAGGTGAACGATACAAGCTTCTGGTAAATACCAAGCTGACTGTAAAATATTAGCCCTTCTCTTACAGGGTATCACATGAGCCTGCCTCGGGGCGTCGCTGAAAGCTCTTAATGCTTTCCACCTTGCTGCAATGCCACTTTTCCCAGGAGCTGGACTGTCTGTCAAACTGGTTTCTTTGAAAAAAATAATAATAATTGCATCAGAGACAAAGTTTTGACGTTCTAGAAAGGTATATGTAGGCTAATTATACATTCATCCAAAAGAGGTTAATATAAAAACCTGACAGACAGACACACAGAGTACTTTATTAACTTGTATTTTAACTTGGGAACTTCTATTGTTAAAATCACAAAACAAATGAGCTAAGGACACTGGAGGAGGAGGAGGAGGTAGGTAAGCAGGGTCGTCTGCGTTCGACGGTACTGAGCGTACTACTGTCTTCAATAACATTTGCAGGTTTTTAGAAAACTCAAGGCAGTTTTTCTACAGTTATATACGTACACATCTTTAGGATTCCAGTCATTATACACTCAGGATTCGGTAGTGTGGAGAGGGCATTTAGACCTTAATGATAGGAAATGAAATGTTCAAGCTTTATTTTACTATTCCTAATAATTCCTTATAGTTTCCTAAGAAGTTTCCTGGCGAGAACTATAAAGTCTAGTAATTATTGTATAGGGAAACAGAGACAGAGCTTAGGGTGGACTAGTTGTGTTGGGTTCATAAGCAGTTGTTGATTTTCAAATAAAACATAAGTGAACAACTAACTAAATGTAAAATACAAACAATTAGAAAACTTCAACTAAAAAAATCAACTAGAATAAAATAAAATGTGGGTAATAGAATCAAATCTAAAAACTAGGGCTGTATTCAAATTGTAATGTGTTTTAGATACATTGTACACTGATAGTAAGTAATACACTACACGGGATGTCCAAGCCAAGTAGATAATGCTGTGTCTCACTATCAAAGCTGCACTAATGAATATTTTGATATGAATGCTGGACTACATGTGTTCCCAACTCTGCAGTCTCCTTCAGCTCTACACAGCGTTTTAGTGTCTTTCTGCTCTTTTGTTTTTAGGGTCTGCAATTTTACAGTTTTGGTTCAATCTAAAGAGCCAGATGTTTGAATCCAAACAGAGTTAAAAGAGAGTGAGTGTTGGACATACTTTAAGCAGGTGGTGAGAAACACGACTGCTGTGTCTGCTGGATGTGTAAACGGGAGGTTGCGCTAGTTTGCTAACACGTTAGCCAGAACAACTTTACAAGACTATTATATATCAAATGTGTGGGATTTGTTTAGCTTGTTGAAGTTCTTTTCATTCAGGACTTTAGGGGTCGAAAACTGACGCATGTGGCAAATCAGCTATATCAGTTAATTAATTATCTTAAAATGTCCGGTTAAAGCTGCAAGAATTCCTTGAATGTTGACGAGAGAGATGATTTGAGTTTCACAGGGAAACCAAACATCCTCCACTAATTAGTCATCCAGGTTCCCCAAAAGTGGCAGGGTGAGCGTTAAGCCTGTTGCCATTGAGCCACTGGAACTCATCAATTCCCAGTTGCTGCACGCTAAATTTGCAGAAATGACTCTTATCCACTGACCTCACTACGCTCGAATAACCAGGAGATAAGCGAGTGGAGGTAACAACCCAGTCTGCAAACAAAAACCTTGATTATAAATAGCCTTAAAGAGTGCTTCAGACTGCTGGGAGGAGAGAACACGCACACACGCACACACACACACACACACACACACACACACAGAGTAAGAGGTGTGCAGCAGCAGCAGCAGCAGCAGCAGGGCTGGGTGAGACACCCCCTCGCTGGATCAGGATTAACCCGCTGCTGAATCAAGCCTCCAGTCAGTGTGAGGTATGCAATATATCTTCTCTCATCTTCCCTGCCAGGAGCCGACAGAAGCTCGTGTATAAGGAGAATTACAATACTGTATGTATTCGCCGTCGTTTTATTCACTTTCATGAAGTGAAGCAATCTGGAATAGCGTAGGTAAAACATAAATAATATTGAAATAATATTGTGCTGTGTCATTCCTAAAGGATTGCAAAGGCCGCCTGTCCTCTGCTTGACTTACACAATTTCAAGTTCTCGTAACAGTTTTGGTGCTTCACTCCTACTTAGCGATCAAAGTGTGGGAGAAAGGGATGAAGATATTTCACTTAAGTATGCTTTGTGATACTGACTTCAAAGGCATGCAGTATTGAGATTCATAACGGTGGGCTTTGGATAGGTAACTTCAGAAGATGATAATGGCCTGAGCAGACGTTTGGGGTGATAATGCAAAAGGCGAACTTGTTTTTCTAAAACGCGAAGAGGTGGTGATTAGTCTATGGATGGAATCAGGATAAATAAAGAGGAAATGACATTTCCAGGTAATAAATGAGTGAAAAGTAAGAGAGATGACGGCCCTATTACCTGGTTATAATGCAACATTTCTGCTTTCCAGCTCCAAAATTCTGGATGCTGCTTCCATCTGCTAAACTGTTCATTTTTAAAGAAGGACTAAAACTAAATAAAAAGTAACCTTTGAAATAGAACCAAACTAAATGTATGCATGGCTAATCAATAGTGTATGAAATTAACTAATAAACCAAATGACTTTTACATTTAAATGCAAAGTGTAATTCAGTTAAGACAGTATCTCTGCCCAAAAAGATCTGCTCTTCAGAAGTCAATGTAGCTTGTTGACTTATCAGCGTCTCACCTTTCAGTTACGTTGTGTAACATTAACTTGTGTTCTTTAATTAAAAAGAAACCAGATTCATGGACTAAACTGTTCTCCAATCCCACTGAAACGTCGACAGAGGCAGCAAAAGAAACGCTGAAAAAAACACGAACACCAGCAGACCAGCACGTCGACATTTACAAAAAGTAGTTCCTGTAACATTCAACATCAAGGGCTAACTTTACTTTCAGTCGGCTATCTTTCATGCTGCCATCAGTAGGAAAGAGAAGACTGTCAACCATATTAAATCTTCTTGTACATGATCGCTATTAGCTGCTCGATCCAAAGCCAGTATTTTTGTGAGCAAAAGTTCAGTGGGCTAAGATGAACTCTGATCTGCTCAGGTCAAAGTGTGGCGATGGTGAAGATTTGAAGGCCATGTAGACTTGTTGGCGTAGGTGAGCGCCCGGGCCAGGTCTGAGGCCCCAGCCAGCTCAAGACCTGGAGGAGGGGTTGTTTATAGAAGCACAGACGTTCAGGAGGAACGGTTCTTCTGGGCTGATCCCAGGAGCCGGACCTAATTAGAAACAACTGGTGAAATTCACTTCAATGGCTACACAGATCTCTCGTTTTATGTTGCTTGGCTGGTCCCGCGCGTTCATCAGCTGCACCTCGAGGCTCATCTCCATCTCTTAAGACTCCCCTGGCTGCGCGGTGTTTGTGGATTTCATGGACGGTAAAAAGAAATTTGAGGCCTGCCACCTAACTCCCCAGCGTTATCTCTCTCCTCTCACACACACACACTCACACACACACACACACACACACACACACGGGTCTCGTCTTGAAACAACAGGCTACAATCACACTTGTCAGGTCAAATCTGTTTCCAATTGGCCCTGGACTTTCATGCGTTTAGACCTCGCCCTGTTGCTTTTGAGAAACATTGCATCATGGACCTGGTTTACTGTAGCTGCACTGTAGGTGCCTCATAGAGTTTTAATCTCTCACCCTGCTCGTGTTTGGAGTTGAGTCAGTTATCATTAGTGATGAGATCACAGAGGGATCGCGCTTTAGAGCGAGAAGTGCCACTGCCGAGTTGTTCTGGTCCAACTATACGACGCTGACCTGGTGCACAGCTTGATTTATACCACAATGCACCATCCATACAGTGATTACACGTCTGGCAATATTGCATTTTGGCACACGTGAACTCAGACGTGAACCTCTCCAAGCTTTCAAGTCAGTCTAATCCTGTCATCAGACCATCTCATGAGGGAGTTCCTCATTCAATTGGCATCCACATGTTCACTTTCAGACGAGCACTGGCAGAGGCAGTCGCTCATATTTGAAACAGGTGATGGAGTTTCACTTCAATATTTCTCATAATATAGACTAAACAATCACAGGGCGGACTTGTTGTTGCTTTTCCGGCACTAATACTACACTGCGGATGGTGTTACAGCTAAAAATCCAGCTTTATTTTTTCACCTGACACTATGAGGAGATGTCTGTAGAAATGTATTGATGGAGAGAATGAGAGAATTCGAGAAAGGGCTGTTGTGAAATGAATGTGGAGATGTACCGCTGGAGTATGAAATTGCATAAGACACATATACAGTACATAACAGAGCAGGCCTGTGCAGATCCTCAAGCCAGTCACTTGCTGGTTATTTGACTCATGAAAGAAAACAAATCAAGCCTCAGCTGAAAATAAACTCTTCACTATTGACTACTGAACTTGTTTGACATTGTTGTAACCATAATCCCCGGTATTCACACCATATTCTAATTCTAATTTCCTCTAGAGGAAACATTACCTTCATAGGCAACGGTCTGTGCAATCCACAAAGCGTGACATCAGAAGCAGGTAGCAGCTCGTGGTAGATGCTTAGGGATATAAATCACAGGGCACTGACTTGTTGTTGTGCGCCACATTTAGGCTACTAAAACACTTAGTTAAGGCGGAACTAATCAATATTTTTAATCAAATTGCTATATTTACTGTCAAAAGTGTTGAAGAAAACTCTCACAATCTCATTTGTAAGTCACTTTGGACAAAAATGTCTGCAAATAAAATTTTTTTTAAACATGTAAACATTTTACAAAAGTATTTTTTCCAGTGAACCATGCATACTTTCAAACCTAAACCTGCAAACACACACCTGTGGAGCTAAGTACAACCGAACGCTGAACAAGACATTTTTTAAGCGACTAAAATGTTACAATTACTTTCATGAACTGAAAACAAACTGTGAAAGGGTTAAAGTTGTAAGACGAAAACACGGACAATACCCAGACCGGACAACTCCGTGGTGGTCAAAAGGTAGCCCCGCCCCAAAGCATATCCCGTGTTATCGTCTATTTTACTCTAAATGCGACCATAATGTACTAAAAGAAAATCATGCAGTATTGAAGAAGACTCAAAACTAGAGATTGATACCATAAACTCATAAATAATATGACTATTTAGGTAATAAATCAAGTGAGAAGTAGAGTCATTCTCTTATAGTCTTCTATACACTATACTGGTGGAATCGCCCCCTGCTGGGTATTAGAAAGAATGCAGGTTTAAGGCTTCACTTTTCCGACCAAACAAAAGACACTAAGATATTGAATGACACCAACATGTTAAATCTTGTATTTTCAGCCTTCTTTACTGCCAAAAAAACCCCTGCACTAGTCAGTTAAAGAACAATGAGTAATATATTCACATTGCAATGATTCATAGCCCTCCGTCTCCAACTGGACTGCGCAAAAAGAGTCCCAATGAAAAATGATATAATTCTTGACCTTCATCGTAATCACGTAAACGCGTCCAGAGCTTAGCTGTAAGCTTAAACCTGCTGTTCCAGGCCGAGGGGAGCTTTTCCAGACAAATGGTATCAATTTGCTTCCAGTCATTAGAGCACACTGTTGACTGCGATGACATGCTCTAGAGTCAAGCTCGCTGGGACCCCAGTCTTAAATCAAATGACCATCTTTCCCACAAAAGGATCTACTCTGTGTTTGCTACGGGAAGAGAAGACTCTTTTCAGACTGGGAGTTTAATGGTTTAGACAACTGTGGCTAGTTTGCAGGGATGATTGAAAAGGTTCCAGCCTTCTCTCTCTTTTCTTTTTTTTTTCTTCCAGATCTCAACTCCTCTTTTAAGGGGGGAAGAATGAAAACAACACATTCTCGCCCTTCCTCCCACTCACATGCACACCCGTGGAGAGAGTGCACTGCAGGCGTCCAACAGAAACACCAAACAGAAATAGAGCTGCTATTTTGGTCCGGATGGACTATTATTTTTAGAAAAAGTGACATTCTCTACGTTGAATTACAACATCATAAGGTCACTCCTCCATTCCCCTTTTTTCAGCCCTCTACCCTCCAGCCTATGACTCACCACAAAGTATTTGGTGACGTTACCCCATACTATGCAGCCCCATGTTCTCATCAAAAATTTGATCTGCGGCTCATTGACCTGATTCAATCAAAGCGGAGAACTCTTACTATCCACAGAAATCTGCTTCTTGTTTAAACAGAGGTTAGATATTACCGTCCTACAGGTAAAACCGAGCAGTCGGATCAGGATGCTTACTAGTTCAGATTGTTTTGTTTTTTTTTACGTTCGCCCATCATGGACCAGCTCCATGACTTTCCCCTGCTTTTGACAGCACATCATTAACATTTGTCTGCAGCATGCGAGTGAAATGCAGTGCGCACAGCTAATGTGGCTGTTGGTGTGCCAGGCTGAGACATAATGAAACATGTAGGAAACACATGCTTCCAATTTCTTATTCACTTTAAGTGTTTGGTCCAACCAGTGATGTAGTTTGAAATAAAAAGGTGGGTAATCTCCCAGCCTTGGTCGGTGATCACCACGAGGCAAAGCACAGCTAATAAACAACAGGACGAAATGCTCTAAGAGGAAAACTGTACAAATAATGAAAGACGGTTACAAAAGGGGGGATTAAAAGAGAATTTTTTTTTTTAAATACCTAAAATAAAAAGTTAAAAGACATAAAAATAAAAGGCAAGACTATGAAATGAAGATGTGGCTATAAAAGATGGAAACAAATTCCCCACTTGAAGTTCCTCTGGCGGAAACTTCTACAGTCCACAGCCTCTCCTCCGTCTGTCTGGGGGAAAAGAAACTCAGAGATCTGAAAAATATCGGTTAGGATCTCGAAACATCGGGGGCTTAAAATCTTAAGATTTCCGCCTGATAATTGCATTGTTTTTTAAGTTATTTCAGAATAAAATGAATATAAGATGTGAGACACTGCTCTACCAAAAGGTTCCTCTCAGGTATGTAGTCTGGCTTTCACACTCGTGAAATCAACTTTTTTATATTTTCACGAGCACGAGTAAAACCCTGAGAAAAAAATGAAAGCCTGGACGTTGATAAAACATTCTTATGCTAGATTGTATGTTGCCAATGCTTTGTTAAATTTTTTTAAATGACCAACCATGGTCTCATAGCTTCTATTGTGTGACAAGTGCTCCTTTTGAACTGTGATAAACTGTGCAACCTGTGTTATCTGTCTAAAACATAAGCAGTATGCAAAGCATAGGTTTCTGAAAAGCCGTTGTGAAGCTCAAAGTAGGCGGCGTCGCCATCTTGTCTGTGACGCCGCCGACTAACTCCCGGCAAATCTAAAACTGGGCATCGTCCAACCACCTGTCACTCAAAACGTCCACGCCCCTAATAATGCCTAACTTTAAGCTTTAATATAATTCAAACAGGTGAGTTATATAAAAATTCAGCCGACTTACAGTTGTTTTTGAAGGGGGATATACTCTACAGAGGGTGGTGAAAACTGCTCAGCACATCACCAGGATGGAGCTGCCATCCATGGAGGAGCTCTACACCCAGCAGTGCAGGAAGAAGGCACACAGGATCATTAAAGACCCCCATCACCCCAGCAACAAACTGTTTTGTCTGCTGTCGTATGACAGCAGACAAAACAGTTTACAGGACATACATCTGTTTATTCCACTTGACCACATCATTTATATATTATTACAGTAAACAGGCTCCCATTCTACTTTTGGAGACTCTAGGAAGCATAAATAACTCTGCATTTTGTGAGCGCAGTGCTCTACTGGGGTTATAAGGTACTATGAGCTCTTTAAGATAAGATGATGCCTGACCATTCATGGCTTTGTAGATCAGGAGAAGGATTTAAAATGATATTCAGAATTTTTACTGGGTGCCAGTACTGAGCAGCTAAAATGGGAGAAATATGATCCCAGTTTTTGTCATTACACACACTAGAGCATTCTGGATCAACTGGAGAGTTTTAAGGGATTTATTGGGACAGGCTGATAGTAAGTAATAACAATATTCCAGCCTAGGAGTGACAAATGAATCGACTAGTTTTCCTGCATTGTTTTGAGACAGGACGTGCCTGATTTTTCACAATTTTAACGTAGATGAAAGAAAGCAGTGTTTGAAGTTTGTTTAATGTGGGATTCAAAGGACATATCCTGATTAAAGCTAACTAGATTCCTTACGGTGGTGCTGGAGGCCAGGGTAATGCCATCCAGAGTAACTGTATCTTTAGATAATGCGTTTCGAAGGTGTTTGGGGCCAAGTCAAATAACTTTTGTCTGTGTTTAACGTCATAGAGTTGCAGGTCATCCAGGTTTTTATGTCCTTCATGCTTGAAGTTTCATCTGGCTTGATCGATAGATATATTTGGGTATCATCTGCATAACACTGAAAGTTTATGAAGTGTTTCCTTCATAAACTAAAATTGTTAACTTTAACAGATGTATGTATTGCATCACGCCTGTACGTTTAAAAAGAAAAAATGTATTTGAAAACTGTGGCAGGTAACATACAAAAAGAGATGGGTGAAAAATAAAAAGTGAGAAACCTGAAAAAATGAGTAGAAGAACATAATGAATGCCAGTGATGGATTGTAAGTGCATGTAGGCTACTCAAGTGATGCATTTAAGTTATGAGGTACTCATAATACTTGTATATTTCCATTTTATGCTACTTTATACAACTACTACACTATGTTCCAGAGAGAACTAATATAATGCTAAGTCCACTTAATTAGACAGCTACAGTTGCTTTACAGATAAACATTTAAAGAAACCATAATAATACAGCTGAAATTATCCACCACATGAACTAGTTAAGATGAGCTCATCTTTGACCACCTGCAACATCAAAATACTATTAATTAATGCATTAGTACTATGATAGAAATGAATTGGAGGCATTTTTCTGCATATCTTTTGATACTTAAAGTACATCTGATCGTTTCCTCCACTGTTGGCGAGATGATGTGAAACATATGCTGTGACTTCACAGTCACCAGATCTCAACCCAACTGAACACCTAACGGAGATTTTAGAAGACTCAGAAGGTATGCTGTCAGGTGATTGACATTAACAACTGTTAACATTTCTGTCAACACTTGAAGGCAGCATCGATTAGGAATGATTTCCAGTGTGTTTTCCAACCAAGCAACTGGTCACTTGGTCAACAGCAGCAACAGAAAGGACTATCTATGGCAAACATGGTCGTGAGTGAGTCCCCCACAATCAGCTGAAAAGACTTTAAAGTCATTTGATAACATTGTGGTGTAGGCTACTCATTCTCCAGTATCCTCCTTAACTCGCCTTTTGTTTTGTGTGCATGCTGCTCTGCACAACATCTCAGTTCTGTTATGCTTTTATACACAGTTGGTAAAGCAGAGAGGCATTAGAGACCTCCACAGATGTTGAACATGTCCTGTCTCTCCAAGAAGCATACATAGTCATTTGTCCTCCCACAAGAAAGTATGTAACAGGAATAAGGGGATTGCATACTAAAAAGACAAAAAAAAAGACAGCCCCTTGATTTGGCTCACACAGACTGAGCATGACATCAGAATTTGTTTAGATTTGTTTTGGGGCATGTCATGCCTTCATTTGCTAGCGGAGAGCAGAGAGATGAATGGCCAGAGAGAGATTGGGCTGGATCATGGAGTTGCAGTTCTCGGACTGCACCTTAACCCTTAGGCCACCAGGAAGCCCCACATTAGAATTATTAATGGGATTTGGTCATATCCCAAATAGGATCAAAACCAGTATAAGACTCTCTCAAATGACATTATTACATTACATTACAGTTCATTTAGTGGACGCTTTGTCCAAAGCCACTTACAATAAGTGCAAACAATCATGAGGATACGACTCCGAACAGCGAGAATCTTGCAAGTACATCAGCTTCAAATAGGTGTAATCATATAAGTGTAGAACAATAGCCTCAAATAAGCCAAACCAAGATAAGTGCAACATACAAAGAACTTCTTTCATTGGCCGAGGTGCAGTCGAAACAGGTGGGTTTTCAGTCTGCGACGTAAGGTATGAAGAATATCAAAAGAAATATAAAATGTTATACTGGTTGCCACATGATTACGTAATGAAGCAACATTCCAAGAGACATTTAGCTATTTCCATTGACAGTGACACTAGCAGCAGGAAGGATGTCCCTGTCAGATCTGCATCATGCAAACCAGTGCGGCGGCACGCCGTGTGCTTTGCATGCCGTACCGCTGTTGGACATGAGAGCAGGCGGGCACTCTCTCTTTTGGGTAATTACCGCGCAAGAAATTGGACGTATAATGTTCGAATAATCGCACATCTGAGGTGAGTTATGGACAGGGCCTACAATAGTGAATGAAATTAAAATAAGTGAATCCAATTACTGTTTATACAGTGCAGCATATGTTGGTGAGTGAAACTGTGAGACTAATGTTGAGGTTTGTATAACACAATGGCTATTTGAGTCTTTCATTTGTGCGCTAATACAAATTGACAGGCCAAAAGACTTGAAAACCTCATGGCGTGTGTTGTGTTTAGTAGAAATTGTAATAATTAAGGGCTACATCTGAAGAACCGCAGTCAATTGTCTTTCTCTTTTTGTCTTGGTTAACTTTTGCTCCATGAGGGTATTCTGATGTCATAACAACACGATAACTCGCCTCTATGGATTTACAGAAAAACAAGGGTAGTGTTTGCTTACAGTTGTTATCCGTGTGTTTATTTATGTACACTGAATCAATTCATCTGTGATACAGCCAACAGTCATGTACTGGATAAGCTTTCCTTTCAAAACATTTGGATTTAATTATCATGGGGATATGATATCCAAACAATCTGGTTTCTTCCATTAATAACATGATTGTGGCATGGAAGTGAGTGCTAAGGCCGCAGCGTTTTCATATATTTTTGTGGATTTGGAACTTGTTTACTTACTATTATGGGCATGAGACAAAACCCAATTTAGAGTAATGATACAGTTTACGTTTTTGGAGTTTTAAAAGATCTGCGAGGAAGTGCCCTGGTTCCACAGCCTGCAGTATCCCGACTGAAAAACAAACATTGCCCGTGTGACCTTTCCAGAAAAAAAAAAAAAAATTCTCACTTGCTTCGGCCGTTTGCAGGTCAGCGCAGTGGACGTGAGGAAAAGGAAACCAGCCAAAGCTTTTGTGTAACTGATAACTGAACCACTGTACATTGAGGAAACGTAAGCAGTGTGTTACTTCACAGATAAAGCACTACAGAGCGTGCTGTTCTATTTATAGGCATTAACCACGGTGCAAAGTCTAAGGAACAGGCTCTTCTCCTCCTCCAGGCACGGTTGCAGCGCTACTTTTTTGCACTTTTTTTCATTTAGTTTGAGCCTTTTAAATGAACATGTATATTTGTTAGTCACTTAACTACTGTTGGAGTCTAGATGTAGTCAACAAAAGCTAGTTTTCACCATTTCATTGTTTTTGTCTCATTTTTTGTCGCGCATTTTCAATAGTTTCGAGGTCTATTGCGAGGTTAGTGAGTAGACTCAGTTTTCTTTTGTAAATGTCATTTTGTGGAAATGATCGCAGCGACCTGTGCTCTATTCAGAAAACTCTAGTCACTAAAATACGGTTCACTGCGGGTTTAGCTTGAGACAGCAGCTGCAGTATTGAACTACATTAAAAGAAAACACTTTTTATTCTCACAGCTTTGGCCATAGGTTCCCTTCGAGGTCAGGGATTACTGGTGTCCGTATGGGCGCGCTCGGTTTCATGATTTGCTGTTGTTGCTGCTTCTTGTCAAAAAAAATGTGTGGGATTTTGCATGAATTTGGTCTATAAATCTGTTTATTTAGTTCCTTTCCGGAAATGGTAGCTGCCATGGGTGGCAGACGCATCTGCCTACAGTTTAAGTGAAGCCTGAATATGAAAGGAATGCTGTGTCTTGGTGTCATTCAACATATCGCTTGGCCTGTTCTTGGCCTGTTCTTGGCCTGTTCTTGGCCTGTTCTATGAACTTGGTTGTAAACCCTCCTTTGGGGTTAGGGTTCGGGACATGTGTCCATCACACGTTGGTTGCGTCCTATCCGCCCCACGCAGGGGGAGGAGGCAGTGAAGGGTAAATCATTCACTTCACACATTTTGTCATTTTCAAACCTCCCTTGTTATTCTGGAGAAAATGCAATACGCAGCAGGCTATATTTATATTTGAAACAAAAGAGACTTGGAGAGGCGGATGAATGGAACTAGGACAAACGCACAGTTTGGCCTGGTACTGAAGGGGGATAAAACACGTTCATTTGTACATTCGTCTTCCTTCACATTATCTCAAGTTTTAATTTGTCTACAAAAATAGCATAATTTTCTATTAATTTATTAATTTAGTGTGTACAAGCTTTATGCGTGTGCTTGCTTGTCCAGGAGGACTCCCATGGCTGAATCCTTCTCTCGGGGGTTGTCTTTTTGATTTAGTGTCAGTGAATACCTCTGAGTTCAAGTAACAATAATGTTATGCTCCATGTTTCTCTTCTCAAATCCACCGGCGAGCTGGGAGACACTTGATTTAGGCCCAGTGTCTCTGAGCTATTCCATGAGAGGCTTTTATATTGAAGCTATATCTGAGAAATGGCCACTAGCTGTGTTGGCTTCTTCTTTCCTCTCACGTTGTGACCTACTGTAGATAAAAGCATGCAGCAGTCCCAGTGTCGACTTTCACTGGGAGACAAATCATTTAAATAGACCGGCTATATTGTCAGTTGTTAGGGCTTAGGTTGAGTGCTGTGCTCGTATTTCAAAGAGCCCTCTTCTGTAAACTGGTTTTGATAATCAGTATCTATTGGATGACCTGGCATTAAAGGGCTATACCACTTTAGTCTGCAGCCCGTTGGTCATCCTAACCTGCTAATTAACCTGCTAATTTTGCTATCTTTTTTATTTCAACGTTTTTTTTTAAGGATTGTATGTAATGCGTCAGCTGCTGCGTCTATAGTTTGCCCCGTTATCTCCCTCTGATAACACTCTCTTTGGTTTCCCTCAAGACACACTCATATTCACTTAACGCTCACATGTGTTGATGTTTCCTCCCTTTTTACTGCTAAGTCCTGTGCTTTAGTCTGGCAGTGTGTGGCTCGCTGTCGGTTGTACATGGAAGTACAGATGAGCATAACCTGACCGCTCTTTCAGTTTGCAAAAGAACATGGCACGGACGTATGGGTCGTGGGTATGGTGAGTAAACTGCATGTGAAAACCGCTCATTAGAACTAGTTGGTTATGAATGTCACGTTGGTCCAAATAATTTCGTCCGATCAATGCATTGAGAGATTTTACAGAAATGTTACACGCTTACACTTAAATGATGATCCGGCCCTAAGATTTTGTTTGCCCTAAGTATGAGGAAAACGCTTTCAGTGACTTTTTATTGCACAATCGTGGAGTTGCTGCCCGTGCAATCAATGCAAATTTCAATGTTGTTTCGCTAATATTTGTTAAACACTGAAGACGAGTCTCGCTCTCTACTCTGCAGGTCACCAGCTCACAGCTGAGCGCACACACACATTCATGTAGAGCATGTGGGGGGGATACAGACAGACAGGCGCACTTTTCTGTAATCATGCTCACATTGTTTTGAAGTGGAGGCAAGTGGTCATAAAATGCACACAGCATATCTCATTTTGTTAATGAGAGACTATATTAGAATCAAGCATTTAATGTAATTAAGTAGCCGTCTGGACTTACATGAGTAGTAATAACGGGCACTCATAGAAAGCTCTGACCGCCGTAGAGCGGCTGATAATGATGTTACAAACATCAGCATGCTAACGTGCTCGGAATGATAATCTTCAGCAGCTATGTTAACCACCTTAGCTTAGCGTGCTAGCATGTGCTAATACGTTTTAAAGAGAAAGTACAGCTGAGGCTGATGGGAATGTCATTATGGATTTGCAGGATTTTGGTCAAGTGTTGACCAAACAAAACAACAAAATACAATTTTAACTCGACGATGGTGCTTGATACAGTCAGCGATTATTACAATTCATCCTGAGGGGAACCATCACTTATCTATCCCTCCACATTTGCTCTGAACCATGGTGTGAGAGGACCAGTCAGGGGATCACCGAAGTTATCAGCAGCCAACATTGCCGTCTCTGAAGGAAGCGTGACACAAAATGTCAGCCCTGCTCGTCTGGATAATCCACAGACCTCACGATGAACTCATTGGAACTCATTTCTAGCAAACAAAGAAATAAAACCTAAATAATCTACATTAGAGGTGTCCAAACTTTTTTCAAAGAGGGCCAGATTTGATAATGTGAAGATGCCCGGGGCCAATAGTCCCTTCTGATATTTTTTAACCATAAAAGTTACATACAAATACACTGTTATATAACAACTTTCATTGTCACAATTATCTTTATTTCTTCTTTATTTTAGGCGGGCGTGAACAACTCTAAAAACACAATTCTGCCTGTCATTCATATCTGGAGGATCAGATAACATTGAACAAACTATATAGAATACCTAAAACTTCCATGAAGTTGATAAATATCTCTACCTCAGGTTAATTTTAAACAGGAGTTATAAGTAATGCAACGTTTTCTGATATCATTAAAGTTTAAAACTCTTTTACAAGATCATTCAGAAAGTAATCATTTGTGTCACATGTACAGCTACATAACATCAACAGTTATAGCCAAATCTTATTCAAGAGTTTGATAAAATAAGTGCCAGAAGTCCAAGTGCATATATTAACTGTGCTTTTGGCTGTTCACTGTTAATAGTGATACTAACCGCTCAAAACATTCAGAATTTCAGATTGACCAAGAAACAGGTAACTTGCACATGGTTAGAAACCGCAAGAAATACACATGCCATCAAAGATTTATTGCATCATAATCCGCATCTAGTTAGTTAAACTGTGGTTATGTCGGGCTTCGTGTGTTTCACAGCCCTTATTTCACCTCTCATTGACTGTTCATGCAGCCGAATGCCACCCAGACTGGATGCATGTTACTGGTTTGCTCATGAATTAGCACTTGGACACATCTTACCACATGTGTCCAATTAGAGTTCCAGTAAACTGAATTGGCACACACATCCTTCATTTTTTGAGTTGCTGAAATGCAGCCTATGGGTTTCCTATGATGCCTAATTACATTGTAAGACACGAGTAATTGCAATAATAAGTAATGTGTTTAGATTATGCAGAAGTCGGTCCAGATGTAAAACATCTGTTTTGATCCTGCAGTTGTGCTCTTGTTACTTTACATGGTATTGTGAGAGCTGCTGTCAAGTGCGTTCATATCTCTTATGTAAATTCCAGCCTGTAAGAGTATATGCATGTGGTGGTAGCCACATCTCTCTTTACCTTCCGTACATGTTGTAAATTCAAAGTGAAATTAATTGCATTGTCCCACGTAAAGCGGGGAGTGCTTTTGGCGTGTTGGCAGGATGGAGTCACACAGTAGCATCATACGGTACTCTGTGTAATAGCCATGGGGCTGTTCAAAGAGAGGAAGGCCTTTAGCTTTTTATTACTGAGTCGGCACCTTATCAGTGAGTGAAGCGACACGTGAGAACGCCACCTGGCCAGTCATGTAAAAACATCAGGGGCAGATGATCCCCGTGATGAACAGCGGGGCTGCTAAACCAAGGAAACAAGGAGACTGCTACCAGGACGGACATTTAGGGATTCAGCATCAGGAACGTGAGGGAGAGTAATGATATCAAACACAATCCACACAGACTGACGTCTGACCCGAGACAAGATTCTGCAAACACACGGGCATGTCTTCAGTGATGCTGAACACTCTATGTGTTTTTTGTTTCTACCCTTTTATCACTGTGAAATCATGTAATTAAAGCTTAAATGTACCTCCAGGATGAGCAGTAGTCTTCTCGTGCCTAATATGGGCACGGACCTTCAATTGATAGGTCAGATTTTGATGTACCGAATAAAGAATTTGGAATGAGGCATCAAAAAGATAGGCGATAGAGTTGCCGACATATTTGGCAGGTTAAGCAACACCTATGCAAACTTTAATGAGTTTATTCTGCTGCTGTGCGCAAAATGGTTTTAAGATGTCATGATGAATTCTTGAGGCGGAATCTGTCTTAATACTTTGGTGGGTTTGTGACATGGCTTAAAGGGATTGAGTTCATGAGACGTAATCCATGTTCAGACCGAGATGCCTTCTAGTCTTTTAACGTTTCGTTGAGTGCTCAGCGTCCCCTGACCTTCACATTCATACCTGTGCAGAGCATCCGCCGCTGGTTTCGCTTTTGACTTCAAAAGCTCGGATGTGGAATAATGCTGCGCAGTGGTCGACAGGATCCTGTTTGGCGGAGGAAACAGATCGGGTGAGCCTGCGGTTTGTAAGAAAAGAACAATACAGTCGGCTGCATTTGCTCTCTCATCTATCACGCTAATAAAGAACAGACACTCTTTGTCTGAAGACTTCATAAGTTTTTTAATTGTGTTATCAAGATCCAGCCACTGGTCATTACAAGCCATAAAATATAAAGCTGGCACACTGAAATGAAGCCTGCAGCTGCAGAGCTAAGACATGGAAATGGTTCTGGATGATGGATCAGTCAACAGCTCATGTGCTCAGTGTTCTCGTGTTGTATGTATATCATGATGTAACTCCAAATGAAATGTTTTGCGGTGATGATATGTCAGACAGCACTTGTCTTCATCTTGACTCGAAGTGATAATCCTTAAGATTTACAATACATCAAACCCCACTTTTGATCCTATTTACGCATTTGTAATGGCTCTACTTAGATGTTTTGCAAGCAGGGGGCTACGGGCAGCCGTTAGATTGACTCTTGTTACAGCTTGAGTGGACTTTTAACTCTCTCTCTCACGGTCTTCCTAACATAAACAGGTTGCCCTTTTTCTGTTGCATTTTTTTGACAGAGGAGAAACCCGGCGTGTGTTTGCTGCCCGCAGTGGTTCAAACGCATGCCCTTTTAAACTGAACCCCGGGACCCATATTACCCACTAATGGCTGTTACCACCAGTAACCACAGGTGGCAAACACTCAACCAGGTGACACAAATGACCCTGCAGAATGTCACCCATCTCCTGAAAAGACAAAAACGCATCACGCTGCGAATGTTGACACTGTCATAAATATCTGAGAAATGGATTTATCTTTTTAATCTAACACTATTTTATTCTTTAAACGTGTCTGTTATCCCTTGCAGTGAGGCCGCTTTCACAGTGACTAAAAGCATATTTGGCATAATGATTAAATGGCTGGGACTTTCCTTGAAATAAGAGCAGATCAATATGACGATATTGGCTTTCCACTCTAATGCACTTGTATTTGTAATTGTAAGTGTTTAAAATGTGCCATCCTAGGAATGTGCCCAACCATCTGGCCACGGTTAAATGAACTACAGTGATGACTATCGCGTACGCGGCAAGCACATATACAATGTTTACTGTAGGATTATAGAATGGCTTTTTAATTGGAGAGTGAGTTAACCTGAGTTTAGACACTGATCTCAGTTTCTATGAAAAGACAGTGACAAGCTATTATTTTCTGCAACTTTTTTATTTTTTATTTTTTTTATTCTGTCTTGGCAGAACATTGCTTACTGCGTTGATTAGACTTTGGGTGTTGTAATGTAACCTTTCACGAAGAATGCAATGATCTCACACATCATGCAGATGTTCTCAATCAATATTTGTTGATGTGAAAGCCCATTAGTTTGCTAATTACATTTGCATAAACATTTCCCCATTTCATATTTACTATGTTAAATTGGTTTTCATACAGAGTTTACATACAGTGGCCCTCAAGTGCTTACACATGTTTGGTGTAAATACTGTTTGGCCTATACACATACATACACAGCCAATCACATTCTGTACGTGTGCGTATTCACGGCCACACACACATACGCAAACAAAAGATCAGCAGCGTCCCGCACTAAACAGCCTGCATTCCCCACCAATGACTTGCTCAGAGTAAACAAACATTTATCTGCTCCTCCAGCAAGGCACCAGTGTGGAGGTGCTGTTTGTTTGCAGGACACCCCGGCCTCATGTAAACAACTTATTGAACTGTGTTTCATGAAAGGTATGATTTGGACATGTTAAGAGGATTTGTTTCTGCTCAAAGTGCCGTGCAGCCACAGTTTACAGATTCTGCATTGCTGTGGTTTGGCTTCCTGTCAGATCCAGATAATTGACTAATTGCTCAGCTGGGCGGTAAAGACTTGATGAAGTGAATGCGCTCTCTGGCGGCCATGTTGGAGGTCCACAGGTTTTGATTCCCAGTTTATCGAGAGATAACAATATACTTTTATCTTAACAGAGAAGCTGGGTCTGTGCAGTTATTGATAGGAAACAATAATTCCACAGAACTAATCGGATTCGTCTTCTTCTTCAGTCAGCTGCTTCAAAACACTTTGCTTGATTTTTATTTTTATTATTATTACCGTATCATTTGACGCCTATTATTATAATGTACCTAACTAACCAGTCAGTTAAAAGAGCACTCCTCTGAATTGGCATGGCGCTCCTATAACATTGTGATTCTCACAATCCTCTGGTTGCAGCATTGCTTTGGTTGCTATTTGTTTTATAGCGATGCCCGATAATGAGTCCATTAAAAAGAATGTCGCCGGTGAAACTGATCTTGGCTTTCAGTAGTAGTAGGCTGCCAGTTGTCATTTATTCAGGAAACAATAAATGTCAGGTTGGGCTTTACGCGTGACACACAGGTCTCCCCCTACATTTAGGCTTAACTTAACAACTAATATACATGTACAAGTTCAGTTTTAATTCTTGTGCAGTAAGGGGTTGCTCTTTATATACTCAGTACATCAATTATTCATTATTGTATATAGCTATCGTCAGCATGCTAACACGCTCATATCGGTGTTAGCGTGCTAATAAGCATATCGTATTTACAATGTTAACAATCTTAGTTTAGGGCATCAGTATGATAACATTAGCTCATTAGTAATATGAATGTCTGCACAACAGATCTGATAGTTGCAGAGATATTTCAGTGCGAGTCAAATACTGAAAAAAATCAAAACCACAAGTTTGTGTGGTCAGAGGGCTTTCGGATTCTTCCAGCATACCACGGCCTCTATTTTTAGACCTTTTAATTGGGATAAGGAAAAAAAGTGCTTTTTTAAAAAGTTGCTTAATTGAGACACAGAGTGCCAGGCTATCTCACATTGAGGCCTTTGCCACAGAAGACATTTTTACATGCCTTTGCCTGAAAATCCCAGGTTCATTGTATAACATTAATCATTTATGGCTGCATAACTCTGCATGCTGTTTTTTTACTTACTGTATAAGTCTTCCTGAGATACTTAAAAGGACGAGAGCCATCGTTTAATATTGCCAGAACATTGACATTAATGTTGTTACACCTGTGCTTTTCCTGCCGTGACAAGTCAAAATGTCTGCTGCATATGTTGCAGTCTTTCTGAAAAGGCTAATGTGTACAGAAGACATGACAGAAACATAACAATGTGAAGTGTTCATCAACTACAGTGCCGCTCCCATGAATCCTGAACAGTATCTGAAGTAGTGTTTGATTGCTAACAAAATTAATGTAATCTTACTCGTGAAATTCTAATTTCTCTCTCTCGGCACAGTACAGTCCCTTGCTGTATGCTCCATATTCCGTTTAAATGAAATGACTGTGAAATGGGTCGGACCAGCTTTTAGCTGCCTTGAGCTTATTCTAGTCTCATAGAAACAAAACATATGTGTATGTAGAAATAGTATTGATTTTCAAATATAATTTAATTTGAATACAACTCAAATCTATCAACCGCTTATATGTATATATATATATATATATATATATATATATATATATATATATATATATATATATATATATATACATACACTGGATATATTTGTTACATGTTATTGTCATGTAACATTTAAAAGAGCATTTAGCAAAAGATTTAACTTAAGTTAAAAATGAGCCCCGTGGTTAGTTATCTATCCCACAGCGCCATCATATTTAAATGTGATTCTGACACAAGTTCAGTCGTCGCCTACGGTTACTGCACATTGGAGTGTTGTGATGGCAAGATAACATGCCTGAAAAAAAGCATGTGGCGCTGGCCTTCCATACCACTAGCACAACTACTCTGGTTGATCTATATTTAGACATGACTCTCCAGTTGACGACAGGACACGGGGCTCCCAGGACATTTGTGACACACTTGGTGTTTCTGGCACTATTCCTGTGTTCTATGCACCAAAGTGTGGTCTGAGTCTAGAAGTCTGCTTTCACTTGTGTGTACTGTCGATCTTTATACGCACACGCCTTCATCATTCATCATCTTGCACATACCTGTACTAAGCTTGCTGCATGTCATGCTCTCTTCTCGTAGCTGCCTTGTATGTATTTAGTCTTTGTATGACAACAGTTCAGGAATAGACAGTGGTGCAGGTTCCTGTTTCTGTTTAAAGTAATGAAAGCGAATTTAAGCAATTCCAGGCTGCGGCAAGGTTGTAAATCTGGAAAAGTGTGAAAACAGTTACTCTTTCATACCTTACCACTGCACTGTTTTGTCCCATGTTGTAAGACATAGAGAATGAGATGATGGATTCATCTGTTTGCCATATCACACACCTCCTCCTTTGTCTTTCGCCCTGTGAGTTCTCTCAGCCTTGGCGGAGGCTTTGGAAGCTGCACTAGCCCTCCGTGTGCTCACCACTCGGATTAATGGCTGTTTTGGCAACATATGAGCTCATGGGTAATTGGCCGAGGTGACGTTTCCTGTTGAATGCTACCTGGATCTTTTGTGGTCGCCTTCATGGTTGGTCGCCTCCCCTGCCACTAACACTGGTAATTGAGCAGCACTTTTGTGACACTGGTTATGAACCGTGATGAGGAAGTTACATGCTTCCACAAAGTGTCATTGGAGAGAATGACAGCAAAAGGATAGCTTTTTACCCTGAAGCATGGTGTATCTTTTTATGTTAGTTGCTGTGATCATTCACCTTTAAAACATCAGGGCTTTGCTTTTTACCTTCATTTTGTCTTTCAGTTAAAAAGTAAATGACATGGACCAACCTATTGTTGTCGCTCACTGGGAAGCACAGATTCATTCATTGCCTACAGCCATCTCTCTGCTCCCCAAGCCCGTACATGTTCAACACAATTTCCTGACTGTTATTCCCCAGCTGTCCACCAGAGGCCAGAGTTTCCTGCCCTCACCTGAGCGTCCCCCTCCCTGCACACCTGCGCGTCATTCAGCCAGGAAGGCGCCATTTCTTTGTTGCTTTGATCGGCCTTCCAGTTGTCAAATTGTAACACCAACTGATCCTCGACTGGAATAAATTCCCTCAAGACTACCTGCTCTACTTCAGTGTCTGCACTTGGGTCTTCCTCCCAAACTCCATCTGCTGATGAAGAATAGATGCATCTAAAGCCCTGCAAAAAGCTAGTAAGTGGACATTAAGTCAAGAGTTCAGTTTGAGTTTTAGGTTGTTCCATATTTCCAAAGGCTGGAACATTGCTTTTGTTAAACCATAAACAAATCAGACCACTGGTTATCATATGCATTATAGCTCTAGTGTCATCGTGACACATAGATCACACATATACAAGTCATTCTTTGCCAGATGAGTATTAGTGCTATACCTCTGGGGGAAAATGATTGGACCTAATTGTTGACCCTGGTATTGTTACAAAGTGATATGTGACCCTCATTAAGGTGTCTGAATGGAACAGCACACACACACACACACGTTCACATACTTAGTAACTTCCTGAAACCTACAAACTGACATTCACAGCCTCTTTACGTAGTAGTGGGACAGGTTGGAACTTCTCTCTCAGGCTCTCTATTTTTCTCTCCTTGTGTCACTGCATCTACCACTTTCATGTATATTCTAAACGTAAAACACAATGAATTCCTTTGTAAGAAAGCGTGCACCGTTATCACTCGAGTCTTTGCCAGAGCTGCATGAAAAAAGTCCAAGAGGTCATACAACCACACTTAAAGGAAGAGTAATAATGAAATACACACTGGCGCACAGAACAGAACCCAAATTAGTTTGTTGCTTTTTGTTTTTAATGCGAGACCTGTGATGTGTGGGTACACGGTGTGCCTGTAATAGAGAAGAAGAGCTCCTGGGTTCTCAGTGTAACTCTGCCTTCAGCAGTTGGCATACAGTACATAGATGAAAATAACACGGCTGAAAAAGACCAAAGTAAAACTGTCAAGAATGAGCACTGGTCTGGATGAATGGACATGGACGAGGCTGTGCATTCTTCACTGGGTTACTGCCTTGTTGTTTGTGTCCTGAAAGACGTTACACTGAATCCATCGCTACAGTGGAGCGGGATGTGTAGGATTTCCCGAAAGCACAAATCAATCCTTTTTAAAATAGATCCTGTGTCAAAAATTGATTAAAGCTGGAGAATCTCAGTACTTTTACTTTTACTTGTTCAGTCTAAAGACATCATGAAAAATATATTTTATTGCTGTTGTTGTTGTTGGCTGTTTCCTTTTTCGGAATACTTGACGCTGTCATTAGCTGAGAGGAATGGCATGACTTCATGTCAGCGTCATTTCCTTGGAAAGGTTTTGTAGTCCTCTTATCACATGGGAAAGAATTATGTTTACAGGATCTATTAAACCATGCAGCTAGCTTGTTTCTTCAGTGATTCAGCAACTTAATGAAGTACTACACATACAAGCTTATTATTGTGCCATTCAATCAGGGTGATTTGATATGAAACCAGAATACAGCTGATCTTAATTCATGTCAGTCTCTTGGCTTATTAAAAGATTTATATCTGCTGACTTCTTGCGCATTCTTCCAAGACACATAACATAATATGCATGCTGAGTGTGTGTGTGTGTATCTTAAGTCTGTGTGTTTTTTGTTCTGCTTAAAATCAGATGACTTGCAAAGAACCCAAGAAATGAAGTTCACAGCATCTTCCGTTTACTCTCTTTAGTTGTGTGATATCACCCTGCACCAGCTTCAAACGTGGTATCCACATGATTGCGTAATAAGCTCAGGCTTTTGGCTCTAAGGTGCAGAAATGAAGTCTTCTTCAATTAACTGGAACATGGCCATTTCCATGTTGTACCCTCTCCCGGATCCCACTGGGATTGGCAGAGCTGTTGGCGCTTTGTGGGATCCACATTAACTGTGTGAACATTCTTGTCGTGCTATTCTGGTGTATTTATTGGCTGCTTGATTACGTGCGCGTTTACTTGGCAGTTTGTTACCGGCCAAGCATCATGATCCGCGGGGGTAGTTGGAGCTTTCAGGGGTTGTGCTTCATCACTTTGATGCGCTGTCCATCCAAGGCAGTTTCCAAATCCCCGACCTCCACTTCTGACGGAGAACCGAGATGTTGATGATGAAAGATGAGACTGGAGTTGTTATTGCTGATGGTGTTAGTTATAGGTCAATCACAATGATGTACATACAAAATGACACAGAATACAGTATATTTGAATATCAAAAACTGGACATTCTAGGCATCATAAAAGTGGACATTAATGCTGAACAGTTCTATTGCATTGCAGTAGATTTAAGAGGTGTGATTAATAAAATGGCCACTGAGCGTATGCTTATCATGATTAGCTTTATCATTATATCTCCCTTGAACAGGTGGAGCACAGCAGGCTGTGGCTGGAAACAGGAACCAGTGAACAGGTAGGATTTCTGCCAGCCTCACATTTCTCGAATAACTGTCTTAGATGAGAATTATTGAAAAGGGAATTGCTGTGTTATTTCAGTGCATTATAAATATGGGCCTATAAATCTAACAAGTCGTATGGCCTCCTTCAGAGCTACAACAGTACTGCATTAAAACAAAACGCAGCCTCATCCATGATTCCAAGGAGAGCCCTGCAGCCGAACGGTGGGCACAATGTGTCACCCTACAACGTGCTGCGCTGGTCAATTAAATATTAAATAGATTAAATATTAAATACTCTTTCATGGTTGATCACTTTGTAGCATGAAAGCCATGTGTCCACTGTTTACCTCCCGACTGGTGAGACAGGTTATAAAATGATTTTTCACAGAAATAGCTTCACAGACATGTTGTATTTTGGCATTTTATAAGCCTTAAGATGAATGTGTGAATTGCAAATTTGGTCTCCTGGATCATATCTGATCGTCTCATGAGATGTTCACATCCAGCTACTTTTGCTTTGCTGATTATGGTCTGTCAGGGGCAACAATTAGTTTGAGACAAATGTGGTTTTGAGTAGGCTGTATAGGACATGATTGATGATTCTCCACTTTATTCAGACGTCAACATGAGGCTTGCACGTCGCTGTGGAAACATTGTCACATTTCTTGTCAACCACCAGAATCAGTTTGTAAATACACCATCATTTGAGATTTCAGAAACACCACATTTTAGGTTTAGTTTTAAAGGTGTTTGGAGGATCATGTCATCAACCAATGCAACACAACTTAAAATAACAGCTTGAAAATCATTTTTACATGACACTGACTTTTAATAGGGAGTCCCACTCTGCGCCCCGAACGCCTGTTCCAGCACATTGTGACTTCTGCGAGCGAGTCGTACAATGTCCCGGGAGAAGTGCGTAAGGTTTACCGCACTAAGCTGAGTTTGGTGAAACTGGATGATGTTTTATGGAGAAAATGTTTCCTGGTTTCCCTCTGACTCTTGGTGAGTTTTCTGATGGACAGAAAGCTTTACTTGATGCTAAAGTAACGCTAACCGCTAACTGCTGCTAACAGTAGCTGCTGTCAGCTAGTTAGCTGTTAGCTCAGTCAGCACCGGGGGAGTGTTGGTGTTTACACCGCTGGTACAGCAGCTTTGGAACGCTGGGAGGAGGAGGTTTTGAAGCCCTTTGTTGCCCGCTAACCCGGCGCCGGTTCTGGCACAGCAGGCAAGCAGGCGACCAAACTTGTTCTGCAGCCTCTACGGACATCAAGGAAAGGCATGGCATGAAGGAGAAAAGACCAAAGAGGACGTTGGCGGAGGAAGCTAAGAAGAGAAAAGAGTGACCGAGTTGCCGGACAAAGAGTAAATCTCGGACTGGCCGCTAGTCGTTGGTGAGAGCTTCACCAAATTAAAGGCTGCGAGACTGATGCTCAGATGCTAGACAAAGGCCTTATGCTGTTGGACTAGTTAGTATCATAGTATATTAGCTGGCTTGCTATGTCTTGTGTTGTTGCACTTGCTTGATGTTTGGCTGTGAAAGCAAAGTTGTCGACTCGCTAGATTTTGATCACAAGTAATGTAATCTTAACGAATGCACGTGTCACGTTACAGCTGTCCATAGTTACGACTGCATAAGTGAATTGCACTCTGAAACTGTAGGGGTGCTGAATCTAAATTCCCGAATCTGACATTATGTCGCTTCAATGTTTGCTGGGTCATCCAAGCTGTATCAGATGATGCTGAATCGCTTTTCAAGCAAATGCTTTCCAGACTTAAATGTCACTGTAAAAGTGAGCTGGTGTAGTTTGGTTTTCTACGATGTGAGCTGTGACTGATGGAACTACCTGTCAGCTTTCAGTCGCTCAATCTTGAGTTCACTGTTCTATAATGCTCTTATTTTATTCTTAAACCTTCCAATAAGACCCAGACTCTCACTGGAAAGGTGGCCACTGAATGTAGCAGAGCTATTAGGTTTTACATTCTGTGTAATGTAATATAGAAAAAGCCCTGACGCTCATTAAACATCCAAGAATGATGATTTTATGGCTACACTGCAGGGATTTAAACATTACTGGCCTTCATGAAAAGTGACTATGTACATTTTTCCACCCCATAAAATGTCCTTTCCCAAAATACCATAGTACATATCAGGAGCAGGAGCTCCTTTTTGTTTTTGACTCTCAGTAGCGATAATACAGGCCTACTGTGTGTGTTACCTGCTCGATGGTGTGCCTTTTGTCTGTATGAGAAAGAGTTCATGCTTGTGACATTTATTACAGCCTGTCACAGGGAGGCTCGTAGGGCCTTTTTACTGTCAAGCCCCAGCAGCGTGGGGCTTATTTCAAAAACAGCCTTGCGCGTCAGGAGACCTGCAAAATCAAACTAGTGTCACGCAAACATCCCTCTGCTTTCTGTACGTGGATTTTATGTTCGCCTTCTTTCAATAAATTTTCCCTGGAAAGAAGCCTCAGAGATAAGCAGTATGTATGAGAGCCCTTCCCCCGACACATACGACCCTCCAATCTTACCTCATCTCATGGCACCTTGATGTTTTTAGTTTAGAGGCACTTCAGATCTCATGCCAGCATCGTTTCATGACCTCAGAACAGTTAATGCCTTTTACTGACAGATTTCTCCGTTTACAACTTCCTCTAGGTCAAAGGTGAACACAGAGGTCAAACAGAGGTCACACTGCGCTTCCCAAAGCTGCGTACCAAGCCATTCAAATAACGCATTTTGAAAAACGGCCAGTGCATGCCATGAGTTTACAGCGTCTCCGAATCTTAGAGGGGATCATGACGATATCTCTGCTTTCTTAAGTTCCTCTGCTCGGGGTGAAGTGCGTGGCGTTTTCTGAGGGAATGAGAGAGGAATGGGTGGAAGGGATCAGAGAAATGAGTGAGTGGTAGGTGATGGGTTGAGAGTATGATTTAGGAACCTTTACCTTTCTTTTCAGGCACAAATCTGCCAATATCCATATATGGGAGCTTCAACTGCCTTTTTCACATACACATTAAATGATGTTCATGTATTATTTTGCTACATCTCTTTTAATAATACTCAAAAGGAAAACTATCGTTATCTAGCAATCTCTCTGCATCATGGGAAAGTGGGTATACCCTTTACATTGCTGTAGGGATTGAAGGCTAGGTAGAAGCTATTTTCTTTGTTTCATTGAGCTGCATCATGTTTGCTTGGAGAAGTGTAATATACATGCTTATAAATAGGAGTGATTGGTGATATAAAATGCAGGTGGTTTCTCTATATTTGACAGTTCAGAGCTAATACAGAACCCATTCCAAAATAAAGCTTTTTGAACTTTGTTGTTTAGAAATAAGGTATGCTTAAAGTCACAGAAATGTGAAGATTACACATTGTATATGAAAAGTGTAACAGAAAAAAAAACGATTGCCAGTTGAGATCCTGGGTGAGTCACAGGTTCCAGCCTGACTTTGTGACCTATGAATTATGTAAAAAGAAAAGACAAGATACAAGATAGCAGAGTAATGAAGTTCAGATGCTAGGATAAAGCCCTGCTTCTTGTACCGCCTCTAGGCTGTGTGAGAAAACAGAGACGGGAGGCTGAGTGTGGAACAAAGTGTTTCGGTTTGATGTCTGTAAATTCCCTGTTGAAAGAAGAAGTCAGTTCAGCTCAGTCGCAGCGAGGCTGTGTGGGGAGATAAGACGCTGGCAGGTGATCCCATTCTCGTGCAAAGTGCCAATGTTGTTGTTTTTATCAGTAAAATGATTTGTCTTTACGTCTTTATTACTGGACGTATGGCAGATGTCAATGATACACTCATCAACATCGGAGAAGGAGACGATCATCGCCCGCGGCATGTTCTGACCACTACGTGAAACAAAAGAAAGGACTAAAAGCTTCATTTTAAGGCCTCTGTTGCATGTATCCATGGCCACCCAATATTAGAACATTAAACCACTCTAGACGGTTTGTCGGCCCGGAGAACACAACAAAAAACAAGTTACGCATCGCATTCCTCTATGTTATCCGCCTGCCGAAGTATTATCTTGGAATACACTCTGAGAATCACTCCAGCTTGTGTTCTTGATAACTTTACCAGGATACCTGAGAGCTGTACAGGATCTGCGGTCCCGTCCCGTGACCCCTTAGATGAGGGGCCCCACCTCTGACCTCTGGACTCTTGGTCCTGACCTGCACTCTAAAGTTCCCCAAAAACAGCACAAATAAGATTAAAGGGGATTCCCTCTTTCAGCGACCTTCTGTTGCTATTTTGAGGATAATCTCTGTTAATTTTTCAACTTTCCCCTTTTAAAGTGACAGGCTCTCAAGTCCAGATAATGCGGCGGAGAGGGCGGCCCTGTCATAAAATGGACTTTTTGGCACAAAATCTGTCAATTCCTCTGAGAGTTTTATTCTTCTTGTGCGTCTTGGGGATGATCTTGGAGCATCAGCGGGTGAAACGCTGCCCACCCACGGAGGCCTTTCTTGTGGGGAGAAGCTCGGAGCGTTGTCTCCTCTCTGGATCTCTGAGCTGTCCCCATGTAAACAGCCTCCCTGCAGCAGGAGGAGGCAGACGAAGCAAACTGTATTACTCCAGCTGACAAAGACATTCACTTCTGAGGAATGCAAATTTAGATTGTGAACGCTCCCTTTGCTTTATCACATTGGACAAACAGTGCTGAGTTATTGGGAGGATTATGAATAACTTTTTTCTACAGTGGAAAAAGGGAGATGTGGCCAAGACAGAGTCATCAGAAGTCCCTAAAATAGAGTCTGTCTGAGAATGAAGCAGAGAAAGGTGAACACCGCTGGTTGGTGTGCTTCAGTTAAGCCGATTCTGCTTCAGCGCCCCCCAAAAACCTGATTAATTTCAGTGGAATCCTCACTATTCTTTTGTGGATATAGCCTGTTTGGGTTTTCAGAGATGCTTCAGCTTTGTAAGTTGTGAAGCTTTATTGTTTTCTTTTAATAAATGGTATTTTGTGTGGTGTTTAATGTAAATGTTTTTGTTGAGGCATGCTGCGCATGCATGTGTTTACTTTGGGGATAATGGCTAGTATGCCCTTTTTTGTTTACAGGTCTTACTGGCTCTTCACTCCAGATCTTTCAATGCGATTTGCTTATTCTTCTTCTCACTCGTTGAGTCTGAGACAAGTCAACAAGACATCTACACATGCACGAGCATGTCGAACATGCATGCAAACACTGGCACGTATGCAAACACACAGAAAAATATAAACACATACAAGTAGCCTCCCTTCTCTTGTGTGTTTATTATTTTCTAAAGATAAATGAGTATTTGCATTAGCGATGTAAATGGTTGGCTGTTTCATTTATTCTGCTCAAATCTCCACAGACAGTTTAGCATGGTTCCCATGACAGGGTCGCAACAGTGCGCTGGGCGGCTTCTGCCAGCCCCTTTTATTTTATTTTAGACCAGAGGCTCATGGGAAAGCTATTTGGAGACCATTTCCTGTCCGCCTCAGAAAACTGTGCCAGTGGTTTGTTAACAGGTGCAAATGGGTGCTAAATCCAAAATCCAATGAGCATGTCTAGTTTACTACTAGTTTATTTGGCGCACATCACAGTAGAAATATGCCTACGTGTTTTTGGCACAGGGCCGTCATCGGGGAGTTTTGAAATCTGAGATGTGCTACCTTTTCACAAGTTATCGCACACTGTCAGTTTACGTCAGCAGTACAAGGTGAGTTGCAGTATCACTTTCGAATCAGGCACCCTTTATATAGGGTATCAAATCAAATCGAATCACACTTTATTTATATAGCCCAATATCACAAATTACAAATTTGTCACAGGAGGCTTTACAATCTGTACAGCATACGATGGCCTCTGTCCTTAGAAAAGGGAAAACTCCCAAAAAGAAACCCCGCAATTAATGGGGAAAATATTAGAAACCTCAGGGAGAGCAGCTGAGGAGGGATCCCTCTCCCAGGACGGACACTGTTTTTGGGACGTCTGGTCATCCTACCCTAGAGCCTCCTTCCATATCTTCCAAAAAATCCCACTCGATATTATTGTATGTTTCACAACCACTAACGCTGTGTCAGCCACTGCCAGCAAATAGCTAACATGCTAACAAATGCTAACTACACTTATCATACGTCTGATAGTCACCGATCTTGGGTCTCCTTATCTGAGTCAAACATGTGTGGCTGAATCTCTCCCATGTTTCCTCCACTGGAGAAAAGAGACCAGTCGGCTAAACTCATCGCTCCGTAGCTCGAGCTCTGCGGCGCCATGATGTGCACTGCTCAACCGAGCACGAGCAGCGCTGGGCAAATACTTCATTGCAAGCAAAAAATCCTACATTTAAAATCCAAAGTATGTAAGTGTAATCAGGAAAATTTACTTAAAGTATCACAAGTGAAAGTACTCATGCAGAAAAGTGGCTGCTGAGACTGATTATTACTACATATTATATCTTGGGATTATTATTACTCATGCATGAATGTAAAAGCAGGATTTTACTGTTGTAGTTGGTTGAGGTGGAGCTCACTTTGAACTATTTTGTGTCAGACTGCAATGATAGATTTATCTGATAATTATTTAATCCATTAATCAATTGATTGTTTAGAAACAAATGCATTATTCAATGTGAATAAACAACCCTTACCTTGTGTGTTTGCATACATGTGTCTTAGAGGCGGCTCTGCTGTAAAAAGTGCGTCGGGTCTATGTCCCCTGTCTGTGCAATCAATGCAACTCTTAAATAATTATTAATTAATCAATTATTTTTGTCTTCAATTATTTAGCTAATATTTGTAAAACACTGAAGACGCCGCTCCACTGTCGTCTCTGCAGGACTTAGCTTCTCAGCTGAGCGCACACACATTGATAGAGCATGTTGGGGCGGACTGATACAGATACATCCAGGAACATGCAGTGAGTGCTCGGGCACGCAGGTAGACATGCAGGTAGGTAGACAGGCAGGTAGGTAGACATGCAGGTAGGTAGACAGGCAGGTAGGTAGACATGCAGGTAGGTACACAGGCAGGGAGTTAGACAGGCCACAGATTTCCTTTTTTTTTTTTTTTCCGTCAGAGCATTCGATTTAATAATTGTTGTTGGGATCTAAAGAGTATTTCAACAAATATAACAAAAAAAAAAACGTGTTTGAAGAAGACTACCTACCCTAGCTTTAAATTATTAAAAAATTAAGTGGAGTAAAAAGTATTCCCCTTGAAGAGTAGTGGAGTAGAAGTATAAAGTGGCATGTAAACAAAATACCGAAGTAAAGTGTGAGTACCTCAAAGTTGTTCTTAAGTAATGGAGGCGTGTGTACTGTATGTTTTTTAAATTCCGGCTCTATGCTGATGACCTGGTGTTGCTGGCACCCCACACAACAAGGACTACAGCAGCACCCGGACCTCCTGGAGCAGTACTATCAGAACTGGACCCTGATAGTCAACTTTAAAAAATATAAAATCACCATCTTCCAAAAGAACATGGAACTCAGAATCAGAGCCTCAGGTAACTTTGGTCCGATAGTGAATGCACTGAAACAAAACAGCATGTAAAGCATTTTATGCAATTAGAAGAACAGAGGAAAGAGTATGTGGTCACTGCACGACAGGCGAGGTAGAGACAGAGGTGCACTTCCTCCTAAAATGCGACAAATATAATAATATCAGAACACTTTGAGAAATTTGCTTTGTTAATCCCAAACTTCACAGAGCTGAAAAACAAAAGGTTGTATTAGGAGAGGGACATGCAGCATACTTAGCTACACAATATGTGAGTGCATGTCACAAACTGAGGGGCACAATATTAAAGGAACAGCACTAAATGTGACAAGAAATTATCTTGAGAAGAGACATTCACACACACACACAAACGTGGATTTTTTTGCTGTGCTAGGAGTTGCGCAGCGTCAACACGAAATGGACAAAAAACAAAAAATCTAAATCAAAACATGCAGAATGTTCGGAATGTTTTCACCAAAAAAACGCAAAAAAATACAATAAATTTCCCCATAGAGAATAATGGCTCTTTGAAGCCACACCACTTTAACATAGGGGAAATTAGTAAAAGTTTAAATGTGTCGCGAGACTTGGAAACTCATTGGACTGAATAGGTATTTTGATAGATCCCAGTTTTAACAAAATCCCAGTTTTAACAAAATCACAGTTTACGTTTCGTGACATTTTTAGACCATTTCAGACTTTATATTGGGTGTGTATGGTACGGAATGTTCAGAGCTAGAGTGGATGACATCACAGCTGGAGTGGAGAGGAGCTTTATATCTTCTGAATTCTTTTTTAGAAAAACATCCTTTCAGGTCAAAACGTAGGGACATTTGTTCTCACACATTATGCTCAGTGAGCCTCAAAGTTACAGGAACTCCAACCAACTGACGCAGTGAACCCAAAGTTAACTGAAAGAGAATTTTTTGGGGGGGGAACAGAAAGTCGCAGTTTCTTGCTAAGTTTTCTAGTTTCAGTTAACTATTTATATTTATACATTATTCTTTGTTTTGGCAACATGTTTGATCCGAATAAAGGCAAATAAATTTAAAAAATAGAGAGAGAGAGAGAGAGAGAGAGAGAGAGAGAGAGAGAGAGAGAGAGAGAGAGTCCAGTCTTTGGGAGCAGGACGACCCATGTGACTCGGCCTGCCCTTCTTTGTGTTTCCCACACAGTCTGCCATGACCGGAGCTATATCCACACCATCACATTCACATTCTGCAAACTTCCCCCGACTTTTGATTCATAGCTCAGTGAAGGCATGATGTTTTTCTTCTGGAAATGCCAGCTGCACATGGCATCACCAGCGCTCTTTTTTTCTACAAGGCCTGCTCTCCCTCCTTTTACTCACAGAGCATTGAAGAGCTGATTGTGTTGATATTTGTAACTTTCACAGGAGTGGCATTTTATTTTCCATTATATCTTCTATATTTTGAGGTTATGAAAATGCTTTCCATCATTTCGCCCATGTTCATGGTTATTACTTATGATAATGTTCTATATATGTTGTCTGCACATGAGAGACTGTGGGAATTATCAGATAACATGGTCTCATATTAGGAACAAGTACCTACTCTAGATGTGGTTGCCATGGGAATATGTGTACTTGGCATGCATGTCCAGTTTGTATACATCTACAAACAAATAGTGAATGCAATAAGGCATTAAATCAAGCCTTTGTTTTTTTTTATCTGATCCAAATAAATTTCACCAGTTGCACGTTGACTATACAGACCATTCTACCGAACTGATTCAATGTCAAAGTTGGGAACATTTTGAAATATGTATGTTTTTTTTCTAAAACTTTGTCAGTATATATATATATATATATATATATAGTACCATATCTAAGATACAAATATCTAATAAAAGAACACTAATCTTTTACGTCTTTTGGTATACACTGTAATAAAAATTTTTATATTAACACGTTAAGATTGTGTTTCCATCTCCCCACTATTTATTTATTATTTTAACACATATTTCCAGAAGTTTTTTTTTTTTTTACAACCAAATCAATTAAAATGACATTTTAAACAAATTGCTAAGTTCAAGTCATAAGATCTTGTTTTTTTGGAACCAGAAGTGACCATATTTGGATAACCCTGTTTCATCTAAAATTGTGTTTCAATCAAATTAGTGCAAACTAAATGATACACAAAAAACCTGGGCCAGGTACTGTTCCAGCATAGCAGTATTGTTTGGTTCACAGGGCTCTGGGTATGTAATGAAACTGAGGAAGATGCGTAGTTTGTGCTCTGTGGGGGGTTCTGTTTGGGCCCAAAAGCAATTGTTATGACCATGGGTGGCACTGTTCTTTTGTGCAGGCGTGCAACACAAGAAAGCTCATCTGCTCTTGTGAAACCAGGAAGCACATGTTTAAAAGTGTAGGTTCAAGACGAAAACTGCGCACACACAAAGGCAGAAATATGCACTACATACACACTCCCAGAGTAGGAGTCGCTGAAGGTGAGACTTGGGGTACCACAGCAGGTACTGTGCTGGCGGTTGCTTCTCATCACCCCCTAAGGTAGATCCACCATGAAAGATCTCGGAGTGGAGTGGTACTGGGGCAATTTTACAGATAACTTTGCATCAGTTAACCAAACCCGTTCTCCTGGTGAAAAGACACTGAGAGTTTTGGCACGGTTACGCATGTTGTAGTTCTCAAGATCTGATATCCCCTTCTCATTTTCCTTCCAAGTCAATGTGATGCTGACTTTGGTCCATGAGGAGCAGAGCAGAGCAGTAACCGCTCTGGAGAGGTCTGGCTCTTTATGCGAGTAGAGCCCTTTTCACTTCCCTGTTACTTTGTGGAAACCTGGTAGCCTGAAGCCATATGAAGCTGCAAAGGCATCAGGACATCTGACGTGCATTGGTGGACCTGGTGTGAGATAATGGTGCTATCTCAACATACCTGGAGAAGTAATCAACGACAAGCAGGTAAATGTTGCCTCCTAGGACAAACAGGTCCGCCGCAAACTTTTGCCATGGTCTTTCAGGGAGTTTCTGATGGCATGAGTGGCTCTTGGTGATTTTGTCGCTCCGATGTACATGGGAGCAGGTACGCTTTCTATAACACAGTCCACAGATGTTGGTAATCTCAATTAGCTCCTGTTCTTCCGTTGCCGTATGCGATTTCACAGGTGAGCTTGACAGTGTCTATTGTCCAAAGTGACATTCCTAGTACTTGCAGGATGTATATGTAGCGCATCAGTCTCATCCTGAAGGTCAGGATTCCTGGTGGCAGAAGATCAAGTGCTTTGGCTCCAAGCAGGCTTATAAGAGGTTTATGGTCGGTTTCCATGCAGAAATGTTTCCTTATGAGGAAATCCTGGAACCGTTCACAGGCCCATTTGAGACCCAAAGCCTCCTTTTCTACATGTGCTTACTGTTGTGAAGTTGGAGTAAGCGACCGTGATGCGTAAGCCACACCTCTAAAACACCTCTTCCATCTCTGGGGAAAAGAAACTCCCAAGCCATACGATGATGCATTGCTTGTCTCTGTTTGGGCCACACATGGCTAGCACAGGAGGAGAAGACAATGCTTTTCTTAATTGTTTCAAAGGCCATCACCTGGTCCACACCCCAGACCCAGCCGTTTTCGAGAAAAGGTTGCGTAGCGCCTTGTCTTTTGCCTTTTGTGTCCAGTCAGTAAAAAGTGGTGGAGCGTCACTTTGTGTTTACTATTGTTTATTTGTTCTATTAGCAGTACATGCCATTTGAAATGTTGTCCTCTGTTGACCTCTGTTTGAGACAAAGTCCTTCCCCATGAGCAGAACTAGTGTCATTGCCACAGTTATGCCATGCCAACATGCCATTTTGGCAAAATCTCCTCCCTCAGGTCCTCTACTCCCCAAGGACCTTTCGAGAACATGGACCCAGCTTGTTTCCCATCTGCTGGGCCACAAACATAACCAAACAAAGTATGTTGCATAGTGCTGCCAAAAGGCCCATCACTCAACTTTAGTCCTACAACAAACGCCGCTTCTCCAGCTGTGTGTCCATCAGGCAGGCCTGCGGTCACTATCCCAGAATTTACAGGGGCTTTCCCCGCGGTCTGGATGCTTATTTCTATCCACTGTCCCCCACCCCCACAACAGCAGCCCCCTCATCCTGGCATCATTCCAGAAGCATTGGGTTTAGCTTTTTTTTTTTTATAAATATAATTACTGGCTGTCGCATAAGCAGGATACACGTCTAGAGCCTAGTAAACAGAGAGTATGAAAGTTCACGTGGAGCCTCTGGACATCATATTGGATTTAGAGGGCTGGTACTCACACAAGGGATTTGTGGGTTCCCAGCCTCTCGGCCCTAATGTCACAATCACTGTCTGTTGAGGCATATAGCATGTGTTTTCCCATACATTCATCACAGCAGATATGATAAGGAAATAGTAATGTCCCTTATCAACCCTATTGGTTCTTTCCCCACCTTTCAGATTTGTGTGAAGTGGCTCAGTGACTCTATGTGATCTATGATATGTGTTGTCTCTCATGTAATTATATTAGAAGAATAATAGAATCAAAGTTTTCTGTCTTTGTTGCTATTTTAGCTCTTGGCTTCAGCTGAATATTCCAGTCTACAGACACCAGAGCCTAAGATTGTGACATACAGTATATCAAAATTACACTCTGGGCAACATTATTGCTATTACATTTTGTTGCACAAATCATGGTATTTAGTCATTATGCTTTGTAAATCTGTGAATCACTTCCTGACCACAGGCCAGACCACAACTGCTGCTTCCAGTCGAGCATTTGAGACTCACATACACACACCCCCACACACACAAAGGACAGGAAAAGAAATGGACAACGTGTTACAGCCAGGGGAGGGAGTGAGGAAAAGGCTGAAATAAGAAGTGATGTGAGACTGAAAGTCAGAGACAGAATGTAAGATTTGACATAATATCCAGCAGCAGTGGAGGTATTTTGAGTATAGGAACACAGTGTGATTCCCCCCTCTGTCTCTCGTCCTCTTGGGGGTCTGACGATGGGAGAGACTGTGTTCCCAGCCCAGGATCCGGGGCAGGAAACCTCCCCTGCATTTCTTGGCGGTCCTGACTGCTTAGTCGGCCTGCCGATGGCCCACCTCAAATGTTGCCCCCGCAGACCCCAGGCCTGGAGACCACAGCATGTCCAGTCTTTGACCTTGAGCCATATTTTTGCTCTACAAAGGAGAGGGTGAGATTAGGGGGAGAAAAGGTGAGGCCGATTAGATGTCATTAAGATTTGGACTTGGATTTTCAGTGTTACAACTGACTGTATGCTAAAGCCTGTCTCCTTGGCAACTGTTGCTACGCCTGTCAAGCTTTCCGTCCTCCGTAGATTCATCAGCTGTATAGCAAGCTTTGAAAACTGCGTCTCCCTGGCTGACTTTTTGTTTCATATCACTTCGTCACTTTGAGAGATGTGCCCTGCATGCTCAGAAAAACATATTGACTAAGCAACATGAAGGTGAGATTTGTGCTTTATTATTAGTTTTTTCAAATGCAAGATGAAAGCTAACTGATGAGTCTGGAAAACATGTCTCAGGTAAACTTCCCCAAATCCTACAAGAGCAGCACAGAGCCAAAAACATGAACATAAACTCGGATATAGTGCTAGTTCTAAACGGGGCTTTTTCAAAAATAACTTGTCATCCCTCAACATATATCGGAAGTAAAGATGCACGGAAGAGTTCTGACGTCATCAGAATCCACATGTATTCATAAATCCTCCACCTGCCACCCACCTAAAGGAATTATTTTCTCCAATTTAAAGACCTGAACCCGTACCCGCATGGACACGCCACCTCTACCAGTCTATTTTATACAAAATAAACAGTCAGTGTTTCCCACACATAGACTTGAGCGGGATGCCCAAGTATATTTGGCGACCAATTTTCAGCATTTTTTATTAACGACAGTGGAATGGTGGCAGCAGGGGAATTGGTAAAAAGCTCCGCTGGCACAGCCTCGGGACTCGCTGCCTCGGCGGTCTGGGCTGGACTCTAGGCGGGACTACGGTGACGTGCGATGGCTCGACATGCTGTTGCACTCTGCTCAACCGGTACTTGATCCCGGTATGGGAGACGGAGCTCTGCACTCTGCCTCCCCTCGTTAGACTGACAGGCTTCTAGTGATACGTTACGAACACATGATTTTTAAGAAGGATTGTAAGCCATTGTTTCACTGCTTTTCCTCATTAATGATGTATTTCTTCACCCACCCGCAACCCATCCACTATTAAGGGTTAGTCGTAAATAAGCGGTCCAGATTCACTCTCCACCTTGGCTTTACCCAGTGTACCCCATGTGTTTCTAATCATACCTAGTTTTGAATTTTGACAGTATTAACACATACTTAACTGGTGAAGATTAGCTGCACATGTGGACTGCTTGTATCAGTTCATTCCCTCTGTCCCACTGTCACTCTGTCAGGGATGTTAGGAATGCGTGGTGACCCAAATATTTCAGAGGTTGTGGATAATGGGGCCTGGGGGTGTAATATGTGGTTTGACACCCCCGCTTTCGCTTGTAGTGACCTTCTTCTCAGACCAAAATACAGAGAGAGAAGAGCAGAGGGAGGGAGGGGAGGGAGAAGGGTGAGAAGGAGGCTGGAGATTTAGGCCAGTTCATAGTCTTGAAAGAGTGTACACCGTATAAAAGTATTTTTTAAATCAACCAATGTTACATCATTTCACTGAAGACCTGACTTGGATTTCCTTCTCGGGGCTGCTGGTAGGAGGAAAATGTTTTTGCAGCAGTTTCAGCCTCATCTGGAAAGAGAGCTTGCTAACTCATGGTTAAGAGCAGGTTTTGTATTTCAGTCCTAGATTCTGACTCGTCACTTTTTGTACACCAAGAATAAACCCATAATTTAATTATTAAAGATTGGTGTATTTATCTTTGAATCAAGGCCAGAACAAAAAGTTAATCAAGTGACATTGTCTGTCCACTGTAGCTTTAGAGCTTCTAATCAGACCTCATAACTGTTTGCAGCTACTATATGTTTAGTATGGAGTATGCTACTTCAAACTAAATGACAACGTTTTGTCAGGGCATTCCAAAGCTATCATGAATCACAGCTTCAAAGGTGATCCATGGGACTGTTTCCGGATCTGCAACTATCTTCAGATTTAGGAAAGAGTGTGGTTTGGGTTAAAAACTCCAATTTAAGGCAGGTAAGGGAACTTTCGTCGTCATGGTTGAAAGAATAACTGCTAAGGTTAAGGTTAGGGAAGACATGTTGACTGTTGGTAGGTAAACAGGAAACAGACTGACTTTCTCCTTACAAAGGTTTTATGGTAACAACGTCCCACTACTTCCACCTTTGTCCCTGACTTACAGGTCCACTAGAAGTCCTTGTCAGGAAAACTAGTACTAGTTGTTTTTCTTGGGAAGACATTCTCATTTTTCTTTACAGTAAAACGATAAAAGTGAAGAGGACTTAAGAGGGAGGTGGAAAAGGCCGAGTGGGTGCGAGGGATGTCCTAGCACAAGGTCAGGGAAGGTAGAATATGCTGCTGAGCACGGTGGGAGCCTCTAAAGTTCGAAGCAGGCCACTGCAAGGAGGAAAATACACGATGTACAGGGCACGCAGCGGGCCAACACAAGTCGAGAAGGGCAGGAGAGAAGTCGGAATAGAGGTCCATCTGAAAGAGGTTGAGAATCCTTGAAGGCAAACGAGGGATTAAGTGGACAGCTCTGGACGGGGCTGCGGAGCGTGTGCACCATAATTGAATTTCACGCTCGCTGCCTTCTTCTGAAGTCGTGTAGCAAAGCGATCATTTGAAAAGAAAGCTATTAGTCAAGCCTTCTGCTAAGCTCAGAGCTGTGCCATAGGAAATCTGGGATTACACAGGCAGCAGGCTTCGGTGTACTCCGTCAAAACACAAGTGTCACGATGAGCTGCAGGAATGGAGGGACAGCAACATTATTATGGGCTGTAAAACGTTGATATATGGATCTCTGAGCTTAATTTTTCTAATTTTTCATCTGTCACTTGCTTTTTTTCGAGTTCCAACATTTTAAACAGTGGTTACTTTCCTGTTGCGTCTACATTCAGAAAGCCCGCATGCTTTACCCTCACAGTGAAAGCTAGCATGCCAACTTCATTTCTAATTAAATACCTCCAAATGTACCTGAAAACATGGCATTACTGCAGGTTACCTGCAGCTCTTGAAAGGCCTGAGAAGATGATAGAAAACCTTCCATTTTAAACTCTGAACTATTTCAAACTAAACTAAATGCTTTTGTATCAGTCTACAATCACCTACAATCTAAAAGTGTGTTGTGCTTCAGGAAGCATGTTTCCGTCAGCACTGTCACTACTGCTAGCTATTGTAGGCTGGAGGCTCATAATGGGCAAGAGTTAAAAATGACCTCAAATTAAATTAAGTAAATTATTCATTTTTTATTGGGTAACCCATCCATCTATTTTATGCTGCTCATCTCGGTCAAGGTTGGGTTGATTACATTATTGTTAGGAATTATTATTATACACAGCCAGGAAGGACATTATAT
This sequence comes from Bovichtus variegatus, assembly GCA_943593645.1. Taxonomy (NCBI): domain Eukaryota; kingdom Metazoa; phylum Chordata; class Actinopteri; order Perciformes; family Bovichtidae; genus Bovichtus; species Bovichtus variegatus. The sequence goes on along the minus strand of CALSCE010000091.1, from coordinate 5,416,779 downwards.
GGTATAATGACACTTCTAGATCATATCATCCCTACTAGTTTTCTGGTTCACTGGTTTTTACTTTTCTGGCTTTATGACAGGGAAACAGGTATTAAATTGTGTTCTATGAGCTATTAAAACGTTAAACTAACCATATTTATTTGTTTTCCAGCTGGACAATTCAGTCTAGATAAGGCCCAGTCACTGGCCCATGTCTCCTATTTCTTTTGACCTTTACTTTCTTATCACAGTAGGAACTTACAAGTGACACATTGTTTTATGTATCATAGGGACTTGAGATCTTGCTGTTGCCGTAGTTTTTGTCCTGGTTGTTACCTGTGTTCTGATGTTCTCCTCCAACAAAAAGTAGAGCCTAGAGCCTTGACTTACTATCAAACGTATCTTCTAAATCCATGGGCTTGCACCAATACACATCTTATGTCTTTATTTTCAAAGCCATGTGGCCAATCTGGACTTTATGAAACGGCTTCATCAAAATAAGCAGTGGTCAACCTTTTACTTTCCATAAAAGTAATAAAACTGATTGCTGTCTGTGGAACATGATGCAATACCTGGACCGCTATTCATCTGGATGTACTGTATTACCATATCAGAATTTAGTTCAGAATTCTTAATGATGAAGCAGATCTGAGCTAAGAAACACAATCAAAGAAAGTGTGCTCACGTGTTAAGGAAAAAAGCTTGAGCTGATAGTGGGAATTCATTTTGACTTTTAATCTTGTCATTGCTCCAGAGCAAACAGCCATGAAGTGTAATACTCATTAACATTATTGTTGGTAATTTGTTTATCAAGCGTATGTTTTTTATTCTTTTCAAAACATTATTTTGTATTGTTTTCTAAAACTAGAAGAGTTGATTGACAGGTTTCTCCCGGTCCACATACTGACTCGTTAAGTACTGACTGACATGTGCATTGAATCAAGCCTCACTGTTAGGATTGTACATTTATTTTGAGCTCACATGAAGTGGAGCGATGCTGTTTATTTGGTTATGCAGAATGGGAGAAAATAAACATTGTAGCTGGACATTAATCAAAGACAGGACTGTTGCTTTTCACTTCCATTGTCCCAGAACCTACAGCAGCACGGATCACATTGTAATATGGCAGCTTTTGGACGTTGTTATATTTAATATACTATCATAATAGCTGGCATTTTTTTTTTTTTTGAGCTACAGTACAGGAGGGGAATGCTAGACATTTGAATCTGGATATGTCTTGTATTATTTTCACACTGTGACTGTGACGATGAAAATGGAAAAGTAGAGAAAACTCAAAATGTCAAGGCAACAAATTTGAAGAATACACATTTAGAAAGTATTGGTTAATGGCATTTCTATATTGCTTTTCTAGTCTCCCAACCACTCAGAACACTTTTACACTATATGTCAACAATTTTTTAATAATGATTAATTCACTGATGGCAGGGCTGCCATACAAGGTGCCAGACTGCTCATCATCTGAACTGATGTTTATTCACACGCACTCACCGATGGCTGAGCCTTCGGGAGCAATTTGGGGTTCGGTCTCTTGCCCAAGGACACTTGGACATGCGGACTGGAAAAGCCGAAAACTGAACCGCCGATCTTCTGGTCTGTGGACGACCTGCACGACCTCCCGATCCACAGATGTATTCAACATTTCTTCTTTTCACTTTTATTAACTCAGTCCTGAACTTTAAATTGACATTGTCATAACTTTGCATTTTCAAGTTAAAGTGACTAAAATCTACACTTTGTACTATTTATTTGAATTTACAGTTTCTATTTCAGCTTGGTTACGATCATGTTTTGTCCAACTATATCTCTTCAAAATCACTTTTTTCTGTTTGTTTTGCCAGTTTTCAAAGTGTTTTCAAAGAAAAGGCTGTGGTGTATTTTTTGTTTTATTTGTGCATTCTTCAAGCACTTTGTAACCCTTTTTTGAGAAGTATATAACTAAAGTATTTATTATTAGTAGTATGTTAAGATTGTCATTTCAGTTAAAGCAACATTATGTAACAATTTTACCTTAGATTATCAGCTTCAAAATCATTTTGATGCTGCACTGACTTGTAATAGGGCCAAACAGTTAGGACCGGGAGAGTGTTTGTGTTTACAGCGCTAGCACAGGAGGTGGGGGGGTGGGGGGTGTGTGTGCTGTCAGGGAGCGCCGCCAGTGTGCCAGAACCGGAGCCGGTTGGGCAGGCAACAGAACTGCTATGTCTAGTGTTGCACTTGCTTGATGTTTGGCTGTGTAAAGTAATGTAATCTTAAGAAATGCACGTGTAACGTTACAGCGGTCCATATTTATGACAGCGACGTTGAAGTGAATTGCACTTTGTCGGGGGAGCTAAAGCTAAAAAACTCTGAATCTTACATTATGTTGCTTTAAAAGGTCAAAGAAGTAAACACATAATGTCTGATGTGCCACGTGCCGAGAGTACTTACATTTTACCATGAGGTTTGTTGATGAAAGTGGATATAGTAGAAAAACAAATTAAATACTTTGTCAGTACGTTCAAAATGTCGTCAGTGTGTTGACAAAAAACTGAATTCAGGTGGTATTATGTTTTTTTACTTTATTTTTTTTAAACATGTTGCTGTTGCAAATGAGTAATTTTACTTTGTAGGAGACAGGGTACGCATTGACACTCATCATTACATCTTTTGCTGTGGTACTAATAGCCACATTTGGAGCCAGATAGTGGAGAGTAATAGAGCGCTCTATCATGTAACCTTTTTCAAGTTAGAATAAGGGGCCTTTTTCTGGAGGAAATACAAAATACAGTACATTTCCAAACAACTTGTGTTTGTGATACATCACAACTGAAAGACACATTTAGATCAAGTTGTTGGTAAAAGAAAGATTGACTGACATTTGACGGTGCAGCAATGTCTGGTATAAAGTAAACATGGAGTCCCTTCCAAAGCTAAGAACACGCGCTAACTAATAAACAGCTAAAGACTCGATTCAACTGATCTGGGCTCGCTCACTTTTGCTAAACCAAGACACTCCCTTAGGCTGTTGCTCCAACTTCATTTTTGCCCTTTAAATGCTCATCATTTATGTTTCTTACAAGTCACCGCGAAGCTCAGAAACGACTTTGAATCCGGGACGAATGCACTCAAAAAAGGGAACTTTCCAAAAAGGCAGAACTCAAAGTGCTGTACACTAAAGTGAACGAAGGGTTTGCAGAAGTTCTGCCAGATGTTCAGCACGTTACTCAGCCCGAAGCCCTTCATAGACGTCCAAACTGTTTCTGTGGAAGAAAGAGCTTTCCGTGAAAAATAAGGTGACAACAGGCGCTCTGTGTGTTTGTGCTGAGCGCTGCGAAGACGGATGAGCGTGTCTTCAAACACCTTGCAGACACAGATCTCTCCTTTGATGTGAGCGTCCACGGACTCCACTGCCTCTGTGTTTAACTTTTGTGATTTCATTGGAACACGTTCGAGACTCGTAACATTTCTGCTCCCTCTTGACTGGGTCGCTGCAGAGGACTCTCAACGCTAGAATGTTATACACAACATTCTTCCACGTACAACTATGTGCATGTTGTTCTTTATCATTTTGGCTGCAGATGTGGAAAGCAGAGCCAGATATAGAGCATTACTATTAGTTGTTGAAGGGCTGTGCTCCAAGCGGGGGCTTTGAAATCTTTTTGCAGCCTTGCATGCAAATCTAAACATCTTTTTTTTTAATGCTGCGGTACAATCCGAGAATAATAGTGTTTGTAGTGTTTGCAATAAGCTAAATGTATCAATCGAACCTTATTGCACAACATTTAGAGGTTCACATATTGAGGTGGAGAGATTGAAGTGGAAGATGTGTCAGCCCTGTTTGACAGCAGAACAAGAAGCAGCAGGTCAGACTCGTTTGCTAATTAGCAGCCAATTAGAAAGCTGAAGTTTCAGCGTGACACCCCAGTGTTTGTTTCCTGCTGGTGAGTGTGCAGCACCCATATGACCCCGCAGCAGTATCCATGGTTATGCTGTGGATCGCTGCTCACTGGCCCTGTAAACACAGGGCCTTCACATGACACACACACACACACACACACACACACACACACACACACACACACACAAACGTGCTTAGTGTGGCTTAATGTGCCCAGTGGCTTCAAATGAGATAAATCCAACAGGAAAGCTTAGATTTAACTTATTCCAATAAGGCTGCCGTTATATGATCTTTCCAGGCAATATTCATTTGTCTGTTTGCTTGTGTTTTTCTTTCGTCAGATTTATAAGTAATACAGATTATAACGTAATCAAATTATAATAAAATCATCAAAATAATAACTTTTATTCAACCCTTCGTTTTTTAAACTTCTGAACTTTAACGGACTTACAAAGTGCACCAGTATTAAAGACATGTGAGCAATAAACATTAAAATAAAGATTAAAAACTCATTGTAACAACCAGTGATACTACTGAAGGCCCCTTCATACCAGTGGTATTAAACATATATACATGTCATCAATCAATAACATTTTATTTGTATAGCCTAATAAAGGGGGCTTTACAATCTGTAGTCTAATGTTTAGAGCAGCGCTCCCCAACCACCAGGCCGCACCGGATCATTTGGTACCGGGCCGCACAGAAAGAATACATTTTTTTTTTTTGTGTTGATAATATTTATTGTAAAAAAAAAAATTATGCATTATATTATATATATTACAATGTAATAATAATATAAATAAAGTGCATCATATAAAATGGAATAATTACATTGACATTATATATTTGTAATAATTAAATTATATGTTTTGCACTTTATTGTGTTTTGTCATCAAAACTTATTTTTTTCTATCAATCTTGAGCTAAAAAAAAAAAGCTAAGAATTTATTATTATTATTAAAATTGTCTCCCTGAAGAGAAACGTTTTTTTTTGTCATGTGATTCAGGTGAGATTGAAGACAAAGTCCATTATAAGTTGTATTGCTCCTTATTTGATTATTTAAGGGCTGCACTCTTTAGTCAAACCAGTTGGTTGGCTTCTGTTATCATAATGAGATTGAGTTGTGATTTGGGGCGAGACCCTCTGTGGCAGACTTTATTTGTGGAGCTTGGGACAGGAGACGTGTGTGTGACGTAATGTGAGGAGTTACTTTGGGTGACTTCTGGGCTGGACACTTGTATGTGCCTGACTCAAATATAACAAAACGAAGCAAATCATTTAACAAAAAGAACATAATGTTTTTGAATATACTTAATGCATTTTCGTGCAAATCTCAATCCAAATAAAAAAAAAATGTACTTTAACGTCAGAAACATTCCTCTTTTGTAAATGACTGTAATTTGTCTTCTGCTGTCAGACTCTTATCATAGAACTCTGGTTGCTCATTTCTTTCTGACATCCTAAATATCAGCGCCGCATCTCGTCACAACTCCTTACGCCAACATAACGGCTTTTGACAGCTTCATCTGATCGCTGTAGTCTCGTCTTTTCATCCCTCCCTTTCTTCCTTCCTCCTTTTCCCCTCATCTTCTCCCTTGTCTCCCTCCCCTTCCATCCCCTGCCAAACTCCTACCACCTCGGGGCTCGGAGGGCTTATTTGGGTGCTGCTTCCCAAGAGGGCCCCATCCAAGCTGCATCAAATTCCGCTGGCGCTGGTTTTGCTTGTGTTGGAAATACAACAGAAATCCCAGAGGGAAAGAGCAAAAAGGGAGATAAGATGTTACACGCGTCAGAGCCCTTCTTTTATTTTCCTCATTAAACATGTGACATGTTTATATGTTTGTTTTTTTTCTCTCCATTTTTCTTCACACCCTGCAACTTCAATTGCCCAGAAATGTCTCATCGCTGCTATTTTCAGGGACGGCTCCTCATCGGGATGGTATCACTGCTTCACAACTATCTCCAGTCTTTTTGGCGAGATAGCGGTAGCGGCGTGAAACAAAAGAGGGAAAGAAGCACATATTTTACAGTTTGCGAATCTTTGAGCCTTGCCAATTAGACACAACACAATCACCATATTAGTCCTCACGTATCTGCACTCATCACAAATAGATATTTTTAAGCTCTCCGTCCAAAGTACAGCTATTTATTATGTTATACAATTGAAACAGCAGGCTTCAATTTAGATGACATCATTCATGTGAAATTCCTACTGCACTTATCTGCATTAGATCTCTAAACACTCAGAGATGCAGAATTATTTCCTCTTGAATAAATATAACAAAGTGATGCAGTTTGTATTTTTGAACTATTTGGATATGTTAAGGCAGGAACTAAATACTGAAGAGCCATCAACTCATACACACGTACACACCAAAGAGCCCGTCTTAGACAAAAGACATCTCCATGTTTCTCTTACAGTGTGCGTTTTATAAAACAGTGAAAGAACACAGGCTACATTGATCTGGAGGCTCAGGAATGGGAAAAAAAAAACCTGCTTGGCTGTCTGTTTCTCGTGTTGTGAAGCTGATGTGACACCTATTAAACAGAACAGCATTTAGCTAGTCTCCTTTCAGCTCTCTGCGTCTGATCTCAGAGACACCAGACCCATCAGTTCTCTTTTTTTTTCATTTTTTTTACCATTTGGAGATATACATCCATTTGTTACCTCTTGGAAGACAAAAAAAAAAGGACATTTGGCAAATAAAAAATAAAAATCCACACATGGCCCTTGTCAAGTGTCGTCGGGGCGAGGCGCTCCTGCGGCGTGTCACGTCGCGATGTTTGGGTGGAGGAATGTACTGCTGTGTCTCTCTGCTGCTCCACTCGTGACAAAAGGTCACAGTGGAATGAGACACTTTGAGAAAAAACGCTGTGTAGTAGCCCAGGTTGTCGCGCTACTTTCCAACTGTATGGGAATACATCAATTCATCGATTCATTCATCTCATGTTATTCATTATTTGTTGCTTGACGTTTGGCTGTCACATTTGTCGTTAAGCTTGTCGGCAGTTGTAGATGCTATCCATTGAGCTGTCAGTATGCTAACAGAAAGCCGTGTCCCACACTTAGCACTGAACATGTGTTAGGTGGCAACATCTCTGACTACAGAGCTGGTTGAGTCTCCCCAGTGATTTCTACAGTACAACACGGAGAAAGTCTTTAACATGACACATTTAAAGGGGACACCGAAGCCTAGACGCTAGCATCTGTGCTAGATGTTAGCGTCTAGCTAGCTGTGGTGACTGGTTACATTTACAGGAATCCAACTTTGGATGCTGCCTGAGGAAGACGGGCAAGGATGAAAGACAGGTTTTGCAGCCAAATAGCTTCAAGTCCAAGCCTACTTTTATTTGTTTATTCATTTCTGCATTTATTGAGCATACAATTTTCGGACTTTTCTGCATTGAATTGCTGATATCCTTTTGTGTTATCAGTGTGAAATGAATGTCAGAAATGCTAGTATAACTGGTCATAATGCCAGTAGTATTTGCACTAGCTCATGACATTAAAGGATAATTCGGATTGATTAAAACTTATTTTCATAGCCTGTCCATCATTTCATTGTATATATCTGGTAACTCAGCAACATTGTTAAAAAAATAAGTTTAGCCAAACGTGGATTCATCACAGTTTAAACTATTCTGGTTCCACTTTGACCTTTCATACTTGCGACAGTTGTGCAATGAGGGCTTTTATGTGTATTCACGCCAAATAAATCACCAAAATAAATTAATCATAATTGCTAAAAATGATGACCGAAACTACAAAAATAAGACCCACATTTTAAATAACCAGAATCTTTAAAAGGACATTTGTTACTGTGTGTATTCTAGTACCTACATTTTATTTCATTTCTACTAAAGGAAAAGTTTCCTCTTTCTATTTTATGTTAAGGCAAACTCCCTTTGTGCTTTTAATCTAACAGATTTCCACGGCTCAACCCAGTGGAATATGTGTGTAGACTGTAGTGTGGAAGGTACTCTCTCTCCATCTTCTTGTATTTATGCTAATGTTTTAAGAACAGGCAATACAGATTAAGTTTTCTCAACGGATGCGTGCTCGCTATCGAGACACAACGTAGCAGTGATCGTTTCACCACTCTCAATATTTTACAATGTTCAAACTTCAGGTAAGCTTGGCATATTTCGGAGTTGATCTCAAACCGAATAGAGGTCAACCATTTGTGAGTAAAGCAACCTTAGAATGCACATTTGCAGGTCAATGAGATTGTGACTCAGAGAGCCGTGTAAAGCATGAGGTAATGGCTGCTGAGCTCCTCACATCTTAACATTAGGGGACCTAAGCAGGCGGCAAATGTGTTCACTGCCACTCATAATTACTGTCACCTTGCCGCTGCCATTTCCTGGACCACTCCAGTTTGTTTTCTCGACTAAATGCGTTTCAGAAGAGCGTTACATCATCGCCCAGTGCTTTGAGGAATCTGCAAGACACGTGCTTCACGTAGTAGAAGTGGCTGAATGAAAGCGCCGAGGTCAGAGTGACGTTTCACAGTAGTGCAGCTAAAAGGTCACGAAAGAGAGAAACCCTCGTTCTCCTCAAAAAAAATCAGCTGCTACCGTGGTTGTCACTAAGAAATTCCCATTTCTTACAATGTCTATGTTATAGACTACAGGTTACATAAAGCAGGTGTTTACATTATGTCTGGGATTTCAAGGTTTTTCATTTCCCTCATACTCAGAGGTAGTATATGAGCTGCACGTGTAAGACTTCTCCCTCCCATCAGTCCAAAGTGGAGTTGTAGGAGGACAACTTCAATGTTGAAGGCGTTAACACAGTCTGTGTTTACGTGTGTGTGTGTGTGTGTGTGTGTGTGTGTGTGTGTGTGTGTGTGTGTGTGTGTGTGTGTGTGTGTGTGCTATAAATGGAGATTGCATATTTACTCGCTCATACACCCCTGGATTATGTAACCATACATTCACCTGAAATATTTACTGTATGTTTCTGACTGGTAACCCACATCTCTATGCAGTGACATGCTATTTTCATTTTGTCTCCTGTTTTCCTTCATCAACACAGCGACTGCGCTCATTGCCCAGAATACTGTTTGACTCCCAAGCACCTAGTGTAATGTAAATATTGCTCCTGAGGGATGTGGCTTCCGAGAACTGACATCACGGAGACACGTTATTATTAGCAATATCTGCGATGAGGTAAATAACCGATCGATGACGTTCTTCTTCCCTCACACTCTCTCACAGCATTGTTCGTGTGTTCATTACGCTCACAGAGTTCACATGGAGCATTTTGGGCTATTGAACTTCCAAACACAAACAAAACATTGAGCACATTTAGTCTCATGAACACAAAAAAAGTTGATCTCAATACCAAAAGTCTTGTTGTTATCGTTCCTGGAGTAATACAAATGTTAAATGAAATGTCCTGCGTCTGTGAAAATGATGTTGACATGTTTTGTCTAGGAGTGAACTTTTTTTTAAAAATATTAGCTGAAACAAAAAGTAAAGCTTGAAAGGTGGAATTTAACGCTGGGTTTCAAGTGACAAGACTCTTGACCCTTTAGATATACAGAGCAATGTATGTTGTATGTTATAGTTATATTCAATGTCTTACAAGAGGCATGTCCTATGTCTTTAAGAGTCATGGGAAAGTCACAGAGGGCTGGGGATTATTCAGAGTAACGGGGGAGAGTTTTCCTGGAACGAGATGTAATGTTTGAAATTTCAAAGACTTGGGTAAATAAAATCAAAACTGTCTACATGTCTGGATACAACTTACTTTATATTTTGGGAATGTTTTAGTCACACAAAAATGAATGGAAGCCACTGGTTACCTCGAGGTTAGGGAAAAGCACAAGGCAGATCCTATTGATAGATTCATTATCTATGAAAGGTCTTCAGATTACTTGTTTACACTCTTTTCAGTCATATTAATGTGAGATGCTGCCATTTGGCATTTTCGCATGATGATTGTCTTAAACAATGAATCAATCATCACTATTTTTGGCAATGCCCTTTTGAGATTGAGATAATAAAGATTACTGTTTGTTGGCAGTCTAAATCAGTTAATCAGCATAATCTATTAAAATAGTATTTCTTAATAATGAAGTTTTTAGTAAAAAAAAAAAGAAATGCTGTGCTCCCTTAACATACACTCCTGAGGAAAAAGTGGGTCCTATAGTATATATATATACATCTCAATCTCAAAAGGGCAT
>CALSCE010000091.1:5387017-5406310 GCA_943593645.1 Bovichtus variegatus | reverse complement strand
TATATATATATATATATACATATATATACATATATACATACATATATATATTTCAAGTATATATATATATGTATATATATATATATATCTTTCACTGGCTGATTCACATCATTTGGTTTCGGAAGTGTTTAATTTTTTAAAATCTATATTCATAACAGACTTACTACAGTAATGTCACGCCCAAAGTGTTACAGAACAGGCGGGTTAAAGGCCAATTGCACCACAGCATTGAGCTAAAAGACAATGTGAGTTATATTTTGTATTAATAATAGCTTTTCAGAATGGTCACTGAGGGACCGGGAGTTTTTTTTTTTTTTTTCCATAGCATAGGCCTGACTTGACTTTAATTTAAATTTTAAATTTTTGATTAAGTTTACTCCACGTGGTGACACACGGCAGGACAAAAAACGAGGTGAACACACAGTAGCCTCTTAGCCTGCAGCCTGACAAACAAAGCCACTATTAATTGTCAACACAGGTTTTTTGAGGCAGGACACTAAAGGAAGCTGGGGAAATCATGGAAATGCTTGAATGGAAAGTGGCAGAGTGGATTCCAGGGAGGTCTGTGGCTGTTTTGCTGCTGATGGGTATGGTGCGTTAAAGCTTGTCACACAAAGCCCAGCAGAAGTACACTCTCTGTAAACTTTCCGGGAGCTTTTTAAACACAGAGAGTGCCAGCCTACCCAACCAGAGACAGAGCGGGAGGCACAGCCAAAATGTCACAGTCGCGCACACACACGGTCGACACACACTCAGAGTATGGTTCCTTTGTATTTATATTACCTTATGTATTTAGATTACATGGCTTCTTTGTATTCAACAAGTTAAACACACAGGCCATTATTCATGATGCCAGCAGGGAGCCTGTTCAGCAGCAGTGATGTCACAGAGGTTATTGCAGGATAGGTAGTGTTAGCTGACTGTCTGCGTGCATCACTAACTCACTAACAAGCACACACACTTGTAAAATACATAGATACATAAGTAATCAAAGCTGATTTCTTGATTATCAGCAGAACTTGGTAATAATAGTGACGCAGAACATCACGCGAGGACCCAGCCCTCATGTTCAAACCCGGTAATAATTCCTTTTTTCTTCGCAACCTATGCACACAACAGACTAGCACTTAACAAAGATCCATTTAGCAGGACTTAACCAGGAAAGAACTAAACTTACTTGCATTTATGTTGCAGTTGCAAACTGCTTTAATCTACGTCGACTTCTTACACAGTCAACAGTTGAATAAACCACTAAGGCAGTTGACACATAGATGTAATAAACATGAACAACCATATTTAAAAATAGCCCATACCGCTTGTTTTATCTGACCAACAGTCAAAAATCCAAAGATATTCCGTTGACTATCATATATGACACAAAGACAAAAGTACCCACATTTGAAGAGCTGGAACCTGCAACTGTAATTACTGAAATGAATAACAAATTATGACTAATCCACTCAGCCTCTCTTGTCCCACTGCGCTCCATAAATAGCTTTTCATAAATGTATCTTGAGGTTGGAGAATGAGCATGTGACAGTTGCAACTGTGAGAGAGATTGTCAAAAATGAAGGTACACATTTCCCTGAAGGTAGAAGTCCCCTGGAAGATCCGCTATGAGCATGAGCACCCAGCACGCACCTGGTGAATGATTAAGGAAGATGTGCAGCTAACCACCAGCTCCAGTTTAAACTGGAACACAAATTTGACACATGCATTTGCTCTGTTGACCAATAGCAAGCTGTTTGGTCCAGTTAGCCACAACCGTCAGTTACAAGCTGGATTGCTCAAAGAGCTTTTTTGTCTTTCTTTAATAACTCTTTATGGAATGGGCTAGTAAACCGTACAGTGTAGCGAAAATGGAAAGAAGCTGCCTAGCAGGTTTCCAGCTGGCATCTGCGTGAGCGCTTAGCTTGTCAGCTACAGTAGTTCACCAACCAACCCTGTGAATATTCACAGCAAGCTTCAAGAACCAAATATTTAGCAAAGACGCTTGGATGAATTTTGCTGTGCTGCTGTCTGGTGTGACCAGGCCTTAACCCATAATGGTGGGATAATAAACGTTATTTCATTATTGTTCATTTTTAGCGTAATGTTGATGGACTGCAAACGGCTGGCAGTGGCAAGCCCCTCACTGACATGATATACAGTATCATGCACAATTAATAATTACAAAAATTCATCCAAATTTCTTAAGGTCCACACATCAGACCACCATATTATATATGGCCGTTACCTTGAAAAAGATCACAGTTGGGCCAAGAAACGTAAATTGGAAAACGAAAAGTGTTTCCTGCAAAAGCCCCAAAGCTCTTTAAAGTGGTCCTCTGTGTTCCTGTGAGTTGTAGTTCCAGAGACAAGGTCATGGTCACTCCCCCCCCCCTTGTAGTTTTATCTTTTATTCTCTTAGTTTGAGAAAGACAAAGAACGTCATGAATTTCAATTTTCGATTTTCTTCACGGTGGCAATAAACTGTTTAAACTTGCACACAGTTTTGTTGTAAATCTTCTCCCAGCATGTGTAGTGGAGGACGTACTAGATGAGGCCTGGGTGAACCGGAGGTGCAAATCATTGCAGTGCAACCTGCAACATTTCAAACACAGACCATTTATCTCACTGCATGTCTTTGTGTCTTGCTGTGTGTGCACAGGGGTGGTCCAGTATTGATATTATTTAGGCCTTTGACCTCCTCAGGTTGCCTTCCTCTGCAGCTCCACTGGGAGTGGTTTGTCGACCAATGGGAAGTGCTGTGGTTCGATCTCAAGTGTCAAACCTCAAATTGCTCCGGATGGAATAGCCGACGGTGTGTGAGTGTGTGTGAATGTTTATCGCTCCTGCTGAGCAGATGGCACCTTGCATGTCAGCCAGTATGAATGTGTGAGTGAACGGTCGCAAAGACTAGAAAAGTGTAATATAAATGCAGTCCATGTACCGTGTAACATCTTTTGGCGGAGCTCTTCATGTTGAAGTAATATTTCCTCATCAACCACGTGCCACTGCAAGTATTTGGTGATTTCTGAGGACCTGGAAGGATTGAAAGATGATGGATTCATAGAAAGCGTGTTTTTCATAACACTTTGGACACATCTGGTGAACTGTAAAATATTAACGGATCCTCTTCTCTGGAATATCTTAATCTCTCTTGGCATGTGCGACCAGACAAGACACGACCCAAGACCATTCCAGTTCTTTTCTGTTGAATGTGTGTGTGTGTGTGTGTGAGTCGGTTTTCACTGTGAAAAGTGTTGATGAAATGCCCGTGGCTCCATTCCTCATGTGATTGATGTGGATAAAGGCCGTCAAGCTAAACAGCTTGAAGGAGGGGAATACTAGAAGCCCAGCTGCATTGACAAGAGTAGAAACATGTCGGGCTCCTCACTTACCCTCTCATACTAATCACTAAATTCACACACTTACTGCAAGCCATCTGACAGAAGTTTGGAAGATGTGTTGGAGGCACACTACGCTAGATTTTTAAAGTAAAAATAAACACAAGTTATCAGTCTGAATCTTGAAGTGGATCTGCAACAAAGACATACACATGCTGTGTTTGCACAAAATGTCTTTCTGGTAACTGATTTGCACAATTCTCCCCATAAAGACAAACAAAATGGAATATAACTTTAATGACAAGAATGTCCAGCCCAAATACACAACAAGGAGGCCTGACGTGTCTGGTTTACTGCTTTTTTGTTTTACTCATTATACCAATAGCTACTACAATAAGAAAAGTATGCTTTTTTTTTTATACCAGACATTATGTCTGTGATTAGTGGCAGAACTGCTCTCCTAAGCATAATGTCAAATGATGCATTACAGTTATTGTTGGTGTATCATTGTCTTTATATATATATATTTTACTGTGAGTCCAATATGCTGTAAATGGGGGTTGGATGAAGGCCACAGTTTACATCATAATGCCGTGTCATCCCACTGTTGTCTTACATATTCAGAGCCTCGGATGATTTTGATGACTTAACTCAACAAAATAAAAACGACATGCAACTGTACTTGGACTTCAACACCAATGAACTGTGACGTCCCCTGAACTTTAGCTTTTTTCACGTGGAATGACTTTCTCCTTCCCAAGGGCCAAGAAGAAAAAAAATTATGTTGTAAAGAAATGTGCAGTGGATCAACTGTTGGTTTCAGGTGTGTTTGTCAGTGCAGACCAGCAGACGGACAACAGATGATACTTTGGATTTTCACATGTGACTGCGAAGACTCTGCTGCGGTCCACTAACGGATGCCAACATATAAAACATTCCAATGAGTGTAAGTGCCTCACAGAAATAACACACCAAGACACACTTAATAAGTGCTTTTCTTTTGAACTCCCCCCAAAAAAAACCAAAACACTTAAAGCTTTAAGTTTTTCTGTAAATGTACTGTATTAACTGTTTGAATGGCATGACATTTAGTGAAGACATATGGTAGATACACAAGGGTTATTCCATCTTGTGAAAGATCTCCTTCAAAAGTGATCCAAGGCGCACTGTGGGGTTTGTGCTAAAAAATCAAATGCTTTTATTTTACATGGTGTGCAAACGACTGCTGACAAAGTCCTGATGGAGACCTGTGTTTTAAAAACATAATTGCCATGTAAAATAAAGGCATTTTCCTTTCGCACAAACCCCACAGTGTGCCTTGGATCACTTTACGAGCCCAGCACACCTGAAGCATCCAAAGAGCAGCTGTAAGTGATCACCACAAAGACCCAGCGGGGCTTCTACTCCACTGTCTTCTAGATACACATGGATGGCAAAAAATAAGCACAAAGAATTTTGAGCAACATTTAAGAGATGTACCTGTTTTATAGAACAGATTCCATATCAACCTTCTTACTAAGCTTATTCGTGTCATAATTGTCAGAGCTTATTATAAATATAACTAAACAGTGGTGTTGGAAAAATGCACTATCGTTCTTTTTTTTTGTTTTTATTGATTTTCATGGGGAAAAAAAGCAGCAGGGTTTAATATGATTATCACCTGGATTGTATGTGCTTGTGTTTTCCACTGTAAGAAGGTACACTGCACAGTAAAACAGGTCCCCTTGCTAAAAGAAAGTCCTTGTCAGGTATGTTGTGTTTTATACAACCCAACAATGCCAATGACTTTACAGACTTTTTTGTGTATTTAAATTATAATAACAGTAACTACATTTACATTTTACCTGCTTTTTACGAACACATTTACCGATATAAACAAAACAAAAGCAATGAGCCCGATTACTGTACTGTTGCTGTGCTGCCGTATAGAAATCCCTCAAGTGATTAATTAAAACTATTGGTGATAACTAAGAGGGTTACATTACAAACTCTTTAACTACCAACGTGCGTTCATGTCGCCCGTCTTTCACAATGTGCAGCAACAACAGTTATCGTAGCCTCTCCGTGTTTATTTGAAACATCTGACCTTTCAGCGTTCTTCAATGCTCTATTTGCCATAAGTTACAGCAGCTCTGTATATGCGTCAGCTGTCACCTGCTGCTTTTAGGGGCCTTCTAGACTAAACCACATTGGTCATAAAATAGGTTAAAGTAACAACAATTTTGGGCTTGTTTAATGAAGTTTTAAATGAATAAGCTTAATAAACCCATGTCCTATAATAAATCCAAAACATGAGCTGGGGCTAAAAAAGCATTCCATCTTCCTGTCTTATTGTTTTGTTTATATTCTATTATTAAGAGTTGCTGATTTTCCCTTCCTTGTCATTGGTGTATATTTCAGCTAATTCCTTCAGTTATTACCTACTTGAACTTTTGAGTTTGCGCAGCACTTTAACACTGTTATCATTTATAAATCCTATAAATAGGGGGGTGAAAAAAGGCCACTGGGATTTTTTGGATAGTTCTTCAAAAAGCAAAGCTCTGTGTTTACAGATTGACAAAGGGCTGGGCTCAGGGTTGTGGAGCCTGCAGTCTTTTACACATTGTCTTGTCTGTCACTTGACTGTTGTACAGCTATCCCCCCACTTCGCAAACAGTCCTGTTATATTTTCCATTTGAAAAATCCTAGGGGTCACCAGTGTGTCTGACTGTTGGCTGAAGCCAGATGGGGGTTTTCCTATAAACAAGTGTACAAGCAGTATTTATACAGACTGTGGCACCTGACGCCATAACACTCATGACACTCTGTTTAGTGGCCAAAGTTGCCATAAGTCACTTTAGAGAATTAAGTAAATATTTTCATTAAGGCCATGCCATTGTTTATTATAGAATGGCAAAAGTTCTAAATCTTGCCAAATCCTCTGTTAAAAAATCATTTAATAACAACTTGTCTAAAGTAAAGCGCCATGTACATGGAGCTGATTCCTTTTCATTCTTAGCAAGTCTATTTAGTTTCAAACAAATCCAGAAACACCACCTGTTTGAAGAGCAGTGTGAGTAAAGGCCCAGGTTCGAGCAGAGCATTACACAAAGCATAGAGTGAACACGTTGGCTGCATTCACGGGAGGATAAAAGCATACCTCTGGCCTGTTGAGGGGCACATTGTCTCATTCAAACACAGTGTGTCACCCTTCACAGATACAGCCTCACATTCCACTCTGCTAAGTATTATCATGCTGCTGGATTAAAGCTGCATGAGGATGCACTGTACAGTGTTGGATGCTGAAATTATTGGAGATTACCATTTGGCCTGATAACGGTTCAAGTCTTTGAGAAAAACCTTTACGATAAAAGCATTCCAGTAGAGAGTGTTGCTCCGCTTGCTGGAAGTCATAAACAAGTGGACCTGTATTGTAACATCACTTTAGCTGAGCTGCAAGCAGCCAATTATGGTGCTCTTTGAAAATGTATAAAGCAAATGTCATGAAACAGAAGGAATGATCATAATGAGCTCAGCCGGAGGATCCCCCATATTGATTGCAACATAAATTTACAATCGTCCATTGGAAATCCTGGACCAACCCCAAGGTAAATATCAAAGGTCATGAAAGGCTTCAGCTCGGCTGGTGGTCGCCAACAAGCCCCGGAGAGTGTGAGAGAAGCAGGAAAGACACACACACAAAAAAAAAAAAAAAAAAACGTACCAGATGTTACCGCTCGAATGAATAATTTGTCAATGAAAGACGACCAGGACTGATAAAGAGATTCAGTAAAGGCTGAATGTGTGAGTCTTTGGCTCGAAAAATTTAAAACCCAGGAATAAAAAGTTGCATTATAATTCACAATGAAATACTGCAATTGCAGTAATGCCGCTCATGATTGCCACGAGAAATTGCCTAATGATTTTGTTACTGAATAAGTATACTATAATAGGAAGTAGACTAGTAACCAACAGCCCAGCTTTTTTCCAGCTAAATGCTCGTGTAGGGTTGCCAACTTCCATAAGAAGAAGTACAGAATGGCCGCAGACGGAGAGTGGAGAGTGTGTTTACTAACTGGTGTTTGAATGTGTGAGGGATGGATTAAACCTGACTAAACACATAGTCACCGCCGCTTACGAGTGTCTCCTTTGCCTGCAGCTTCCAACATCTCTGAAAACTGCTCATTCTGAAAATGTTCAAGTATTAGTGCAACATACGAAAGCACCGGGTTTAAAAGGCACTAAAATCTGCCGCTCCAAGCCCCAAACAAAAAGCCACATAAGTGAGCAATGCAGTGACAGTTCATTTAGATTTATTTTTAAAATAACATGTTTAAAAATGTAAATCAACACATATCATTGATTGATCTGTTATGGCCACATTAGGTGATAGGCTTATGTTCAATGCAAAAAAAAGACATGTATTTATTTTTTCATTGAAAGAATGTCTGTATATTTGGAAATAAAACAATGTATTGACCATAAATGTCACCTTTGGGACTTTCTATTCAATGCTTTACTCATGTGGCAAAAAATATACGACTTCCATTTCTTCTTTTTGGTATTTACCATTTTGACCAAATAAGCACACAACACAAACACCAAAGACATGATTTATTTCAACTTTAAAGGTTTCAACACTAAATAATGTTAGAAAAGTTAATTATGCTACTTATTTTTGCCACATCACTGACAACATCTACAACATGGCGTCTTTAAGTGTGACATCACACAAGCAAGTTCTGTGAGCAATAACTTAAACAGTGCAGGGTAATAAAGATTATCATCCCACCATGCAGAGGATATAGGAGGGGTCGTAAACATCCGAGGCGAGCGGCTGTCTACCTCTCCAGTGAGTCATGAGGGAGAAGGGCAGATAATACAACAAGTATTTGGCCCGGCCGATGGAATCAATAAGAGGACAACTGTTAAGTGGAACCTCCTATCAGCTCATCTTGATGGAGCTCCAAGTGCCGCGTGTCTTGGCTCTTATTGTGTTGACACAGAGATACAGGCCACCATTCACTCAACACCGCCTCAGATAGCATCACACCATAACCTGGTTCTTTTGAAGACAGCCTTGTTTTCTTTTTCTCCTTCTTTCAACCACACTTTTCCCTTCAAGCCTTTCAGTAAATGGGCACTTTTTCTTCGTTAGTCGTGTGTCGTAAAAACAACCAGATTCACTGATAACTTATCAGAGTATGAGCTAATATGAAACATCATCATTGTTGTCCTCTCTTTGTCTCCGAGGTAGTGTTTTCCTCTGCCTATCTCCACCTATTCCTGTGGGGGTTGTCACTGTGGTATAAATTGCCAGAGAAGGCCCTATCTGTCTCTGGGTGGGCTTTTAAGCCAGGCCCATCAGTTAAGGCTTCATTAAAGTGGTTCCTCCTGATGCTCCACGGAGGAGTCCCAGTCTCCTCTAGCCTTTTAACAGACTATGGTTTACTGTACCGTAACTGTTGTCTTGTTTCTGAGGTAAATGCACGGGTTTGTTATTGTTTGCCCAGGCTGATGTTTATGTACAGTATAGCATGCGCCCCCTTTTTGTTCCGCCACTCCACATGTAATCTTTGTGTCAAGATACAGCCTGAGTAGATGCAGTGTCTTCAATGCTGGTTCCTGGAAGAGGCCGCTGGAATCCCAGAAAACTGCCAGGCCATCCTCAGTTTTTCTCAGTTTGTACAACATGTCACATAAATTAAAAGAGTTGAAATTCATGTCCCGAGAGGGTTCAAATATAACTGAGGGCCTTCAGGTGATAACACATGCTTTGGTGGCCATGTTGAAGGGCTTTGGCAACACAGGCTGCAAACAGCTGGTTGTTCCTAAATGACCTTGGCTTTATGGATACATTTCAACATTGACTTTTCTACTGGTTTTGACCAAAGACTATAGAAAACATATAGATTTCTGAAAGGAAGCTTTAGGGTTTACCACCATCTTGACAATTAATGGAGCCAGACTTTACACATATGGGCAGATACCCTATAAGTCTGGGCCACCTTTGACCTTTGTATTGTATTGCTGCCAGATTGGGCTAGGTTTTTTGGTGGACTGAAACTCACCTAAAGTTAGCAACACTCAAGTTAGTTGGTTTTTGGCGGTTGGAATCAGCCCAATTTAGCAGATTCTAATGTATCATTCATGAGTCGTCAGATTGAGTCCATAACATTTAAGATGCCTGGGAAGCGAGTGAAGCCAGGCTGAAGAAGGGACGAGGAAGCATATATCACTTTGGCTGAGATACCTCTGAGATACTACTGTCGTGCACTGAGAAAAAATACCATCGATGTCCACTATAAAAAGTCGATGTCTGACTTCCCATTTGCAGTTCAGTATGTACTGTATAATACATTTGATGAGGTATGATTGTAAATTTAATTTACCGGCCCCAGTTGAGAAGGATCTAGGTGGCTTTCACAATGTACCAGACCTAATGGCCCAAAGTGGAATTATTCAATCTCATTAACTTTGCATTGGGAGCCTCCTGGGATATTAATTGACCCGGGATGCCCTCAGCATGTTTCTATATTCTAAATACTTAAGCATGAATCTATGCAGTTTGATCCCAAAATGCTATTTTTCTTGTGGCAAGGATTCTGCAGTAAAACTGTAGCCTCGACAATAACCCAAGCTACTGAAAGAGCTTCTTTGAAAACGTGTTATTTTTATAAGCAGTTACACACATTTATGAGAGTTTTATTGTCCTGTAAGCATATGTGCGGTTCTCCAAACAGACCTTATTAAAGAAAACAGTAATGTATGTTTGTGGTGCCCTATGGTGCAGGCTTCAGGACGTGATGTAGTGTATGGAGCGTAGACAGGCTGCACAGAACACTTGGCTTGTCTGGGATCTGAGTAAGAGGCTCATTTTTCACATCGACACCTTGTGGGGGGCTCTCTGAGCTACTGAATCCACGGAGTAGATGTGTTTAATATTTGCTCAGGAGGCAGGACGGTCTGCTCTTTGTAAATTGTGTAAATTGATAATTTGGCCGCAGCAGAGGATAGTGGCGGCCGATGGAGGGATGCATCCGTGAGGTTGAAAGTGGGCTTAAAGCTCTGTAAACAAACAGACACGCGCTCTGCCGTCTGCCTGAGCTGAGATGGACCTCTGGAAAGAAACAATACAAAATCTGGAACTGCCGTTGTATTCTGCAAACACTAACATGGCTTTGCTTCAGCTCAAGGCACCGCCAAGGATTTTTCAAATGCAAACATTCAAATGGCTGTTCGCTGTGTCTATCATGCTAGTTCAAACTCAATTAATGTTGGCTCTCAAACTGTTACAGCTGACTGAGGTAGTAGTCAGAGTCAAGTGCTCTCACTTTGATGTGCAAGGAGTATGCTCTCTCATTGGGTCTTGTTCTCTTTGAAAGGGGAGTTGAGGTGACCCGAGAAGAGATGTCATCTCCCGGGAAGTGAAGTGTGGGGCCATGAATGCCGTGAAATGCTCTGAGGTCCTGGTCAGTGGACCAAGGGACAGACAGTGTCCTGGACACCTGCAGAGGACTACTAAGGCTGAAGGAGACGCTGCACAGCTGACGGAGAGGAAAAAGCACATACTGAAGAAGCAGCTGCCGTCAACAGAGGGCCAGAGCGGTAAGCTTTTCTTTTGAAATCCAAGTGATGTTAGCCAGTTCAAATTCTCAGTCAGAGGGTCCATATGATAATCTTTTGATGATACCAACACTGCAATTTTTTTGAATAATAGGAAAAAATATTATAGCGGGACAAGCCCACCATAACTCTCATATGATTGGCTGAGTGTTGATCATATGATTGTACTCACTGATTGTACTCACTGCCATGGCTTCTTACTCGGAACACACAGTTTGAGTTAGAGAGATGTTTCTACTTGTGTTTGTGTCCGTGTTCCTCTCACTGGTTTGTACTGGGATGTCACTTGGTTCCAGGCTATAGTCAGAGTTTAGCAATGTTCCACACACAATCTGTGGCAGTTGTGGGCTTGTTCGCTTGCGTTGCCAGACACTGTCAATCAAATCGTATCAAAACACACCCCCACTTTTGGAGTGACATTCTTCAAAAAATACCAATGTTTTTTTCTGACTGGTAACTTTGGTTGTAGCTTATTTAGTGACGGATATTTGACCCTAAAGATCAAACGCACAACATTTTTCATGGGAAGCATGTTTTGAATCTGCAAGAAAACTCAATCAAAAACTCTCTAAACACTCTAAATTGTTAATTTGGATCTTAAACTGCCAGCAAAGGGACTTCACTGGTCAATCTTACTTTTATAATATCCTTGTAATTTAAGAAACGGACTCAATATAATTATAACTTTTATGATCCAACTGTATACAATTGTGCCAAAGTTCATTCTTTACAGTGGAAAAATGTTATGTCAAACATTTCACATATTTTAGTGTTCTGTATCCAATACTCCAAACAATTTGAAACTTTCATTTGGATAAATAGTTTTTGCTCGGAGTATCTCAAACTAAATTTGTATTGGCTATTTTAATGAAAGACAAGTTTTCCAGAGGTCTGAATGTACTGCAACAAATGCCCACAACATACAATGTCTAAATCGAGGCTGTGTAAACAGGCTTCAAAATAGTGCAAAGAATGCTTAATAAGTAATTTTATAGTAGTTTGATTATGCTTAGTGTTTATACTTTTTGTTGGGATGACTATGCAATCAGATATTGAAAATCCTAATTTAAGCAACATTTTTCCATTGGTGCCTGAAAGGAAAGGAATCAAGAGTTCATGTTTGCTGTTGACCTTAAGAAGACATTATCCAGCTAACTGTGAATAATGCTAGCCTTCAAATGATTGATGAAATTGTCTAAATCAATTTAAATAGCAGAGAATAAAACACAAACAAGCTCACCTCAATTTTATGCAAGCATTATTGTTTTGTTATGTTTAAAAACTTCAGGAAAAAAAAATCTAAATCACGAGTTCTGGTCCAGCCAATGTACATACAGTAGGCATAGGTAAGTATGCAAGTCACACATCTTTGCCAAGAAAGTCCCCTGGCCAGATAAAACAAGGTTGTTTGAACATTTTATTGAATCCATCTGATGATTAATCCATTCTGAAATATCTCTGCTTCTCAGCTTCGCAGCCCAAATCAACCTGGCTTAAATGCCACTCGCATCACAGGGCTGAAGGTGAAAGTATCCGAGGAATCCTGTGATTTAAATCGGTATTTTTAGACTGATGTTTCCCCGTGGACTCTCAGGATAGTGAGAGCACAGCATTTCCCTCTGCACTCCTAGACCCTACAAAGTTTTTCCATGATGTCATGTGTGCCACGGGACTGAGAGTAATTGAAGAGGCAGATGAACATAAACTGGAATCTCCTCAAATTCAGCCATTCATACAATCAGCTTATTCTTCAAATCAGCCTGTAGACGTCAAGGACACGTGAAAGATGAGACTGTTCCTGACTGATCGTTTACTGCTTACATGACAAGTATGAACCGCTCATTGAGTCAGCACAAGGTGCTAACTTTATCTCTGTCTACTAGAGCCTACAGGATACTGGGTTTTTAAGATGATATCAATATGTAGGTTTAAATGTGAAATAAAAATCCTGACACATAAATGATATATATCGTACACTATTAGTTTTTAAATATAGAAAAAAACACAAGGGACTGTATGAAAGTAATTTTTTCTCAGTCAAGGTCCAAGGGTCCTCCCATTTTAATTTTTTTAGATTTTTGGGCTGGCATTTTCACCTTTATGTGACAGAGGACAGAGTAGATGTGGGTGAAGGGGGGTGGGCGGGGGATGGGGGGGTGGCACAAAGGCTATATGGCATGCGCTGTAACCACTCCACATACTTTCCTTTTTGTGATCCAATCTAATAATGTTGCAAGGGAAGGTTGAAATGAAAAATGTTGTCTTCCTTTTTATACAGTCCCTAACATTCATAAAGGTGTTGGATAAGGAAGATATATACTGAGTAGAACAATTTACTGATCTTGTCTAAAACATAAGATTAACAGTAATAACAGTATAAGGAATACAACAGCAAATTATAACAGTAAACGTTTCACAGTAAACACTATAGTACTGTAAAAATGCAGTCCTTAAAAGTTAATAATAAATAGAGATGAAGTAATGTGGTTATGGAAATGTTTTACAGCTAAAAACTTACACATGGAGGGTATTCAAGGCTATTTCTTGTATTCTTAGACTCAATATATTTAAATGTGGCTATTCTTTTTCTTTAGCTGAACATAAATAAATAGATACAAAAATATTTTATCCTATCTTATCCTAGGCAGGATGGATAGGACTTTTTAGACCATTTAGACCTGCATAATGAGAAATAAGATATATGGGAAATATAACTGTGACTCACAAATAAGTATTTCATTTATTTCTAGTGGCTTTGTGTTAGGTGAAATAACTTTACTGACTTTTATGTATTCATGTATCCGTCACTTTGCGATACAAGCCGCAGCAAAAGTTTTTTCAAACCATTATTTCAGTCAGCTTCCTCACCAGTGAGCGCATGATTAGGATGGAGAGTGGGCTCATCGGGCGTGACCACATGTCGGCTGCTCAGCTGTGTAAAGTGAAGCTCAACAGGTTCCAACGAAACCATCGGGGCAAAGGGGGGAAAAAAAACAAACAGGTTTAGCAAGTCTTTAGTTCCTTTAGCTGATAGCGACAGCACAAAACAAGTTATCAAGTTATAGTATTGTGGTAGCGGCTATATGTATTACTTGTACGGTGCAATATATTTAGATTTATAAGCTGATTATGATGTTGAAGACACTATATCAGTGTGTGCGTGCGTGTGTGCTAGAGCGTGGGTGCCTGAAAGTGCTCTGCGTGTGTTTGTGTGTGTGTGTGTGTGTGTGTGCTAGAGCGTGGGTGCCTGAAAGTGCTCTGCGTGTGTTTGTGTGTGTGCACAGGGATGTTTTCTCTTGGTGATTGATCCTTAATTCAGTAGTTATATTTCTGTTTTGTTAAATTACTTTTGTAATGATAATACATCTCCTCAATATAAGATTCCTAGAGCTTTATAAGAGTCCACATGCTGACATCAGTAACACTATTTTGCATTAGGGGTGTTACTAGTGTGCTGCTGCCCACTTCCATGTCCAAGGCCTGCTGCTTTTGGAATGGGCAGTATTCCTGAAATGCTTTTTTCATCTTTGCTTTCATATTTACATGATCATGTCAATGAAAAATGGAAACAATATTTTCTTTATTTACCACGTAGGAAAAGGCAGGAATAGAGAGGCAGGAGATGAAATGAAACTGCAGTATATTTGTCCTTTTATCCTTTAACATCATTCTAAAGTTCACGGATTGATCAGTTTGTCTGTGATCGCCTTTTGGTCTGAAACTTTTGAATGCAATCAGACTTCACTGGCTTCACTTCACAGATGTTGATTGGGCAGTGTTCTGATTACTCAGTGGAAGGTGGCCCAACACCACTGTAATTAGCATGGGTTTAACATGAAAACAGAGATTTACATGATACAAATCTGGGCAGCGCTCTTTTCATTATGTCGAATAAGAGTGGAGGAGAGGTCCGAGTGGGTAAGAACGCTGTTTGGCAGCTCAGGACTCTCTAACACCTGCAGTAAAAACAACTCTTATTGCTCCAGTCTGGCTTTTCGTGCAGCACCTTGTGGATTCCACACTGATTTGATGGTGGCCAGAGTTGGGGAGATTACTATCATCTGGAGGAGATTAGTCCGTGATGCTGATAGACATGATCAGACCAACACTTGATCATTTCATGCAGTTTAACATCGGCTCTGCACAGTTCGCTGTTTATGTAGCGCTGTGCCCCTAAACTGACTGATTTTCATCAGAGGAAATTAACTTAGCTGTCTGATTATAGACAATCATGCATTGCACACTAGCTTTAACCCCATGGCTGCAGTTACAATTTGAACTTGGTTCAGTCAGAAAAAATATGTTAAATGAATGTAATGAACAGATATTTTTGTAGACATGATAAGAACGGCCTGTTCTGTGAATACACAGAGGCACAAATGTTTACCTTACTTTCCTCATTATCAAGTGTTTTCCGCAGACCTGCCAGGCGTTCTATCTTAGCCACGATCAGCATAAAACCTCAACGCCATAACAAAGACCAGCGTTTTAGAAACAGGTGGAATGTGTGTCGATCTTTCCTGCTGTTGTTTTTAGCTCCTAATTCATCCGTGAAATTACTCACATGTTCATTCATCATCCGAGCGAAGCCGAGAGCAACAGGCCCCGAGACCAGAATCAGTTGATGGATAGAACATTTCTGAGGGCAAATATTACCTCAGTCCACACGGGCAGTAAACAGATTTATTATTTATCAAACCAGTCTGTGTGACGTGATGAAAAAGCAAATGGTAGAGCATGAAATAAATACTTGTATTCAATACAAAGGTTAAAAAAAAAAAATGAACCCAGGGACTGTTTGTAGTGCCGACCCAAGTTTGTAATTGGTTTCATATTTAGTTATACTACAGAGAAACTTATTGAAGGGTATACCAGGGTTCTGTGAGCTCAGACACATAAATAAATCTGTTACCTTTGTTGCAAAAAGCTGCACACGTCCTCATGCCAAGTGCTCTGTTGACTGGACATCGATCGCAGGTTTTCTCTTTTTTTTTGGTTGTAAGCTTTGAAATATTTGCCTGCCTGGGCCAAGTGCTGTTCACCTATCTGGAATGTACAGTTAAAATTGCTTTGCGGCTAATATAAATACAGGCCACGGCTGTTGTAGTGCAGAGAGATGGCAGGCCCTTGTGTGGAGTGCAAGAAACTCTTAGTCACAGGCTCTTCCAGTGAAGTAAAAAGTGGTCATGTTAGCTTTTATGTTGATAAATCTGTAAGGGAGCGTGTGTGTTCTGCTGCTGCCCTCCGTCACTGACAACTAATTAAGAAGATGAGGTCACCATTGAGAACACATCAGTGTGTCTCAGTGATCCTCGATGACAAAGCTTGTTGGACACTCATACCTCCCAGAGAGCATTTCTCTGGTTAGGTATTTTAAAATGATGGAAGTCATTATTATATATGTGAATAAATAACATTGTCATTTAAAAAAAAACAAAAAACTCAACAAACAATTCCTAAACGTTGTCTCGTAATTCTTATTTTCATCCATGCACTTTAATTTTATGTACACATTTTTTTAATAATTTAGAAATTCCCTTTTTTTCTAAAGTCTGCCATTTTTCCCAACGGCACTTCAACTACATATCACATTTTATTTCATGACGTCTCTTTCCATAAGAGCAGTGTCGTTAAAGCCAAATGCCCCCTTCCTCAAAGCAGCTGTAATCAGTATCATCATATTTACATTAGATCACATGACTACTTGTACATGAAAGGGGTCACTCGTAATAAGGAACCCACAGAGAATTGTCACCTGACTCTACGGTGCCTTACAGCCACTTTCAGCTTTCCGGCCAGCAACTGTATTGTTTTGGTTCACTCTCACCGCTTTTGTTCTCTTGTTTTTTGTCCAAAACGGGACAACTGCTCATAATTCAGTAGATGACAAGGTAGCAGCTAGCTGGTTAATTTGAGACACTTCATTTTCCCGCCTCAGAGAAAGACAAACAACTCTGTGGAGAGCAAAAAGACAGACGGTGTTTCTCTGTGCTCGCTCTAGCCAACAGCAGCTAGCTACAAATGCTAACACTTCCTTTCTACATTGGTGCTGGCTAGTAATCCAAGTTCATAACCCAGCCAGCAGTTAGCGGGATATAGCATTTTGAAATGGTGAGGTTAGTGTCGGTGCAGGCTTCTGTAGGCCTGCAATAACAAAACTGTTTTGAAAATGAGAATGAATAAGTCATTTCAAAATAGTGACAATAAATTGAGTTTTAATAAGATGCTGAAGATTTCGTATATTACACGCAATTCATTAAACACATTGAGGCTCCATATTTAGGCAGCAGGAGAAATGGTATTGTATAATCTCATTGGATGGCTGATATTTAAAATAGTTTTTGGGAGGGGAAATTGATGTTATTATGATTTCATGGCTTTTATTATTATGAAAAGGATTTTCAGATTTGAAGCTACTGTCCACTGGAAACAAAAACTCAGCTGGCCGGCTATTAAACTTTCCGTGATTGTCGCTAATATGCGCTGTGGATATGAGCAAGGACAAATGTAATATAGAGGGAATTAAAGGGCTTACTTCAGAAGCCTCCATTCAAAGTTTTCATTATTCGTTACAGTCTTCACGAAGGCAGGCAATTAAAGGAGTGCCCTCTTTCATCTGTCACCACAGATACCAGCCATATTTATTATAAAAGCTTTAAAAGCTTCGCTGGAATGAATGTGGACACAGTAACACACACACTTAGGGAGACAGGAAAAAGAAAGTCTATACAGTTTATCATATGCACTATACTGTATATTCCCAGAGGTATCAGTAATCAGTCCACTACCGCCTGATTTAGCACTCTTAAGTTAAGAACAACACTGACAGGGATCTAATCTGTGGTTCTCTGTAATAATTCATTCATCAGCTGTTAGTCGGAGAGATAAAGACCTTCTAGGATTATCTATCTCTCCAAACTCCGGAAAAGATTAGGTCATTGCATCCACCGGGCTATTTTTAGAGCCCTTTAACGGTGGCATATTAAACAAAACGCTTAGAAATTCAATTAAGAAACCACTCGCCCACAATGACCTGAAAATAACCCAGAGTTATTCTAAAACAAAGGCTCTGCAGACCAGCCGCTGTGCCGCCTCACATGTGGTTTGGAAACAGGAGTGCTTAAAACCACAGATTCTTAGGGGCTGCGGAGATTAATGAAGAGTTTCTTTTTCCAGGTGTTGTATTGTGGATACAAGAGCTTTGGGAGGTGAATTTTTACCAAGGGGAGAAATCCTCACGGTAGAAATGAAAACAGTAACATAATATACAGCTCTGATCCGGCTCACGGCTCAGATGCGAGAGCAGCAGTGCATTCCAGACCTGAGAGAAAAGAAGCGAGAAAAGACGGCTCTGTATCACTCTCTGATATCGATCACATGTATGGCATTTATGTGAATGGGGGCTCCGTAGAGTCAAGGTCATATATTCCCACTGGAGCTTTTTGAGTTTATGAAAATGTGTTACTAGTTTTCACAACACTTTCCCCCTCAAACCTTTGATTAACACTGCCTGACATAAATATCAATTTAAATGACATCTTAGTCCTTCCTATCATTTTTTTTTTATATATTGGTCTGTCATCATCAGCACTTGGCTTTTAGTCGTCTACTGTTGCTTTAATTGGCGAGGCTTTAACCTGCCGCATGCACTTTTGATTTCTATATAATGGTTCTTAACTGTTTCAGCCTAAATGACAGCTGCAGCAGTGAAAAGTGTTCAATCCCTACAAATTGATTTGTCATCTTGGCAATAATGAAACTAATCATTAAAAGGCTGAAATACAAAGTAAACCCATTTGAGTTACTGATGCATCCGGCCAAGAGTTTTTCTTAGTTATTCTTTAGTATAAAGTAGAGGTATGGTCTTGCAACTGAACCTTTGACTTTAACTTTACTTAGACGCTAGCCTTTTGACTTTAAATGTCTCCAAGTTTTAGCTACAGGTTGTGAACATTAATGATGTTACCACTCGAAACAGTTGTGTTGTTTAACAAATGTTGACAGCTGAATCCAAATAGATTCAATAAGGGACTTGGATTCAGATTTAATAAGGTGCTACCAAGCCCCAAACTTAGTCACAGGAATAACATACCGTGGCACACCTGATCGTGTTATTTACATTTTTGTGATTAATAGGAATTTCATTATACTAAAGGTACCATACTGGACTTGTTTAGGACTTGGAACACAAAGTTTAGAATCTGATTTGGGACCTGACTCACAATTTAGGAGTTTTGACCTGGGACATGACTCAGGAGTTAACTGTCTTGATTTAGGACAAGACTCAAGACTAAGGACTTAACTGTCGTGTGCTGGGACTAGACTCTGGATTTAACTGTCTCGACCTGGGACTAGACTC
>CALSCE010000091.1:5352945-5380311 GCA_943593645.1 Bovichtus variegatus | reverse complement strand
ACACACACACACACACACACACACACACACACACACACACGACTCTTTCGGGGGCTTGTATTCAGATCGGGCAGAAACACGCGTGAGGCGTAACCCCCACGGACTTCTTCTGCCTGGACTTCAGTACGTCCTCCCGACCAGCCTAACAGACGACATCCCTCATCCTCCTTCACCCCTCCCCCTCACTGAATTAATTAATTAATAAAAAATTACGCAAATGTACCTAATTAATAAATTGATGTATAGATGTGACTGTAAGTTGTTATGTAATTTTGAAAGCCCTAATTATTACAACAATTAAGGACAATTAATCAAAGCCAAATTTACGGCAACTCACAGTCAGAAACACCAGTGAAATACACTAAGCAGATGTATTAACTTCCGAATGGGTATATTAGTCTCTTGCTTTGACATAACCAATGAGGTTATAAAGTAGAGCATGGTTTTATTATGTTATTAGTGGTATAAGTCAGTACTTAGTAATGGTATATAACACACCTTGAGTAGTGCTGTTCCTCAAGGCTATCCGCTCATGCTCGTTGACTCCTGGGAATTGAATAAGAATTCAGTTAGTTTACCTAACATTCATGTAAAGTTAGTATGTCAAGCATTCATATAACGTAAGTATTTCCAGCATCCATGTAACGCTAGTTATGCAGCATCCATTGATGTACTTTAGTAGAAAGAAATAACAGAACTGTTCATTGTTTTTGTTCTGTGAACAATAGGGATGACAGTTAGATTTGGTCAGAGCCATGTAATGTTAAATGATCCACCTCATCCCTTACAGTTACAGAAAGATGTTCATTTAAAATGATACATTTAGTAAAAATTAGGATTAACAGCAGGATTTTAAAATCCATTTTAAAGCAAAAAATAATAGACTACCTAGGCATATGTGCAAACATTACAACACTTCAGGACACCAGTCTCACATAATGGCCACACAACGAGAGAAACAAATGCTTTTACTGTGTCGAACAACGTCACAGCAGAGTGCAAGTTATGCCTTCCAGCTGTGAAAATGCGTGTGAATAGCATACTTAACTAAGAAGCCTAACGTTACATTTGGAGATCGACTTCAAAAGGAAGAGTGGAGGATTACAGGTACCTGAGAGTGCACGTCGACAACAGACTGAAATGGAAGACCAATACTGATGGCGTATATAAGAAGAGGATGAGCAGACTCTATTTCCTGAGGAAGTTGAGATCCTTCCACGTGTGCAGCAAGATGTTGGAAATCAGTCTGTTGTGGCCGTGATGGATAACACTGCCCAGCCTCTCCTCCGGCCACTGGACAGACTGCGGAGCTCTTTCTCTAACAGACTGATTCCGATCCGCTGTCACATGGACCGATACAGGAAATATTTCCTGCCAACAGCAATAACCCTCTACAGGCTGGCAGAGAAGGGAGAAGTTTTTTATTGTTTCTTTTTAACCAAACTCAACTCTGTTTTGCTTCTCAACATCCCTGCACTATTTGCACATCTTTATACTCACACTCTATCTCATTGCATTTAAAAACAAAACAAAAAAAACATAATTATGTAGCAGACAGAGAGGGGATGTTTTCTCTGCTGCCAGTAAAACTTAATCTTCTTACTAAGGGCATAGACTGTATATAAAGAGGCTTTGTCAGGTAACAACAAAAATTGAGGAAGAATAGTTCTTCAATTTTCTTATCTGGCTCCTCAGGCACTACCTGCTGGGGAAAACCGTGCAGCGCATTCCAAACATCAGTACTGCTTAACATAACAATGCAGCCTAAAACATATATTAACATCAGTACTTAAGATTTAATATAAGATTCATTTTAGTGATATTTCTTTTCTCTTTTCTTTATTTGCATATTTGGTTTTGAGGTAATCCAAAAGTAATAGAAAGTAAGTAACATTACTTTTATTTTTGTGATACTTGGATTAGGTTACTGACTTTTTAACAGGTATTTAGTAATTGTATCGGATTACATTTTTAAAGTAAACTACAGTAATGAAGTGAATTTCTTTTTTGCGTCTCATCGGTATCGGCCATAAGAAGCAGGTAGTTATCTGTATCGGCTGAAAAAAATCCCTAGTATTGATTCTTTAATTTTTATCTACATGAACATGACTTAAAAATATCATACCTGGTAGCTGCAGGCCTACTACTGTTGCCTGTATCTGTTGTCATCTTCATAATGACATGTAGTCAACCAAACC
Source organism: Bovichtus variegatus (assembly GCA_943593645.1). NCBI lineage: Eukaryota > Metazoa > Chordata > Actinopteri > Perciformes > Bovichtidae > Bovichtus > Bovichtus variegatus. The sequence goes on along the minus strand of CALSCE010000091.1, from coordinate 5,378,113 downwards.
ACCTGTGACACTAAGGGTGCTTCTCCAATAGCACAGGCACCAAATACAATACTATTGTTGAATAAAGTAGGTTAAGCCTATATATAGAGGGAGACCCCTCCCTATGCTTCTCAAAGATGATTGTTTCCTGAATAAATGACAACTGGTAGCCTACTACAACTGAAAGCCAAGACCAGTTTCACGGGCGACATTCTTTTTAATGAGTTCATTATCGGGCATCGCTATAAAACAAATACCAACCAAAGCAACCAAAGCCATGCTCTGTTCAAAGAGAGGATTCTGATAGTATATCAGAACCAAGACAGTGATCGTCGGACTGACATGTTGTACAGTGTGTAGCCTACGTTTGTTGGACTACAGCTCATTTGTACAAGTTGTACGAATGGCAAATGTAGCAAAGTTAAAAGTAGATTACTGGCCCAAAAAAATACTCAAGTAAAAAGTACAGTTGTAAAAATAAACGTGAAAAGTTACCGTCCCCGTTACTCATTTGCGTGATTTGTAACAAGTTACTAGCCACCTTTGCCAGCACATTAGTTATGTTATATACGTAAGTACAGTTTTCTTCTGTAAATGAAACTCCTATAGTAGCCAGGTAGTACTTCCACAACCTCTACCATCCTGTCTCCTGTCTTCCTGGTATGTGGTCAGTGACCTCTCCAGAGAATTTCAGGCAGCCATCCCCAGAGACCAAGAGTGTTCCCATCTCTGACAGACAGGAATGATAAGAGTCGCCAGACAGCACGTTTCCAATCACCATGCAGCCAAATCCTGCAGTACAATACAAGGTCACACTTGAAAAAAGGCCCCCACGCCAGATTCGGTCTGCTTATTTTCCCCAGTGGACTCTGTGACATCCCACATACAGCGTGTTCGGCATTCCCTGCAGGTTAACTTTGAAGCTTTTACAACATGGTGACATAAGAAATAATGTTAGTATTTTTCCATTACAAAAGAGACAACAACAAAGATGTTACATGGACACTCAGAAGCCCAGAGTGAAAACAAGCGAGATTCCTGTTATCCGTTTCACTAATGGCCTGATTAGTAAAAAAAAAAAAAAAAAAACAAAAGCCACACTGACAGAGATACCGCCAGTGACCTGCTGTAGGCATTCACTTTCTCCAACTTGCTGTCTTCCCTCCCCGTCTGACTAGCCTGTTGCCGTCTGCTTTTGAGAGTTGTTTATCTGACAAATTGCACCCTCTGACATTTCGAGAAGCCCAAACATTTCCGAGCTGTCCGTCAAGCTGATGAGCAGTTGAGGAAGCGGAGGACAGTTTGCGGGCTATTGTGAAGTATGCAGAGAGTGAACGTGTCAGCACAGTGCTGAGGTGTCTCCCATCACACGCAAATACAGAGAGCGGCTGACAGGGATCTTTGTGTGTATACATATGTGGAGGTCTAGCAAACAGGCTGAGCAGTGTTGTTATCATGTGACTGCTGTCTCTACTCCCTGTATTTGTGTTGAGTTTATGTACGTATTGGTATTTATATTTAACGTGACACAACTGACGATGAGTCTGTCTGTCCTTATATGAAAGGACTTCAACTTTATTTTACCACTGAGAGTTTTCTAAAACACACCGTAGTTATTTTCCAACCTGTTTTAGTGTTATTTGAAGGAATTTTGTACAGAACATATGCAACTGGTTCGCTCTTGACCTCAGAAATACTAGTTTGGCAAAATAAGCCTAATTTAAGTCTTTTCTAGCGTTTCTCGTGGAGCTTTCGATCCCTTCTCACAGTCTTCATCGGCAGATTGGAGCTTGCCACGTCATGGAGATTTCTCAGTTGTCATCACACGACCTAGGTATGGACCTTTGGTGGCCGTAACCCCTGATGAAGACTGAGCTTGAAAGCTCCAGAAAAAGCGTGGAGTTGAGTTAAGATTATTTTGTCAAACATAGATAACTCACATAAGCATGCACACCCTAATCCAAAACACAAAGCATAATAGTCACAAAAACTAAAAGAAATTGATTAATTACATTTAAAAATAGTCCCTTTTTAATACAAGAAGTAACCACGTGTATATGAGGCTTTCATGTTTGCTTTTTCTTTTTGTTTACAGGGTTTGATTAAAATGGTCAGCAGTGAAGTACACATGTCATTTATCTCATAGTTAACAAGCGAACACGGTATCACTTGATGGATGGATGATAGCACTTGGAATCACTGGCAGTCTCTCTTATTCCAGTATCATTCCCCCTGCAGCCGAGGACACTGTGGAGTCGTCTCCAGCCGTCTTTACTGCATTTCACTCTCCCTCCCTCCCTCCCCCTCGTCCTCCCGGCTCGTGTGGAGCCTGGGAGTCGTTCAGCCTGTGATCATGGCCATGGTCCACGACTCTGCAGCCAATGACATCATACTTCACCATGTATATATACCTCTGGTCACTGTGACACACTATCTGTCTCACGCGAAGTTGGTTGCTCTGAGTCAGATCTAATTGTACTTATGAGTTTGTGTTGTACTGTAATCCAAAGATCTGTGGCTTCATCTGCGAAACCTTAATGTTTTCTTCTTTGTAAGTTTCCTGCACTCACTCCGCTGAGGACAGAAAGAAGATAATTATGACAGTTTTGAATTCAGCATGGAGACTATTCAATGACAATGTCAGTAATAACAAATGGCCTGATGCTTTGAAGGAAAAAGACTATTCTTAAACGGATTCTTCTCATTTGAGTCATTTCATTCTGGGACAAAACTTACACACAAAAGCAAAAAACTAACGAGCCAACCCTCTCGTCACTGATCTGTGTGGCGTTTAAATTAATTTGTTAAAGAACTGCTGTCATTAAATCTATAGACGGGGATCTGAGCTGAGAAACACTGTGGACACTGTGACCGTACACAGGGTGATTATCACAGGATGTAGTGTTGTGTTTCTAATCTGTCTGCACTGCAAGTAAAAAAAAAAACTCAGTTGGGTGTAAATGCTCAAACAAACTTCTACTAAACTACCGCTTTGGAGTACAGATTCAGTTCTTGCTAGTTTCAGCGTGTTTCTATTGAAAGAACCTCAAGTGTAAAGGGGCTTGGAAACAGTAGTCTGCCTAAATAAATCTGTGCTCAAGGCCCACTCACTAACTTTTTGACTGCATCTTGACTCCTCAGTGGAAGGAGTTTTTACTTGTCATCACATGGAAGTTCAGTTAGATGATATAGGGGTGCGTCGATCTGATCCACACCAACACTGACCTTTTGAAGTGCATCAGGTATTGGCCGAAGGCGACCCATCCTCATTGAAGTTTCTTCACAAATCATTTCAAATTCAGGGTTTAAGCTATCAGTATAACATTTTTTTGCACTTTCATTTCGGTAGTCATTTTGAAACATTACGCACAAAACAGATTTTTGTCATCTCTCGTAAAAATATGTCAGTCTTGTCAATCACTGTCTGTCTTTGTACTTCCTGTTTTATTTTGTAGTTACCTCCTTGTGTGTTTTCCCGCTTCTCGTCAGCGTCTGCCCCGCCCCTGATTGTTTCCACCTGTGCCCACTCACCTCTTGTTTAAACAGTCATGTCTCCCCTTGTTTTGTGTCAGTTTGTCTTGTTATGCCCTTGTGTCATGAACCAGCGTACCAGCCTTATCGAGAGATTGATTGTAAATCCATGTCGGGAGTTTTTGAGTTTGTATCATTGTTGTACCAGTAAAGTTTTTTGCTTTACACTCCACCTCAGTTTCTGCCGTCGTGCATTTGAGTCTTCCTACCCTGTGTCTGTGGTCGTGACAATTTTGTCTTCTCTTGTTGTCTTGGCTATGGTCTGTCCTATATGTACAGTATGTTGGCACTTAGTTTCCCTCCTGGGAGATAAATAAAGTATTAATAAGTATTGTATCATATCGTACCTTAAATAAGAATGATCCTAATGGGGCGGCCTAGTGGCCTTGCTCACTGTCGATATATACTCTGAGATGTGAGAATCAGCATCAGGAACAAAAGTCAGATAGTTTCATCACTGTCATGATACTGTATCATGGTCATGGAGTTGTATATGGTGGTCATACTGTCTGTCCATTCTTCACATCACTTGATAACTGAGCTGTCTCAATTACAACTGAGCGAATGATCCGACGCAACGTGTGGTTGAAAGTTCTTGAAAAAGCTATGGACTGGGAGTTTTTCTGTTAAAGTTCTGTTTGGTTGTCTTTTCCATGTAGTCCCTGGCCCTCAGTGTAGACAACCCACCCCACTCCGAACTTAGGCTGCCTGGATGGAGGGCATGAAAATTGCCATAACCAATGAGGTAAAGGCAATAGTTTTCCACAGTTCACAATCCTGTTAGTTGAGTCAACAGCATCAGCTTCGCTCTATTCTATTACTCTCAATCACGACAGTTATACAAGTTTCCAAACCAAAGGAGCCTGGAAAGGTGTGCTGGGGTTAACACACACAGACACACACACACATGCACACGCACGTGAACACACACATACATATAAACCACAGAGATGGGGAAAAAAGACAGCAAGAAATGCACACATATACACATGCACCCCGTTTCAGAACCCTATAACAACATTCGATCATGACCCACTGAGCGTCCCTGGGGTGTTAAAAGCAAGCAGGACCATGTAGCTGTTGGTGCCCCTTTGTTGTTTCAGCTTTCAGAAACGGGCAAGGAAGAAAGAAAGGTTTGTCAGACCAAATTACCTATCGCTGGAAAAATAATAAAAAAGGCAACGTACCGAATCAATGGGTCGGTGTGACGATAGCGTTAGTTGTTACTGACAGGTCGCATAAGTCAGGCCTCTCAACATCCCGCTGAGTGGAGATAGCACATGTTGCTATGTGTTTGGTTTGAACGCAGAATGGCAGAAAATGTCACTCCTGATGAATGCTCCCTGGTGCTGATAAGACATACTCTCCATTGGGCAAGCGTGCAAACACATAGGACACGCATGTACATGTAGGCAGATAAACACACGTACGCACAGAGAGACATAGCCCTATAAATAAGTCTCTGGTCCTGTGGGGTCAAGTGGAGACCAGGCCAGCAGATAACAGCTCTGTACCCAGGGATCAGTCCGTGCCAGTCAGCCGCCTCAAACCCAGATCAGATTACACAGCCGTCGAACCTTGGTGTAACAAAAAAAATCCGACCTGGCATCAGCGTCTGGAGCAGCATGTTTTACTCTGTCAAAAAGACGTCAGTGGGGGAAGGAGGGGTGGACGGGGTGGGGTCATACCAACAAAAACATGGCTCCGGTCGGTCCTCATTGAGAGAAAGAATGTGCTGGCTGACAGGCCATTTCAGCCAAGCCATTTGGAAGTGCTGGACCGGCTCAGGAGATCCAGATAGCTAAATATTTGTACTATTGGGTCTTTATTAGTTCTAGTAGTTCTGCAATGATGCTGTGGTGGGTCTGCATCACTGTGACTCCCTGTTAAAGTCATAGTGTGCCATTGTTTAAATTGTTTGAACCCTTCACTCCCTTCATTTACAGGCTTATGGAATGGTCCCAGCAGAATAGATTTTGCTACTAGAAATTGGCACTATACATGTTCTCGGACAGTTTGTTGAGAAATCAAGCTTCATCATGTTTTCAAGAGATGTTACGGGGAAGTGTTGCTGTTTTTGGCAATAATTACGCGTTAACACAAAATACATTTTGAGGCCACTATTTTTTTCCTTACACATTAACACAGGCTGTGTTATGAAAAACCCTATTTTTATTGATATTGGTACATTGTGAACAACAAATACGCGTTGAAAATCGGCAGGATTAATATATCTCTTCCTGGGAGGGTAGATTGACCAACTTGACACCATTGAACAGAGGAGGAACGCTGCAGAGGTCACAATCACTGGCCATGTTTGTCTCTTAATTTCCCAGACATGCCATTTTGCATCCGCCCCCACAAGATGTCCCCGGACTTTCTTCCATATCCTCACCTGTTTCCCATCTGCAATCACCTGGGCTTCCCTCCCCACTCACACACCTGCTCCTAGTTCCCTCATCACCCAAGCCTGTATATAAGCCTGCCATGGTCACCAGGGTCTTGTCGGATTATCTGCCCTTGTGGTTTACCTGCTGCCAGTTCCTGCATCGGCCACCCTTTGGCCGTGACAACAGAACGGTAATGCACAGAACAAAGGTCAACAGAGGTGCCATTGAGAAACGTTAGGATGTGTTCAAGGTCTATTTAGTAAAAATGAGGATTGGGCAAAGGTATAATATAACCTTTTCCTGATGTGTTCAAATGTAATCTTGTAAAATGTAATTTTTTGCCGAGAAACTTGAATAAATCCAGTTGTTTGAAGAAGATATTTTCACAGCAATATAAAATCGATATTAGAGAGGGAATTATAAGATGTTGAACTTCCTAACACTAGCTTTAAGCAGCTTAGTTTACATACCGGTAATTAAAACTGCAAATGCAAAGTTATTTTTTATCATCAAAGCCAATATTCAAATAAAAATGCAATCATTTATTTGGTATCGAGAATCGTGAAAAATTCACTGGTATAGGTATCGACTACAAAATATCTTGTATGGTGACGTCCCTAAACGCAGATCCTGGGAGGGTTTCTGAACAACATTTGTTATTTTCTGTTAACTGATTTCCAACAATAAGTATACCTGCATTTGCATAAAGCAGGCACATCCACTTACATGTTGATAAGAGTATTAAATACTTTAATATACATTTTCAACAGATAAAAAACATGTGTGATTCATTTTAGATTAACTGTAGACAATCATGCGATTTAATCGTGATTAAATGTGTTAATCGATTGACAGCCCTATGTAAAATACTATAAATAAAACTACCCAACAGTATATAAAGTAGTTAAAGTTAGCTCCTCCACAAACCGCTAAAACATAAAACATCATAAGTAATCAAATATAATAATAAATATATGACAATGTAACAATATTGGGGGCAATTTATCTCACGTCTGAGTTCTGACTCTGAGGTGAAGAGCTGTGACTGATTATCTCTAAAACAGCCGTCGTAACAAAAACAGACTGTTGGCATGCCACCGTTTAATCCATGATGTTTGCCCTGGAATTATTTCAACTAAAATTGAGTAATATTTCACTAATTTTTACTTAATTGGTTTCTCTTTATAACTCTGTCAAGCATGATGAAAGACATTTGTCTGGCATAGATGTTGGTTCTCCTTGATGTGCCTTTCATCTGGCCCGTTAGTCACGGACACACACATTAACAACAACAAAGTAGACTTTGAGTTATTAAATTTCTGATAGTGAAGATTCGAGAATACCACATAAAGCCATTCCATAGCCCTTGGTAATAGGCAGGATTTAGTGTTAAGCTGTGCTGATGCAGGCCCGTCTCTGCGCTGAAGCCTCACAGACACCCCCTCCCTGCCTCCAGCCCACGCTACTGTGGCCACCTGCCAGCGCCTGTGCAGACAACAGCGGAGGCTAAGTCAATTGCCGAAATCTAAACAACCACAAAAACACAAAACAGTATCTCCCTCTGTGTTTGGGGTTTTACATTATGTGGAGACAGTCTATGTCCCTCGCGCTCTTCCATCCAGATAGGTTGCAGCGCCACAGTCTCTCAAATAAACTGACATTTACAGCCTGGCGGCAGGCGTGCGCCACTCGGCCCCGCAGAGGCCTGAGGAGAGAAAGCAGAGTGGAAGTGACCGAGCCACAGACCAGATAAAGATGGGGAGAGAGAGCGAGAGAGCGGGAAGGAGGGGAGGCTGTTGGCCGGGCTCGTCTTTCTGTCACTTCTGGTTTGGATTCCGCTTGCTCCCCTTGAGACTTCTTCATTATAAACCACAGCTCAGAGACAGAGGGGAAACGCTGAACCTGACTCCACGTCTCTCTTTCCCACCCTCATTCACCTCTTCTTCTCCTCTCACAGTACATGTCTGGCTCCCCCACCCTCGTTCATACACCATGCCATTGTTCCCTCTCTCTATCCTCTTCCCCTCTCTCTATCCTCTTCTATTCTTTATATTTCACTCGCTTTGTTTGCGTTCCATGATCTCCACTTTTCTCTCCCTTCTTTTTGTTTTCAGCCTTGTGTCGTGAGAACCCCTCAGTTTTCTGATAAGACTCATTGGAACTGATAAAGGACCGAATCCCTCTCAAGTCTCTCTGATGACTAATCCAACTTCCGTCATCTAACCTCGTATCACCCCGTTGACTTTTTTTTTTTGTTTATATAGTGGAGCTAAATGATAAACGATGGCTTACAAAAACATTGCTTCAAGTTCACTTTACCACTGGATGCATGATCAAGTGAATTTTTCTGAAAGATCTGAGTAAAAATGGCAATTGACATTTTGCTAAGCCCCTCCCCCTTGGTTACTGCCGCTAGGTCTGTCAAGCTATCGCACCTGGCATGTCAATAGTTTGTTTTCAACAATATCAGTGAAAGACATTCCAAAGGTAATAATAGCTTGTTTCTGGAATAATAGTTCTGAAATATCAGAAACAGAAAGGACTAGGGGTGGTGGTCCATGTGCTGCTGTAATGTAATGTAATGACTACAATCTGCATTTGAAAGCTACATTCAGGTATTGTGAATGAGGAAGAAATGACATGAACATGTGCACAAACAACACTTTTCTTGCACAGCAGGCTTCGTCAATATATTATTTTAGTTTAAGCTAAGTTTACGTTTAGTTGTGACTCCCTATAGCTTACATTATAAACTAAATCCTCCCGTTTACAGTTGCGTGAAAGTTTCACCGTGTAAAGCTAGTTAATGATGTGCTATGGTAATCTGCTTTTTTTGTTTTTGGGTTGCTAAGCTATGATTGGACAATCACTGTTGGGGGAGGGGTCCTGATTGGTCATACAACTGTCGGTGTTTACCTGAGAGCCACCCAGCGCGGGGACAGTGAGCAGAGGAGAGCCGCTATCTGAGACTGACACAACACAGCTGCTGCCGCTGTCTGCCCCCTTTTTTTTTTTTTTTAAAACACACAGTGCTCTCGAAGACCCCCACCCATATCCTGCACTCCTGACACCCTCACCTCTTGTCATCTAACAAAGACTTTACCCACGCTCTATCAACCCTCTATCTCCCATCCTCCTCCTCTGACACACGGATACATACACACAGTCCTCTCTCGCAGCTCTTTCCTTTTTAATACCTTTTACCTTTGTATATTCTCTCCTCTAATCATCACTCTATGGATTAAGGACAAAATACAAGACCAAATGACCAGAAACCTGTTGACATCCAGTTAACTGGGGGTTTCATCTGGCGCCCCTCTCTGCTGGTAATCCAGCCGTGTACCTGCTTGGTTCATTCTGCTTTGAAGCCTGGAGACAGAGAGGTGAAGGAAATAAAAGCTTAACGGTTCCTCTGCTCTTTTGAAGTACAACAGCTGAGTAAATGCTCCAGCACAGGTTCCACTCATGCTCTGTATCGGACAGTCCATTCTGGTACATTTCCTCCTTTGACACTCTCAGGCACATGGTTGAGGTCTGGCATATGAGCGGAGATATTTAAAGCATTTCATCTGTGTCTGCTCCTATCAGCAGCGAAGGGAGCACAAATATCCCTGATTCATCTTTTATTGGAACTGATGGCAAGACAATGTGACGACGATCTTGTTAAAAAATCCAGACGCATCTTATGTAAGAAGTGTTTTTGTAATTCCCTCACTGTGTTTTAACTTTATTTTTATGATATTTTCTTCAGTTTGGGCATTTCAACTAGTCACATCTGCCTTATCTAAAACATAAGAAATCACAAAACACTAACAGTCATGTTATGATCTAGATGTCTGTACAGTCGTCCAATAAACACGCTGTACTCACTTGTTGCATTATGGAATGTGTGTTTTTTTTAATTTATTTTTTTTATGATGCAAAGGCATCACACAGCGGAGCGATAAGAGCCGAACACCCTGCTGCACGCCCATTGTATATAATGTAAAAAATGTGCACTCAAATCTGTCTAATTGCTATACAAGTGTGATCTCCTTCTGTCTTTTTTTTTTCTGCACACACACACACACACACACGCACACGCACGCACGCACACGTATAGCTCCAGACAGTTCAGATGAGACTTGTCACATCCGTTGACATAGGGCCCAATTAAAGGGGAGGATTAAGCCAGGGCTGGGTGACCTCTGCAGGAATCTCTCTGAGACGCTGTGTGTACACTGTCAAACCCTCTGACAGACCTTCCCTTTAAGCACTTTCACCTGCTAATTAAGACGCAAGACTAGAGTGTGTGTGTGTTCGTGTGTGTGTTCGACGCACATACAAGACTAATGTACCAGCGAATGTCAGCGATAGATTTGCAGCCTGAAAAGTCTCTATGTAAATATTTGACTTGAGCATCGCATGGGTTTTTGCAGCTCCGGCACACTTCAGCTCGTGGGCTACAGCAAACAGATAGGCCGTGTCATTTGTTACATTAAATTATTAGATGTTTTGGTGTGTGCATCGCACTGCAGTGTGTAGAGGCTCCTCGGCAACAAAAGCCAAGCAGTGTTTATGGTGTGAAGAGATTAAATGGATAGCGGCGAGGCAGAAGCAGTGAGCTGTTGCTGGACAAAGCTCTCAATGACTGATTAGTGCTGTGTCAAAGTTTTTACACAATGTGGAAAGAGAAGGAAAAAAAAAAGCCTGTAGTAATCACACACTTCTTTTTTGGTATTCTTTTTATTTGCAGTAGCAGTAGGAAATTGGTGGATATTTTAAGGGAATAATAACTTTTGGACAAAGTCAAGCCGGAGATGGGCTTGAGGGGATAAACAAGTGAGATAAAAAAGGGAAAGAAGAAGGCATTGAGATCGAATGGAAGGAAGAATGACGTGAGGACTGAGAGGGAGCACTGCAAAAGAATATCTAAAAAAATATATATATATATTGTGTTATCTAGAGAAATCAGCCAGACGACTAGATAAAAAATGTTTGCATTAGCATAGAAATCAGGCCACTCAACACTACATGACTTAAAACTAATATAAAGGATTTGATATAAGCCAGGAGTTTTCAGAATCATGGGAAAGGGTCTAGAAATGAACTCTTATTCCTGATAGTGGGGAGGATATAACACACGAATGTCTCCGGTATCAGTGCAGCCAGGAACTGGCTCGCTCAACTTCTTTCAAGAATATGATAGAAAAAGCGTCATTTTTCCTAACACTTGCCTTCACTCCAACTAGACTTTTTGAGTCTGAATATAAACAAAAACAGAAATATGAAAATGACAAACTGTGTTGGTAGATGTGTTTTTGAACTGGACAAAGCCAGGCAACCTGCTTCCAGTCTTTATGCTAAGCTAAGATAATTGTATCCTGGCTGTACAGTAGCTCTATGCTTAGCATACAAACATGGTGTCAGTCTATTCAAACTCTTCAGGCCTGTTTCTTATCTGATCAGACCAGTTACTTTGAAATAATGTAATAAAAAGGTGTGACATTGTTGCCTTGCACTTTTTGTACAGTGTTTGTAGCCACATTATTTCACCATTTGGCCTCCCTGCATTCTCAGCTGTAACCAGCGAAGCCTTTAATCTGGTTTAAGTGAGACAGTAGCCCCCTGGAACAACCGCCATCACACATGTTGACACCTGCTTTGCAACAAAAAAGGCCACATAAATGAAAATGAAATTCCAACAACATTCTTACTGTGTTGGATTTTTGAGATTCTTGATTCGGTGAGTTTCTACTGTGGCAAGTTTCAAGCATTGCGGTGATCATGACATGAAGCCTGCGAATAAACACCATGTCCAGCTGACGTCCTGCGTTGACGGACGTTTAGGGGGGCTCTGCGATGTATATGACATGCAGTTGGCTAACGCGGGCACAGAGCTTAGTTCAACTCTGACAAATGTCCGCCTGCTATGTGGGAGCTGGAGGAAGGGATGCCTTGTTGAATACAGGCTGGAAAAGATGATAAGCCTCCTGCCTCTCAGCTGCTGGGTGACTGACTGCATTCAACTGATCACTTATCGGAGCGTACATCGATAATCAAAGTGTAAAAAGACCAATCTAATGCTGAAAAGGACCAGAAAAGTCACCTATTTACCTTATTTTGACTGACACAACATTAAAAGCTGCTCACTTTGTGACACATGTACCCTTTTAATCAATTATGAGTATTTTTTCTGAATATCACTTTAAAGGTATATTGCATTGAATCTGAAAACCTGCATGGTGACCTATACATTTTTTTTGTTTTTTTGTTTTTTTTTACATTTGTGCTTCCAAAGCTCATAGAAAAGGAAGTGGTTGTGTGATACATTAAAGAAAAGGAGGAAAGTGTGAGACTGAACCACAACATTAAAGTTGTGGGCACGGAAACCAAAACAATGAGCTGAAAGACTCTAAAATTATCCGTAGAGCTGAGGGGGGCTGCAGAGTTGTTTAAAATTCTCTGTAGCTTTCACAATTAATCTTTGAATAAAGATATTCATTAGTGCAGCTTTAAATTAAGAAATTAAAGTTAAATGGACTTGCATTTATTTAGCACCTTCCTAGTCTTCCGACCACACACAGCACTTTTACACTACATGTCAACATTCACACACTGATGGCTGAGCATTCGGGAACAACTGGCGTTCAGGATCTTTACCAAGGACACTTGGACGTGCATACTGAGACGCCGGGCAGCAAACCCTTGATCTTCTGCTTGGTGGACAACCAGCTTTACCTCCCAAGCCACAAACTCCCCAATTTAGAATGTTTACCAGATTAGAAATATCCGATCAAAGTAAAGGGGAATCTAACTTGAACTTTATTATTATTGTTATTACTTTATTAGAATGAAACTTGTTATTTTCCATCTGCTGATCAGAAGGTAATAAACAAAACTTTTCCCACTTCCTCCCTCCTGGCTGTACTACCGCTGCACAATCAGCGTCTATCTCTATCTTGATATTTCCGTCCCTCTCTCCTCTCTATTGACAGTCAGCAGCTGATAGGCAGATATATTTACACTGGTGGCAAGGGAGGAAGAAGTCATCAGCCAAGCCCTGTCCAGCCTCCGGGCTGTGGCAGGCGGGGCTAAGAGGAAACCCTGGCCTGGGTAGCCCCTCCCCGAGAGGGGCATATCTCTGTGCTGTGCTGGGCCTGCTCACAGTTCTCAGCTGGATGGGACCAAAGCTTCAGTGGCCCACAGACTCACACACTCCCCCATAAGAGCAGAGAAGAGGAGGCAGGAAGGAGAACAGAAGGCTGCTGCTAGTGTGCACACTGGCTGCGAGAGATACCACTGTTTTGTCTTCCATTACTTTTCCTCTCGAGCTGTCGATGAGGCGGGCTGGGTCCACTCCATCTCATCTCAGTCTGGAGTCCAGAGGGGGCCGGGGGGGTCGAAGTGTGTACCGCGTCTCGAGTGTGTGTGACTTTATTTTGCAACTTTTGAACACTGGAACTGTACTGTAAGCATTATGACTCTTCTGGGCTCTGAGCACTCCATACTGATACGAAGCAAGTTTAGATCAGGTAAGTCAAATGAGGCTTGACATGTTTACTTGTGTGCTTCTGTGTATGCACTGATTAGGGGAACAGTTGCTGTGTACAGCTGTGTTTATCAAACAGTTGGTCCGTCAACACTTCCTGTGTATATCATGCCATTCATCTGTCTTGGATGAGTAGTGTTGATACCCACAATGTGCTCTTCAGTGGTACCAGCAGAGTGACAGGTGTGCGTAATATACTGCGGACATGTGACGGTAAGAGAAATTCCAGAGGGAAGCCAGCTTAAGTCCGAAATCCTCCCGAGTACTGAGCCCCGAGGACGAGCCCTGTCACTCTGTGATCAATTTACAGCTTCTTTGATGTTCACCCGCCTCCGCGTGAAAGCACGACATGTGCGGGTGATGTCTGGGCCAGGTTAGTGCACTTGTTGCATGCCAGTCGCTAACCTGCTGCTGCTGAGGGAAGCCAGCGGGGCGTTCTTACTCCGTGGCTCTGTGCACGCTGATAACGGGCGATTAGACAGTGGAGAGGGGTCAGAGGTTATCTTAATGAAGCTGATGGTGTGTGTGTGTGTACCTGCACATATCAAAGAGGGAGGAAGGGTACGGACTACAGCGTTGATTTAAACTCCTCTTAACACACAGCAGCTGTGGGGGCTTTGTATCCATCTATCTCCCTCCCTCGCACACACAAGCACACGCAGCCTCCATCTTTAATTCCATCACTCTCATTCACACCCTTTATTTTGAACGTAGTTTGTGCGAGGCTGCGTGTGTGTTTGTGCTGCACTATAGTGTGTGTGTGTGTAGTCTGACCAACACTGCCACCTCCCTGAGGCCGATGTAACTGATGGAGGCAGCTCTCTACTCTGCAAAGCAACAAACTGGGGACTCGAGTGGCTTCGGTCCCCACTTACAGTTTGCCTGTGAGCTGTAATTGCCTTCCAGACATGGCAGAATAAATGATGCTTTTCCTTTTGAGTTGTTTAGAGCAGATGAACAGGGTGGGAAATGACCCCAGTGCTGCGAGGTGCATGACGGGGTGAATGGCTGTGTTCTAAAGGTGGCTCAGGTTCAGTGTTGCTCTAACCCACAGGTTCTAGCCGGTTGATAAGGCACAGATGTAGAGATGCTGTCTCTGCCGCCAGAAAGGTCACCTATACAGGTCTGCTTGATGTTACAGTCGGAGGGATTAATGTTGGGTTGATACAAGATACAACTGACGTGACTGGTCGGTGAATTTGTGAGTGCATGAGTGAAGTGTTGTGCGTAAGAGAAGTAGAACTGTCTGTGATTACCGCTGATGACAGGAGTCTTAGACCATCTGGTCGTTCAGGATTTACAGTGTTCTTCAGGCTGCGGCAGCTCCACTTATCATCGGCGAGAAAACCAGCAACTGTTACCCCTTTTGCACCACACTTTAACTACATTATCAAAAGCCATGGGAACTGCTGCTGCATGGTTGACGCTAAAGAGAAAGATAACGATCTCATTTAAGTGCTCCCTGTGGACCGCCAAATGTTTTGTGAGTGTGTGTGTTACTGACTAGTTCTCATGACAATTTGATTAACAGCTCAAAGGGCTGTGGCCGGCGCTCTCAAGCTCACTACCATGACATAATAGTATGACAGAGGCGTCAAATGTAAGTTAGATCAGTGCTAGAAGGTGTCAAGGACATGAAGAGTAAATCAGCAACACACACACACACACACACATTTCTGACAAAACTGATGATAAGTAATAATGTGCGAGACAGAACTGACAGTGAATTGCACTCTGGCAACAGATAAAAAGAAAAGAGAGAGAAAGCAGTGGACCCTGTGGCCTTTTGCGCTCAAGTGATTTTTTTTTTTTTTTGTAATTTTTTATTTATTCACTTCATGCAGCCGTATTGGACTAAAATGAACCAGTTACTCCATTCAGGAATACCTGTTTATTAGACGTTATACAGTCACGCTCATACATCTGTCGCGGACACATTCCTGCTTGTGCTGAGGGAACTTTCAGCAGAATTCATGTAACAAATGCAACCAGTCTCTTTAGTTGTTGGAGTTTAAGTGTGGTGTTGTTATTAGATAGTTGATGCGTTAGATAAATCACAATATCACTACGCTGCCTTGTGTAATTATCACCACTTCACCAGTGCAGGCCAGGCCAAATGATCATTTATTGACACTATAAATCTTAAAACTTGTAAATGTTGCCGTGGATTTGTGTGTCCTTTGTTGTCAAGAAATTGCCCACGTTAGAGCAAATGTCTACAGTTTCAAAGCCAACAGTGAGAGAGGTTCAGGGATGTATGATTGCACGGATCTGTGTAACATGTAGACCAGGTCAGACAGCCCTCTGCGCTCAGCTTAGCTGTTATATGGCAGCTGCTGGGCTTTTTCAGATGGAACTATTGATAACATTTTAGTAAACAATGAGCAGCGCAGAATTCAAATCAAAGATGCCGTGCAGAATGAGCTAATAGTAGTAACACGTCACCTCTCTTTTTTTTTCATGACGGAAGAGACAAAACCTGCACGTGTGGATAAAACGAAGGCTTTTGACTGAAAATGCAGCCGCCTCACTGTTGTGTTAGCTTGTCACGCTAGCTTGACAGAAGCATCGCGAATAAACGGAACGCCGCCAGTCCTACGGCGTAACTTGTGACTGGAGTTGTGGGTTGGGCTAGAATGAAATGGAAACGGTTACCAGCAAACTGAGAAAATGTAAAGGAAAAGAGCAGATTATATAGCAGCTGCTGTGCTTTCACATACAGAATTATAGTACGGAGCAATGAGGAGCCAGCCTAAAGAAGGTCTACATTCCATTGTCCATCTTGCAAAGTCTATGACAGAAGAGACACAACCTGGCTAAGGATAAAGGTAAGGCAGTGAGCTGACTTAGAATGCAACTGCCTGAAGCCGCCTTCACGTGATAGGAAATGTTCTCTTTGCTCACTGTGAGGTAGGGTGTGGTCACATGTTATCTCATTGGTTATCTCAAAGTCAGTGACAACCAAGGTCAATGTTGAAATAATTTGAACTTTGAGCGCAGCGTCAGGAGCTGCGCTTCTATGTAGTTGGGCACCACCGCTCTTCCCGCACGGAAACAACGGCACAGCCAGCAGAGAGCGGTTTTACCGCTGACCATGTGAAGCGTTAGCGTGACATTAGCTTGTCACTCAAGTAGAGCACAAATGACGGCCGATCTGCAGCATGGTTCGGGGTTCGGCTATGCGGGTTGAGTGAGAAGCTTCTTAATAGATGGTGCTTTTTCTGGGAGAATTATTGATAACCCTCGCAGTAAACATAGTTCATTTGTTCCTGAATTAAATGAAAGAGTCCCCGTAGGACTTACGGCTACATTCCATTGTAGTCTTGCTTTTTCCGTGACAGAAAAGACAACCTGCATGTACAGTATATGTGCCTGAATTTATATTGTAGGGGATGACAAAAAGCTTCCTTTTAACAGGTTGTATCAGTTACATGTTTTGGTCAGCTTTCAGTGAGCAACTAATGCCTGCATTGGCTCTCTGTGATGTTCGACCAGCAGGTCACGACCCCCTTCACTGTAAACTAAAGCAGATGTCAGATGAAGGGAAGGGCCTGCATGGTGTTACATAATGGAGGGCGCTATGTTTGTGGCACTAGAGTCAAACTGTTGAAAAAGTTATTACATCAAAGCTGGACGGTTTGAGGAAATGCTTAAAATGCTTGAATGTAATAGGAACCACCTGAGGGAGATCATTAACAATAGGAAGACAAGCAGAAAGTGATTAGGGCCTTGCGGAAAAGGAGGAAGATATCATACTTGTGTCTCACAGAGAGACCTTCAGATAACAGCAAGGAGGAAAAACACACACAGACAAAGAAAGAAAAAGAAAGCAAAAGAGCCACAGACGCAAGCAGACTGACAGACACGGGGGAGGCTCTATGTTTATGACCCCGCACTCCCACCTAGACCAATTCTACACACACACACACACACACACACACACACACATGCACACAGAGCACGCAGAAGCGTGCACACACGCTGCGGACCACACACTGGCTAGCAGATCTGTTTAAAAGCCAGGAGCTGTGTTTATCATTCCCTACATCCTGCTACAGAAATATGTGTGAGCAAGCATGTGTTGTTTTTCCTGTGTTGTCTGGATGCATATGTACATATGTATATGGATACATGCGTACATACATACATGTGCGTCCTGTATTCGGACCTGTCGGTGAAGTGAAATTATGAAATTATGAAACAGCATTTTAAGTGGGTTGAATTCTCAGTCTCTTCCTGCTTTTTGTCTGGCTCTTACCTTTCTTTCCATATCTCTTTCTCATCTTTCCCCCTTCTTTTTACTCCTCCTCCTCCTCCTCCTCTTCCTCCCTCATCTTCAGTCCTACAGTTAAGACTTCAGCAGAGGAGGACACGAGAGCAGCTGGCAGACCAAGGCATCATGCCTCGTGAGTAACGCCTTCCAACACCGAGCTGCCACACGTGCAGGCACACACACATTTAGACCGCAGTGACAGAGGGAGAGGGTGAGAGACACAATGAATGAGCAAGGGAACACATCATGGATGTAATAAGTGGAGCGACAGGGACTGAAACAAGATGTTGCTATTACATTTTTGAATGACATTTTTCAATTTTGTGAGCACCACAGCCAAAAAGACATTCGCCTCATTTGTAGTGTGAAAAAACAGACCTGACAAATAAAACCAAAGCGTCTCATCATCTTCGTGATTATAGAATAGATACTAGGGGTAAGTGGAAAATATCTTTTAATTGGGTGATACGTTAAACCACACTTTGTCACGTGACATGGAAAATGGCGTTGTCAGGGTTCATTGTATTTGGCATAGCATCCCATGTTGGTTAAACTGGTAAAGATTTTTTTGGCCACTCGCGGGCAGCAGAACAAGTTGTAAACACAACACTAATATATTATCGCTTGTTGGAGTTGATATGGCCATGAATGTATAAAGAGAACTGGATACAGGAACAGCGCCAATTTGAAATCGTGGCCAATCTGTGAAATTATAACTGCCAGGGTCCGAAAATATTTTTTTCCCACAGACTTACATTGGGAAAGAGAAATCTGAAGATCAGCTGTTACATAGATTTGGCTCTACTCTGCCTCTGATTGGCTTACCCTGATATTCTTATCCTAACCCTTTCCAATCTCAATCCTCATGCCTAAACTTTACCAATCCAACCAACAAAGGCAAAGAGTATTACCCAGGCAGAGGCCTTTGCCATCCTAGGAATTCTTTTTTTGGATGTATTAACGTCTCTGTTCCCAAACAACCAGCTATCAGCTAGTAGCTAGTAGCATGACATAAAAATCATTTTACGTAGTATTAGTTTTAGGCTAAAACACGGGGGAAAGGGACAACTACTTATCCACTACATTTGAGCGAGTACACAAAGACAGAGCGGCTGGGAGGCAGGGTTAAAGTGTGCTTGCTTTATGGGTCAATTGATGTGGAAGATCATGGTCATTTCTAACTGGGAAATCAAACGTTTCTTTTTGCTTCATACACTACTGAGCAACTTTCATAGGAATGAATGAGGCCCCGCCTCCAACGCTGTATCCAGTTCTCTTCATACATCCATGGACATGGGGGACATGTTAGCAAACCTTTTCCTTTTTTACAAATCCAGCAGACACAGAGCAGCCATTTGGAGTCATGTTTCGGGGCACCTCATGAACGGAAGTCCAATATTCACTCTCCTTTTTAGCTCCGTTTTTGAACTACAACAACTCCTGAAAAGAATATTTGTCTCTTTAGCTGCTAAATGCCCCACTCTGTTTATCAGCTAGTTAATAACTTTGTCTGTTTGGAGCTGGGCAAGAGAGTGTACATTAGGTTTTTATAGAACAGCTGCCTGATGTGTCTGGAAATAACGCTGATGAGAGCAGTGAGAGTGAACCAAAACCAAAACAAAGAGCTGAAAGACACTAAAACACTGAGGGGAATTTCTTTGTCATTTGTTCCATTGTTAATATAAAAATAATGATTAGTGCAGTTGACAGTTTTGGAGAGCAATACTGATGTTAAGGTTCAAACATCAAGCACTGTGTGGGAAATATGAGCGGTTATTGCCTATTCCATTTTGCCCTTTTAACTCCAGATTTCCTTGGCTCAATCAGTTTTTTTTTGAAAATCTTGGAACGCAGTTTTGAGAAGCATCATTTCACATGAATCCGATCATTGACTTTGACATATTGCATGAAATGTAAAAAGAAAAAAAACCTGACTGACTGATTATCTATTGCAATTTTAAAATGAAACGATACACAGAGACGGAGGAAAAGTGGAGCTCTGGAATCAGCAGATGATTGATTTCACTGACCAATCAGTGAAATAAGCTTCTGCAGTTATTGTTTGGAATCAAAGTGGTAGTAGTGCAGATTCTTGCTGGTTTGTACAGTGTTTCAGACAAAGTATGTTTTGTTTTTTTTTATAGTGTGAAACTGATACGTCAAATTGCGTCAGAGCTGAGGTCGACCGGAAACAAACTACTTGCACTGCAGATGAAAGCATTAAAGACAGACAGAGAGAAACAGGTAGGGAGAAAAGAAAACGGTAAAGATGACAGATGCTCCAAAGAGAAGCAGATCTAGACTCCAGAGACGGATAAATCCAGCGCTAGTGACGGATACAGAGGTGGACGTAGAGGAAGCAGGTGGATATATGCAGCCAACAGGCAGATAGTGTGCAGTGAGTAGGCAGACAGGTCGGTGAGTGACCGCAGAGGAATGCTCAGGTGCCAGAAGAGGCTCCCGGCCTCAGAAGAAAGAGATTTAGATGTTCCCTGTTTACAGCACAGTGTCTGCAGAGAGGCACACCCAAACACAACAACATGGAGCATGAGCCGGCGTTAAGAAGACACACACTTCATACTTTGTCCCACGAGACATCGTGATGAGAACAAGTAGACTTGAGTGTTCCTGAGCGTACTCTTAAATCCTTACCGTTCTGTCACTGCCTCTCATGTCCTTTAGGTCGCGGTAGCACGGTAGCGCTGCCAACACGCTTCATGCCACAAATGTCTCACACAGCAATGTTTAATGGCATTTACAAAACCTACATTTCCATCATACATAAGAAACACAAAGTTTGTTTAGCATGAGACATTTCACAGCAGACAGCCACTTATAAACCAAGATTTTATCAATTCCTTATACTTTAAAGCAACACTGTGTCGTCTTGGCAAACATGAGAGCAGTGAGCGATGCCAGTGTACAGGAACAACTTGTTGAATGATATCTCTGGCACCGTTTGCCATTTCACAGAGGCTCCAGCCTCCAGATAAACTGCTGGTAAGTGTGCGGGGGAACGGAATCCAGAGGCCCGGCGAGGCCCTATCACTTTCTAGGAGTCTGTCACAGATAAGGCGGCAAGGAGAAACGCAATTGGCCAGCGGGGCTGCAAATGCTTTTTTTTAAAAAGAAATTTCAATTGGCTGTTTATCTCTTGATTGCAGGCGGTGGCGCACATGGAAGACAGTTCCAAAGAATTGTAATTGTTAGTACACACTTTCTCACACCCACACACTAGATGTAAGCGTCATTTGTCCTTTCAGCTCTTTATGTATAAAAAAAAAAGGATTTTTCAGGGCGTCACAGCATCCTCCTCCTCTGTGCTGTAGATGTGTTATTCCTGCTGGGGAGATGGACACGGCACAGGGTCTGTGTATATATTACCCGGGGAACATCTGGTGTTTATTAGGCTATTCAGCCTCTCAGGCCTGACTGGCGTGTGGCCTGCATAGGAGCGCGCTGTCTGCCTGCTGGCCACAGGTCTCAATACACACACACATACAATCTAATATTTCCTCATAAAGATAATAGGGCTGTAGCTGCAGGTTTACTGTGCTTTTTCCTGCATGCGCTCTTGCATAAAAACACACATTTCCATTCCCACAGCAGCGGTGCTTTAATCCTCTGTGGATCAAAACACAAAGGGAATTACCGGAGCCTAATGCACCATACGTCTTACCTCTTAGTGTAGTGTTTACGTTTGATAGATACGGTCAGCAGGTATCTGCATTGCAACAGGTTTAAAGTGCGTCCTGTGTTTTAATACTGCTGCAGAATGTTTAAAAGTCTGTAAGCTTGCTTCAGACTCACCGGATCATGTTACATTATGCCCACACAGGCCCGTGGTCGGACGCGTTCCTAGGCAGTTTGGTTTCACAGTTTGAGCGCACTTGCATGCTGTGTGTGTCCATGTGATGTGAAATCGGGTCTGTCAGCGACAGGTGAGGCTTATGATCACATGGCAGCTGCTCCTCACCTCTGAGAAGGAGGCATACGTACATGTGTGGGATTCACTCCTTCACTGCCATGTTCTCCCTCTTCACAAGTTCTCCTTCCTTCTCTCATTCCTTTTCCTTCTTTTCTTTTTTCCAGCAACATGTTTAGCTTCATCTGCCTTCCTGCTACTGTTTCCACATGATTTTCTTCTCTTCTTTCTTCTCTCCCTTTTTTCTCTTCTCCCTACATTCTTATAGCAACCTTCATTTTTAACTTTCAATTCATTCCTTATTTAAATGCCCACTTCCATTTTTATTTCAAGTTTTTCTTTCTTTCTTGAATTTGAAGTTGAATGTTCTCTTTTTTTCTTCTTACGGTACATACCTCGTTTCATGCATCGTGAATAAGGCCTCCTACATCTCATCTCTTTCAACCCATTCTTTCTTCCTTTTTCTCTTTCCTTTTCCTGACTCCACATATTTGTCTTTCCTTAATAGTTTTACCTTCCATTTTTTGTTATCTCCCATACAAATATTGCTTCCTTCTTCTGTATTTTCTCCATCCATTCACCCTGCACCCTGAGTTGTCCAGCACAAAGCTCAATATCATTCCTTTTATTGTGGCACTGTTTCCTGTGTCATATCCCACTCAAATTATATTTGACCAAATAAGTGCTGGTGCTCTTTCAGATAATCGAAGTGATCTGGGGCTCCTCACTGCAGGGCACTGATTATTTATTCTGGATTTAACAGAGAGAGAATGTGGAAGGTTGAAAATCTCCTCCGCTGCAGCCCTTTAATTACAGCCACTCCATTTATTATTCTAGGACTCTGTGTGTCTGGTTGTACAGGGAGTGGAGCAGCTGAGCAGATATTAGAACGATACAGAAATATTGATTATTGAAGGCTCGGGGAGGTCATGTGCACAGTGTTTGTTGAAGAAATGACAGCTGAATAGAACATAGATGAATAATACTAATAATAATAATATGACGATTAAATGGGAATAAAATGACATGAGATGAAAAAACACAATATTTAGCTGCCAGGTATTCTAGATTTTAATAGATAACCCTATTGATTTCACTAGGAAACTTGGTCATTTTAGAATGAAATAAGAGGCATATAGGATGAAATAAAAGCTAAATGAAAAAAGCATGAAAATATATCTTTTATGTTACAATCTATATGCAGTGTTCATGCTTAAATGTTATTGTGTCCTGGCCACTGAAAAAAAAGCTAACATAATGCACAAAATATATGTGAATCTATATCTGTTCGCTCGTCTTTAGGCGAGGCAGCGGAACACAATCGGGGAGGAGGAATCAAAAACCCTAAAAATACAGTGTGACCGCAGCCGAAACATTAAGCTTCGTCTTTTCTTCAGATTAGTTCAAACTTGATTGTTTGTGTGACAGCCCTAAAAGTATTAAAAGCAAAAGTACTCATTATGCCAGAGAGCAGTCCCTGTCAGTGTGATGTTATTATAGATATAATATTAGCCACTTTTTTTCCCTCCAGCATTAACGTGTAAGCAGCATTTTATTGTTGTCAGGTTGAAGTGGAGATTATTTAAAATATTTTTGGCAGATTAATTTACCCAATGTATTATACTTTATATGGTCAAAGTGTTTTTTTTTTTTAACATAACATAACGTAACTAGTAATTGCAGCTGTCAGATCAATGTCGTGGTGTTATAGCGAATTGTAAAGAGGTGAAATAATAAAAGTCCTCTGAAGTGAAACTGTCCTGCAGTTTTGTCCTCAGTCCCACACGTGTATAAGCAGCGTGTCCCATCGTGTTGTTGTGCAGAGCCGGCCTCAGACGGCTCCTCTCTGGAGGCCCAGATGAGGCTCAAGCGAGCCCGGCTCGCCGCAGACCTCAGTGAGAAGCTGGCTCTCAGGCCGGGACCCCTGGAGCTGCTCCAAAAGAAAATCATTCCACTAGACTCTGCCGTCACAATGACAGGTATCAGCAGAGAGAGAGAACACACCTTTTAACTGTGTGTGTGTGTGTGTGTGTGTGTGTGTGTGTGTTAAAACTTTAGCTGTCACTTGAAGGTGAAACAGTTTTTATTAATGAACGCTTTTTATTAAAACCACTTACTTGGGCCAAGATATATATTTGATGTTATTAACATCTTATTAACACTTACACTTGCAGACTTGATGGATTATAAACCCATTAATTAATTACCTTTTAACCCCACGATCATTTATTAGGGGGTTATCAACATTTATAATGGCATAATAACAAAATGGAAAGGACAATTTTTTACAAAAAAATGTAATTCATTGTTCTTAATAACGGCTTATAATTAAATGATGTATGAACTATTAATTAATTTATAAACCCTTAGTAACAAGGGAAGCTTTAGAAAGTGGTACCAGAAGACAGAGAAGTCCATACATTTCCTTGACAGTTTCTGTCCTTAATGTGATCCACATTTTTTAGCAGGAAAATGTATTTATTTGTAATTCTTGCAGAGAGAATGTCATTTTTGCATTTTTAAAACATGGTGCATATTTCAGAAAATCTCAATCTCAAAAATGTTGTTATTGTGGCGCTTTCTTTTACCAATGTATATTGAGAACTAAAGTGTATGGGGAGCCCTCCCAAGACCACCACCTCCTCCAGTTTTTGATTTAAGGAAGTGCACGACGTGCATGCTTAGACACTGCATTGATTTATTGCTGTGCAAAGCATCAGGTCTGAGCGTCCCACCGTGCCGCTCAGACCTCGCACTGTTTGTCTTCTAATCCTCAACATGTTACTCACTCTCTATATCATTCTTGGCAATGCGACTAGTGTTTTTTAGACTCTGGTGTTTTTCGAGGTTTTATGTTTGCCCCCTTGAGCTTCGAGTAAACATGTTGCTTAAAGGAAGGGCGGGCTGCAGTCAGCTGGTTTACACTACCTCTGCAGGCAGAGGGGAGCGCCGTTTTATTGAGATGAACAGCAGCTGTATTTGGGTCCACCCTTTTTCTTTCGAAGTGGCGATGTGTGTTTGAGTTTTGAGTGCAGCCTTGTGTGGGCGTACCTGTGTGTTTGTGTGTGTGTGTGTGTGTGTCTGTGTGTGTGTGTGTGTGTCTGTGTGTGTGTGTTTGTACCTACCTCCCCTCCTCCCTGCTTTTGTCTCTGCTGGCCTCTATGGCTCCAGTCAGCCACCTATAAAGCTCAGTGACAGGAGCAGGCTGTTGTGTTCCCTCGCCTGCAGCATTAACCCCTCACCTTGAAGTTCCATGTCCCTTACACAACACTCCCAACCATTGCTTCAACCTCTGGACGCTTATCTTGGAAACTATGCGACCCGCTTCTAAACCAGCCACTTGAAAAGCGGAAGTGTACACAGCTCGCAGATTTCCTGCAATGCTGACGCCTCAATCTCCAGGTTGACACCAAATTGACTTAAAGACTCATGGAAACGGCTTGTAGCAGAGAGCACAACACCAAGACCACCTCATTCAAACATGACCCATTCTGTGTGTGTGTGTGTGTGTGTGTGTGTGTGTGTGTGTGTGTGTGTGT
>CALSCE010000091.1:5333912-5352935 GCA_943593645.1 Bovichtus variegatus | reverse complement strand
TGTGTGTGTGTGTGTGTGTGTGTGTGTGTGTGTGTGTGTGTGTGTGTTGCCAGGTCACTGAGTTGCACAGAATGGGCCTGGTGCTGTGATTGAAACCAGGGTCTGCTCCTGCCTGTCACATGTTTGGATACAAAAAGAGAATCTTATACCTCTGCGTGCACACACACTGACACACACACACACACTTACACATACACACACACACACATGCGCACACCAAGCTTTACCACCTCCCTCCCCTGCTCTGTCCCTTCAGCTCGGTTAGATAGCCACTCTTAGCTCGTCCAATTACGGCTTTGCTCACTATCAGCCCAGCCAATCAGGAGCGTGGTGGATGTAAAGTGGCCGTGTCAGTCTCTCACACCTCGGGCTGAGTGTGGTACTAGGTGTCAGAGACAGATGGGTCACATAGGGAACATACATTGTGCACAACGTGCATCCAGGCCGCCCCTAAAACACAACCGAACACGCTGTTTAATGAAAGGGTCAGTACAACCTGCTGCATCTGTCGCCGCGCCCGTTTCTCCCTCTCTCTCTGTGCACTGTGTATGTATTAGTTACCGATTAATAGTTCATCTGTATTTACATGATTAAGCGCAAATTAATTTAGTAAGATGCACCATATAAGCACAGTATAAACTGATAATGAAACCAAAATCCCTTATCAAGAGTTTAAGCTTCATCAGGCCTGTGTGGGTTGATCACATTTGATTGACAGTGATCGGGCAACATAAGCAAACAAGCTGACATCTGTCAACACATTTGAATTCAAATCTTGCAGAATTCTGTAAGTAAGTGACATCAGCTTTTTCCAGCTGAGCTGTGGCTTCTTCAAACCCTAAGCGTTTTCTTCCATAGGTTGCTTGTTCAAACCAGCAAGAAGACAAAAACAGAAAGACACAAAAAGTGTTCTGACTTGGGCTCCTACAGAAACACAAACACTTTCTGCCAATCACTCGCAGTGAGAAGCGGAGTGAGACAGTTTCTTAAGAGGGCCTTTCATTTAGGGCCCCTCAATATCAGGTGACAGTGCAGACGTTGCCTATCATACGGTCCCTAACATTTCACTTTATAATAAGCTTTAGTGACGATCAATAATAATAATAACATTAACACAATTAATGAGATGAATAATAATAATAATAATAACGATAACAATAATACAATTAATGATATTAATAATAATACAATTAATAAGATTAATAATAATAATAATAATAACAATAAATCAATAATAACAATAATCACAGACATTTATTATGTGCTCACTTTCAGTTTGACCTCCACATAAAGTGGTTAAAATAATCTGGGTAAACTCCTGGCTTGTTTACAACCTGCCTGATCACCTGACTGCTCGTGTTGGTGAATTCCTTGTTGCTCTTCTTGCAGTAAACCATGGAAAGTTCCCTAAGCAGGAGGACTCTTATGCGTTTGAGGAGGACAGCAGCAGTGAGAGTCTGTCTCCAGAGCAGCAGCACAGTGATGAGTCGCAGGGCTCGGCCTGCCCTTCATCGGAGGCTGTGGGCGGTACACCCTCCTCCTCCTCCTCACCTGCCCTCACCAGCCCACCACAGGTAAAACCTCTGCCTGCACTCTGACATAGTTGCACCTCTGGCAGTTGTTGCCACTGCTTTGCTTCTTCTGCCCTCTTGTGGTGGCAGAGTGAACCTCAGCCTCCACTGAGGTGAAGGAGCAGGTGTCACATTCCTGCACACCGAGCCATCCTGCAGCTGCCTTTATTGTCTGACCGCTCACCTTTTACTGAAGATGACGTCATTCCAACGGCCATTTGATTGAATTTCATGCCAGAACTGAAACGTCTCAACTGAATCATCAGCTCTGATTCAACTGGAAATTCCTGTTTAGAGCTTTTCTTCAACAAGAAATGCACATTTTTTGGGTATAATTATTCCATTTGGATTGCAAACGGAACACATAAAGATACAGTCCCCACGCCTCCTCACTTCAACTTCACAATCCTGAGGGAGAAAAGAGCAGTGCAGGCAGCTGAGGAAAAACAGATCAAATCATACAATGTCAAAGTAAAGAAACCTACGACCTACTTGTATTTTACTACTTTAATGATATACTTTCATCTAATTGTTTATTATGGTTTGCCAGTGGGAGGGGATCATATAACTAAATCTGTTGTAGTAAGAAACTAAATGAAGCATGGCGAGTAAAGACATTCCCATCATCCCTAGTGTTTAGTGTTGATGTTAGCATACCAACACGCTACACCAAGAGATTGAAAATGTTAAACATTTACTTGTTAAACATCGCCATGTTCGGGTCCTCACTGTGAGCATGTTAGCATGCAGATGTTAGCATTTAGCTCAAAGCATCGCACGGCTGTAGAAGTCCAGTACTCGAGGATATTTACAGATGTTGAGAAGCCGGTGTATTTGCCGTGTATCTGAGTGGACACAGAGAGGACCGTACTGTATTCACTGGGTGGTTGTGATGTGTGACCAGGGAGGAGCACCCCGAGACCCCCCTGCAGATCAAAGCCAGGATGAGGGGCTGCCTGCTGCCAACAACCGCCAGGCTTCTCCCCCAATACCTGTCCCTGCTATTGTCAAGGTCAGCAGTATTTCATCCACTTACCTTTTGACTAACTAGTGAAGACCCTCCTACTAACATGACCCGCTTCCTCCCTCCTCAGTCCAAGACTTCAGACAAGAACCGACACAAGAAGCCCAAAGATGTGAAGCCGAAGGTGAAGAAGCTCAAGTACCACCAGTACATTCCTCCGGACCAGAAGGCTGAGAAGTCCCCTCCGCCCATGGACTCGGCCTACGCCCGACTCCTGCAGCAGCAGCAGCTCTTCCTGCAGCTGCAGATCCTCAGCCAGCAGAAACACGCTCACACACACCCACAGTCGCAGCCGTCACAGCCGCACACACACGCTCACCAGACGCAAGCTCAGGCCCAGGCTCAGCAGCGGCAGCCCTCGTTCAGCTACCAGCCTCACCCACCCACCCAAACACACAAGTGAGTCACACTCGTGGACATATGACAGTGGATAAATCTCATTCAATAATCTGAACTCAAGGTCCCCTGACTAGATTTTTCTGGTGCTTTCAACCACATGATATTACATTCTTCTAAGAAGGTCACTATGGACCTAAGTTTGCTTAGGTCCATAGTGAAGTCACGTGATGACAGGACCATTCACTGATGAAGCCCATGAGATGCAGTTAAAAGCTTTGGAAAAAAAAAACAGTGAGTGGAACTTGAGTTAAGATTATTGTGCTTTATTAATGGCATACTAATATTTTATAACTAGACTTGATGGCTTATTAGAAAATTAGAAATCGTCCGTTATTAGTAAGTCATTAATAAAGGGTCATGAGTTTCTCACTTTCTAATAAGCAATCAGCAAAACGTAACAATCAGTTAGCCCTTCAAGTCGAAGGGCTAACTGATTGCTCATGTTTTACCCATTAATAAAGCCATGTTACATTTATAAAGTGGTACCAATTTCTCACTGTTACTATTTTCACTTTACCCTGTGATGATTCCACTTGTAGAGGAGCCAGTGAGCAGCTGTCAGCTTGTAGCTCCAGCGGTCCATCGAGCCAAGCCAACAGTAGCTCTTCCTCCCCGGTCAAGAACACATACACCACCCACAGCAACATGCCACCGGTCACACCTGGGCCCCTGCCAGCTAATCTGGATGATTTAAAGGTAGGTGTTACAGAGTGAAACGAGGATAAGAAAAAAATGACACTATGAGAGAGCCTACAAGATGTCTTCTTTTGCTGTGGCAGGTATCAGAGCTCAGGCAGCACCTGCGTATTCGCGGCATGCCCGTTTCCGGCACCAAGACGGCCCTCATCGAGCGACTCCGACCCTTCAAAGACTCCAACTCCGGCTCCTCTCCCTCAGGCTCCTCTGACATCACCACAGTGACCTTCCCTGTCACACCTTCAGGATCCCTGTCCTCCTACCAGTCCCCGTCCCAGGGAGGCTACTACCCTTACCCCAGCACCTCGTCCACCCCTCCCATCTCTCCGGCCTCTTCCGAGTTGTCCCTCAGTGGTTCTCTCCCAGATAGCTTCAGCGACGTGCCCATGTCCTCGCCAACGCACTTCGCCCTGCAGCCATCTCCGGCCCAGCTCGGCATGGAGGACGGCCTGGGCAGGGGAGGAGCGAGGGCGGGTGAGGGTGGAGGTATGGATGGCGTGGAAGCTGAAAAAGACAAGATGCTGGTGGAGAAGCAGAAGGTGATTGAGGAGCTGACGTGGAAGCTGCACCAGGAGCAGAGACAGGTGAGTGACCGGAGGTATATCAGTCTAAAATAGAGGTTCAATCATCAGAAAGTATCTAAATAAATAAGGAAAAATGTTAAAAGAAGAAAACATCATCAACAGAAGCTTGAAAGTCCATATTCTCCAGAATCCATGTACTGCAACATAGGTCAAAGGCAGTGTGTGTGGGTACTTCCTGGACCAAGTTCTCTGTTGCATTATAAAAAACAATAAATTGTAGTTTAAATGTCTTTACAGGGACATTTTTTACAAGACCTGTATTCAAATATTGACCGACACATTTACCTTTGTCACCATGCTTGCTAGGTTGAAGAGCTGAGGATGCAGCTCCACAAGAGGAAACGCTGCTATGGAGCGACACAGGACGCCGTCCCTCCTCCATCCCACCCCCCCATGCACCACCAGCAGACTCCAGCCATGATGGGTCAGCACTTCTTTGGGGTGACTATCAAGCAGGAGCCCATGTCCCTGTCCTCCAGCTGCCCCCTGTCCTCTCCTAAGCAGCTGAAGAGCTCTCCTGGCAGCAGCAGCTGCATGGAGGATGTGGGACACTGCAACAACCCCCTCTCCAATATGAGGGGCCCCGGTGGGCCACAATGTATGGACACTTCCTCTGGCAGCCCCTCCACAATGTCCGCTTTCCTCAGTCCACAGTGCTCCCCTCAGGACTCTCCCATCGGAAAGCCTTCCAGCCCTCAACCTTCGTCTCCTAATAACCCCTACCTGCTATCACCTCCACTGGGAAGAGACGGCTGTAGTCACCCCCACCCCCACCCACAGGGCAATAACAGAGCACGCAACATGCAGGTAGGATGTATTTGTGTTCTGTTGAGAAGTCAGACAATATATCTTAAACAATGCCAAGTGTTATAAGACCATGGTAGGAAATAAACATGCTGGTAATCTATTATTATTCATAAAAGAGTTTATTTTCGAGTCTACAGCCATGCTCGTGGTTAGGTGCAGCAGGTAGTGTTGTCCAATCAGAGCCACAAATGTATCCATTTTATATATGTGTATGTATAACCCAAACATTTGCAAATATCCCTGCATATATATTGACCTTAATAACAAACTAACATACATATCAGTCATGACCATTGGTTCTGGGAACTGTCTTCTATTTCATTAGTTTACTTAGGTGAACCCAAAAACCACAGTCACAATAATGAAATATTATCTCCACCAATTTGTCTGGATTAAACGTAAAGGGGCAAATTCATCGGGAAAAGATCCCTAGGACATTTTTTTTTTACAAGTTTGCCATCTTAGTTTAGTGAACTAATGACATTCCCATCGCTGTACTTTCTGTTTAGGTTAATTAGCAAAGGTTAGCTAGCACAGCATTTGATCCTAAACAAAGTATTGGAGGAATGAACATGTTGACCAGATGATGGTGCCATTCGTCCGGTGGAAAATATGAATGACTGTACCAAATGTCAACTGTATCTCTGATGTTGTCTTCATGCATCTGATCTCTTTTGTACTTTTATTCCACTTGTTTATGTGTATGATGGGTTTTTTCCCCTGAACATACGTGATTCCATTTTCCTTTTGTCTCGCTACAGATGCAGCAGAAGAATGGCAGCCAGGCAGTGAACTGTTCTTATCCCTCTGACCAACGAGGCCTTCAGGGAGTCTTTCCCAACTCCACCGCCTGTGGCAACAGCGGCTCAGCCAAACCTGACAGCCACAATATGCATCCAAAGGTAAACACTATGTCAACATTAGGAGCATTGGCGGTACTTCATCTGAACCACCTCACATTCACATAACCGTTTTTCTCTTTTCTATTCATTTGTGATCTGTCTCTATAGTTGTCTTTTGTTATGAGGTGCATCGTCACTCTCCGAGTCCCTCTGTTTTCATCACATATTCCTTCACATGTTGGTGACTTTTCCTTTACGAGAACACAACGCCAACCATTTTCTGAAAAAAATGAAATGTTTCAATGTGATGAGATTATTCGATCCTGAGGGCCTGATCTATAGTTCATTTTACTTTTTTTTTTCTTTTTTTTTTTTTTTTTAAATGGGCAACACACTCACATTTGGTAAGCTCCCCTATTGTAATTGTTGGGCTAATGTCACTTTTCACCTATGTCTCATATAGATGTCAGTAGTGCCCTCTCCTCGGCATGTTGGCCAAAAGTGCCAGGTCTGTCCCCCCGCCTTCAGTAGCTCAGATTCAGATGCATCAGACTTAAGACAGCCCCCATGCTATGAGGATGCAGTCAAGCAGGTAAACTGAAATTCATGCTAAAATTCAGTAGGTTATGGCTGGCCAGAGATTTTATTTGACCTATTGGCGTTGCTCTAATTCCCCTTCCTCCTATCGCCTCTTTTTTTCTGTTTCAGTCCATCACCTGTATTGCACTTCTTATATTCATCCATTTGCTTTGTTCACTGCACTAACTTTCCACCCTTTACCAAGTGACTGAAGCAGATTGCTGTTTTAGTTGTACAAACATTGTTTGAAGACAGATGTAACTCTTAGCAGTTGAGTTGAAGCTACGAGAAATTGTCCAGACTGATATTATCAGCCTATATTAGCTTATTGCTGGTATATCAGTAGCAGGTAGGTCGTTTAGACACAATTTCTCTTTTAAAATAGTTTGCCAACCAGCACTAACAAGTTTATTTTTTAACTGTAAAACGTCCTCACTATGTGTCTTGGCCACAATAATTAGATTTCAAGAAATGTTGAAATAGTTTTTTTTAAATAAAATGGCCAATATATTGTTATTGTATTGAAATAACTATGGCTACTAGCTTGATAGCTAACCTATAAATGCTAACATTGAAAAGTTAACCGACATTACAGAAAGAAAGTATGCTGGTTTTGATTTTCTTCGTACGGGTATACAGATATCCGTCCTGGTGGAATTTCATTCAATTTCATTTCAAAAGTTTTATCTCAACCTTTTATT
Source organism: Bovichtus variegatus (assembly GCA_943593645.1). Taxonomy (NCBI): domain Eukaryota; kingdom Metazoa; phylum Chordata; class Actinopteri; order Perciformes; family Bovichtidae; genus Bovichtus; species Bovichtus variegatus. The sequence continues at coordinate 5,345,732 of CALSCE010000091.1, read as the reverse complement.
AAACTGGTCTGTCCCCAAGAAAAGTTTGTATTACCAAAACTCTACTCTTCAAGTCTTCGTAGAATGCTTGAAAGCTTGTACATTTTGTCATGTAAAATCCTTTAATATGATTGGATTAAATGTTTTTAATTGTTAAAACATTGTTCATTTGCTAAAAAGATCCACTTTCCTACTGTTACAGCAACTGACCAGAAGTCAGCAGATGGACGAACTTTTGGATGTGCTCATAGAGAGTGGAGGTAAGGTGGCATTCTATAAATGATGTTAGCGTAGCTAGCACTGCACATGCATGCGCAGGATGGTTTAAAATCTACAAGTGGTCTGACATCACATTAGTATGGGTTCCCAGTACCTGCTGTGACCCTCCCTCCTCTCCTCTTTCTCTTCAAGAGATGCCAGCTAACGCCAGAGAAGAGAGGGAGAGGGCCTCTGTAACCAAAGTTGTGCCTCACATTACTGTGTCCCCAGGGTGTCCCGGCCTCCTCATCCCGAGGTTCCACAGACACTTCGAACACCTGTCCCCCACCCAGCTCCCTTACGACCACTCTGCCAATCACATCACTGAGAGCCACTTAGAGAATCTGCTGGGAGGTCCAATTGTCCGAGGAGGGGAGGTGGCCCTTCTTAAAATGGCTACCGAGGACGGGGGGCAGGAAGATGAGGGGAACAGAGAAGGCGAAGGGTACGGCAGCCCCCACAACCACCACCGCCACCCTCACCATGCCCAACAGGACAAGCTTGTGACCAACAGAGATCTGATGGACACCCCTCTGTCGCCCATCAGCACCAAGGTGTCCCCCGTCTCCGAGGTGCAGGGGATGGTCAGCATGACTTTTAGCGAGACGCCGTGGGAGACGATGGAGTGGCTGGACCTGACGCCTCCCAGCTCGGCCACGGCCTTCAGTATTGCTCCACCCAGTGGGCCCAACATCTTCAACACAGAGTTCCTGGATGTCACAGACATTAACTTGAACTCTGCCATGGACCTTCACCTGGAGCACTGGTGAGAGCTACTCATGCGAGACATCAGCTATGACCACACCAAAGAACGATTGACTTCTACCCTACCAGCTTCAGTCCAAGTGCCACAATGTGCCTCTTTCATAATACAGTGGGACGTGACATGAAGCACACTTTTAGCCTACATTCAAAGAGTGACGGCTCAGTCAGCAGTTGAGCTCCAGAATTATATCTTGACTTATTCGTTCCACTTCACAGATATGAGGTTCTCATGTTGTCATCATACCCAGAATCCAAAGACCATGTGCTTTTTGTGACATAATCTGTGTCCCTTTTGGACAACAATGTGCACAAATGGCAAATAAATCTGACAGTGGACACATGAAGGATTGTGTGGATAATGGATTACATGATTACAGTGCTTTATACCAACACTTTATGCAATATCAGTGTTACGCCACCTGGACTTGAAGACACATTTTGACAATCATTGTATATTTTCTGAGTCTGTTTGTATTACTGGAAAAGAAATGAAAAGATTTACAAGGTGAATTAGATTGCTTAGTACGGCCATTTTGTAAATATCTTAACTATGTGTACTGACAGAGACAAGTTGACGTCTGCATATTTTGTCAGTGTGGGAGAGACACAAACCACAACTCCAGAATATTATGTAATCAGTTCATCATATGATGTAAATATGACAAAATGATCTCACTGTGCACCTCGAGCTGAATACACTTTTGTCACAGTTTGCTTGAGCTTCGACTACGTGTGTAGAAATGGTTGTCATTCCTTTGAAGGATCTTTTTTTTTTTTAATACAAGTTTTCTCACTATTTGGCGTATTTATCCACAGAATATGGAGAGAAATGAATGTCTTTGAAAAACCTTTGGTCTTATCGGTTTTGATCGGCAGACACACTGTGCCATATTTGCGACAACTTTGTATTACTATTTTTTTTATACCGCTTTCCCCCTTTACAATGTATTATTAATTTGTTATTCCATGAAAGCTGTTGACAGATATTGATATAGAAAGCTCCAACAAAAGTCAACATCAGTTTTTCAGGCGAATGTTAATGAAAAATACTTCATCTCTATTTGTCCTTACAAATTTCACCCTTTCTATTCCCAGGCCAGTTATTTATTTTGTGTTTTTATATTTATACTTTATCCTGTATTTATACTGACATTCCTTGCTAGATTGGAGCTCTTTGATTTAACGGGGAAATTCCAGTGCTGCCATTTTGACCACGGACATTTCTTGGTAAATCAATTCTCTTGAAAATGTGATACAAAGTGAAGGAGCCACTTTCCAAAAGCCATGCTTTCTTAAATCACTTTTCTTTAAAGAATCCTATGAAGTGGACACGTTACATTAGCACTTGTGAATAGGAAAATGTAATATATTCAGATCTTTACTGTGAATACTGCATATTAACACAGAGCCAGCCTACACACACAGTAGTTACACTAACACACCTTTAAACTTTTTAGTTTTGGTCAGCAATTATCTCTGCTTCACACATGTAAAAACTTAAAGATATCTCATCTAACTACCGGCAAGAAAGCAAATAAATATACTTCCCAAAATGCCAAAAGTGTGCTTTAAGTGGCCAACACATTTACATTTATGATGTCTGTAAACCTGGGTCTCACTGTTCTGTTTAGACCAAATATTGCCTTTTTTCCTGGTACTTATGAAGTGTGGCACCTGTTAAATGGGTTCTATGGTTACATGTAGGCTATGAATCCCCATCTTGAATATATGACAAAGCTGATATTCTTCACTTCCTGTCTTCTGTTGTAAGAATATCTGCTGGCTTGCTTTACTATTGTAATAAAATAAAGATTTAAAAAATATAAAAAAAACAGTATTTGCCTGCATCCCTGTATACTACAGAAAGAAGAGCAATAAACTTATCACAGCAAAATCATTTCTGCAGTTACTTTTTTTTTATTCACGTCCAATTCACAAGAAGCACACGATAAAGGTTTCCAATATTTTCCATGGGAACTTTATTTGTAACCCTCGATAAAGATACAATATAATATTCATTGCCCTTAATATTCTATAATCTACTATGAACATTCTAGTAAATTGCAATTTGTACAACAAGTACCCTGGAGATTCATATTCTCCAGTGGTGAGTTCGCTTCCTGGAAATGTATCCCATGAGAGGACAGATGTGGAGACTGATGGAAATAGAGACACTCTCCATTTAAACTACAGAGAATAATGCCTGATGACTGCATCTCTTGCTTGTAATGATTTAGTTCCAACAAGTCTGTTTTTAAACGAGCGACTTCAAAAAACACATCCCGATGACTGTGGCCATTTCCCAACATGGCTGACATCTGTAGCCGCCTATTTCGTAGAATTTTAAATAAAAATATAATGGGAGACTCAACAATTTACTGGTCATCATGGCTATTCTTTTTGGTTTTGAAGCTTACTCCATACGAACGACTAAAGATCAGGACGTCTCAGCCTATTCTTTTTTTAATCCGTCTGCAAGACTCCCAACTTCATGAAAGTACAATAGTAAAATCGCCACAGGGGCCCTTTAAGTACGGCAATCCCTTTAATGTATCGAAACCAAATGTAATGAAGCGTACAGTGGGGGGGGGGTCAATTGTGGAAAATGTCCATCAATGTTGAAAAGAAATGCAGTTTTTTTTCACATGAAGCTAGAAGAGTAACACTAGTAGTAATACTCCAACAGACTCCAAATAAAAGTCGACTGAAGTCACGGCATACTTCTTGGCTTATCATTGTAGAGGCTACGTCACATTGAATGACTTTACATTATTAGTACTTGCTAGGTTAAAAAAAAAAGTCAAGGCTGGCAATATTCAATGTTACATTAATGTGATGCGTTGACAGAAAAGAACATATAAATAATGCCGTCCTTGCCTCTTCAAGTAATCCATTAGTTTGGTTAAGTAGCTCACTCAGAGTTGCGCGATGGTTTTTTGGACCACCGACGTCCACTTTACCGGTAGACGCGGCGTTCTGAGAGGGAACGGGCGGCGGGTGGACCTCCACAGTCTCCTTCACCTGTCCTGGCATGGTGCACTGTACTTTATCAGCAGCGAGGAGGAAGACGTGTGCGTTTATTCAGACTATCCCGAGCGTTATTCACGGTTTGGTGTGGGAAACATTCTATCATCAGTGCGAGCCAGAGAGACCTGCCAAGTCCATACAGAGCAGTAAGCACGCGAGGAGAGATCTTCCTACTCTCCCGTGTAGTAGCTACACAAGTGGACATTATGTCATTTAGCAGCAAATGTTGTCACTACTGTTTGCCTTTCTATGGCAGCGTGGTGGGTCTGTGATCAGTGTGGATGAGGAGCTTAACTGTACAGTGCTATGGCAGGCTGCTGAGGAGCATGAGGACTCATTGTCACACTGAAACACACACACACACACACACACTTCCATTCTGCACACTTTGATTTGATCATCTGTGTGTTTAGGGATGAGCCTCAACTGTCGAGCAGGACCTACCCAGATCAGCAGATTAGATGTACTATTTACATACATGTCCACATCAGTGGACACAATGTCCTAAAAGGAACTTTACATCAGGCAATGAAGCGTTGAAACAGCCCCAGTGTGTGTGCACCTTTTGTATTGTCGTCAGGTTTGAGTGACACAGATAAACATCGGTTCTTCTGAAGGGGAAAGCCCAGGTGATCTCGGAAAAACCCAGAAAGATGGTTCACTTACGACACTTTTCCAGATAACATGGTTCATTATTTCTTTATCCAGAAACAGGTTGAGTTGTTTTTTTTTTCTTTCTGAGCAGTGGAAAAATTATGGTTTGATCCAGATGGACAGAAGAGGCAATTCTGCAAAGAAAATGTACTTCCAAAACTGCGAGAAGTCTTGTTAAATCATCTTCTAGGTTTAGGGATTTCAGTTTAGCTCCGTGACTGAAACGTGATGATAATACATGAAAAGGTACAAACTGTGGCTAAAATCGGGTGTGGCAAATGTACATGTCCTAATCATGCGTCAGGACAAACTCTCACAGATTGCATATAAAAAAAAATTATAAAAAATAAAAGACGTAAAGTAAAGCCACGCTACTGAATCCATGAGCTCTTCACAGATAAACACTTGAGCAAACTCATTCATTTACCATGAGTGGAGGTGCCCACAAAGTGAAAAGTGTGTGAAAGTGTGTGTGTGTGTGTGTGTGTGTGTGGGTCTATCATCAGCATACATCTGTACATGTGAACACACATATGCATACATACATACATACAGTCCACAATGTACATTCAAACATGTGGCAATTTGTGTTCATACGTCACGAGTGTCATTGATCAACATTTTATTTGGTAGATTTTGTATATGACTTCAAGTATATATATATATATATATATATATATATATATATATATATATATATATATACTCTATTTCTTTTTCCCCACATTTATCCCCATTTCTCGAAGACGATGTCTTCCAAGTTTTCCGGCTGAAGATGCGTTTCAGGTGATGGGAGCTAACAATACTCTTCTCATTGACTTAGTTCCTTTGTTCCTTGGAACGCGTGAATAAAGAGGTGATCCTACGTTACTCTGGGGGGCTGCATCACAAAGCCCCCCTCCCCCCACCACTCCCCAGCCTAATCAATCAGTCCACGTACATAGGAGAGATCGGCGAGGCGGGGAACTGATCCAGGATGCGACACACGTAACTGGCGACGTCCACGAAACGCTCTTCATACATCAGAATGAAGGGACGTTTCTGGAGGAGAGAAAGTGAGGCTTCAGGCTGATGTGAGACTTTTTCTGTTTGATAAATAGCAAAAATCCCTCAAGGAGCCACAGGTTGTTGTTTCTGAGCGAGCCTGCTTGTTTCGTGGTAAACTGGTTGCCAGGAGAATATGATACATAGTTATTTTAGGAGGTATCAAAAACATTTCATTTGGCAGAAAAAGATTTACCCTTGCTTAATTTTTAGAGCTGCATTGACTTTATTAATTGTTTTTGGGAGGAGGGGGTTGGTACGTGACAACACTGACATTATCACCATATACCGTAATTTCTGGACTATTCAGCGCATCTGAATATAAGCCGCACCCACTGAATTTTTAAAAAATATGTATTTTGTACATAAATAAGCCGCACATGTCTATAAGCCGCAGGTGCCTACCGGTACATTGAAACAAATGAACTTTACACAGGCTTTAACGAAACACGGCTTGGAACAAAAATAAATAGGCTTTTAAACGCCTTCAACTTGAAAGCTGCATCATATGCCTTTCTCCGTGTCTTTGCCATGATGAGGGTGACAACATGACCGTAATCAGAATCGTGACCATTCATAATGTCCGCTGTTTAAAATGTCCGCTGTTCATAATGTCCGCTGTTCATAATGTCCGCTGCTGAAGACATTCCAAGAACTAATAATGCAATTGAAGGTTGGCATAATGTTTTTAGAGGTTCATTTGGTACACTGAATGAAACACCGAGAAATTTAAAAAAGTTAATTACCGTAATGAATGGGAAGTTTGAGTGCGCTCGATTTACGTCACATTATGCGACGGTGCTCAGTTTTTTGGCGACATGAAGCTTGTGAAAGCGGGAAAAATCCATAAATTAGCCGCGTCATTGTATAAACCGCGAGGTTCAAAGTGTGGGAAAAAAGTAGCGGCTTATAGTCCGGAAATTACGGTACAGTTGTTTCAGCGAATGCAGCCATTTACACATCCAGCAGACACGGAACCTGACTAAATGAAGCCCAGTGTTAAACGTAAGCGTAATGAATTCTAGAGAAAGGGGTCATTTAAATGAATTGTGTTATTACAATCAAATGAGCCTTTTTGAAGATAGTCCTTCCTTTGTGTAAGTAACATTTGTTGCACTTTAGCCATGCCGTGTGCCATCGTTTTGTTATTATTGGAGGTTCCGTTAGTGCTCCGAACCATGTGATCGGGGCCCTGAGACACAGGAAGTAAAGATCTTACCAGAAGCTCCTTGTACTTTGGCCGTTTCGATTCATCCTTCGTAAGGCTAGACAGAAAGAGAACAAAGCATCTTCCTCAGCATTCTGCTCCATTATACACCCTTCAAAGTGCTTTTCTAGGTCTTCATCAGCGGAAGGCATTTGCTTGGTTGCAGACTCTGTCCACTAATGAAGACCATGGCATGTGGTTGAAAGCGCTGGGATAAACTATGCCAACAAAGAACTTTCATATCAGTGGTTTGAAAGTATTTTACACACTGATCACAGCCTGTAAGACTCTACTGACTGTATGCATGACTGAGCGTAATGGGGCTTACCAGAGGTTAACAAAGTTGGTGAACTTGGGGGAGAACTGCCTCTCCTCCGAGTTGCTGAGCTGGGGAGGCTCACCTTTCACCACCTGTGTCAGCTGATCAAAAACACTATTCCACTTGGGGTAAGGGAACCTTCCTGTGGCCAGCTCATACTGAAAGCAAACACAAGCTGCAATAGTTCTGTCGCTTCAAACGTGCTCAGACATGGAGAGAAGATTTCACGTTAAAGCCGACGACATAATCGGTCTTACCAGGGTGATTCCCAAGCTCCACACGTCCGAGCGAACATCATAGCCTTGTCTGGAAGCGCTGGGGTCGATCCGTTCAGGCTGAAACACACGCGCGACACAAGGTCAGGGTCAAAAAGTGAGCAGAGCGTGAAATCTGGTAGAGCTTGAGCCTACGCCATTGTAGTGTTTGATGAGATGGCATCAGACGAGACTGCGGACAGTCAGGTACCGTATGGCCCATGGCCGGGGGAGCATTTACTGTTAATACTCCACATGCAGCTGATTTTTGGAACGAAACGTACATGCATCCTGTTTTTGTCACGGAAAAACGGGTGCGATTCAAACTCTTTCGTCGCTGACAATTTCGGTTGGTTAATTTGTCGCCCGTCTGTATACATGTCTAACTGGCCTTCAGAGTTCTGCAGACCAAAAGGAACTTCACCAAGTCAGATGTATGCAGATGTATCATTACTCTAATGCTCACCGCCATGTAGGGCCTGCAGCCTGCATCTCTGGTCTTGGCTATGGAGTCCACCAGCTGACCGCTGATGCCAAAGTCACACAGCTTGATATTACCAGTTCGGTCCATTAGAATGTTGGAAGGTTTGATGTCTAAAATGACAGAAAGAGAATTCATTCAAGGTTTTGTTTGCAAAAAATAAAAAAGCTATCAATAGAAATGTTTTTAATATTTCCAATAATCACAATACAACACCTGTGTAATCATTTGTACAAACCAAATGAGGAAAAGACTTACCTCTGTGAATTATTTTCAAGTTTTCTTTTAAGTGGTTCAGTGCTTTAACGGTCTGTTGAAGACAAAACAAAAATCACTCCCGTTTCCATGATATGCATGGTGTGAAATGAAAATGTCGAAACTTAAAAGCGAGTCATCCACTCACCGCTAATGTTATTTTGCCTAATATTTCCTCTGGAATGACGTCATCTAATGCACAATATACATATTTGTAGAATTTGTCTAATGAGGTAGCCATAAGTTCCATACAAATCCAACAGTCCCCCTGAAACAAAGTCAGAGGATGAATGAGTATGAATATTAGATTCCATATTAGTACTGACACATAGTAAACAGCCCACATTAAAGGGCAGGTCAGTGAGTTTAGTCAGACCTCTCTGAAGAGAGCGCCGTAGAACTGAACAATGTAGGGACAGTCACTGCTCCTCATCACCACGTCCAGATCCATCAGCAGCTGCTTCTGCTCCTTCTCATCCACAGTGGAGCGGATCCTCTGTGACACACACACACACACACACACACACACACACACACACACACACACAGAGAGTCACTTTTGAAGGTCTGTCTGTCTGTCTGTCTGCAAACACAGTGAAGGTCTATCTGTCTACACAGTGAAGGTCTGCCTGCCTGTCTGTCTGTCAGCAGGTAAACACAGCAAAGGTCTGTCTGTCTGTCTGTCGCTCACCTTGACAGCCATGATCAGGCCTGTGGGTTTGTGGACCATCTTGTTGACTGAGCCATACGCCCCGCGCCCGATCTCCCCGAGGTCCCTCAGGTCCTCCGCTGTGAAGTCACAATGCTGCTCCGGAGAGATTTTCAGCTTCCCCGACGACTCGATACTGTGTGTCCGCAGTCGCTCTCTGGACGGGACGAGACAGGATTGGACGAGGTAACATATAAGAAAGAGCCATGAAAGGTATAGGCGTTTTTGATTCATTTGGATATGATAAAAATGTCATCACTGATCCTCAAACTTCTGTGACTGTGAAACATTTAAATGTTCCATGAAGTGCCTTTGTAATCTGGGCTTTCTTATGTGATCGGACTCTTTGATGGGAGTGGAACTTTGGGGGAGCTCATTTAAAAGTAGAAAGGTAGGCGGGAAAATAAAGTAAATTGGCCCATGAGGGAGGCTGCTGTCGATCACTTCCTGCTTTCTTTCCTTTGTTCCTAGGACCTGATGAAATACAGGAGACACTGGGCCAGATGGAATACACAAAACCTACTCACATGTGAGGGTTCTGGAAAGAGGGGGCGGTGGGATGGAGCGGGAGCCTGGAGGCTGGTTTCACTGGAGGGTTGGCGAAATTCAGCTTCAGAGCTTTACGTTTACCTTCGAAGGACAAAGAGAGAAACCGATCCAGATTCCCACAACATGCACACCACACTGTGGGAACTTCAGACACACGGTGTGTTCTCACCTCAGTGTCCTCCGTCTCCACACACTTGAGATAAGCCTTTACAGGTGTGCGTTGAGCAATATAAGGAAAGTCATGCCACAAAACGTTCATATGACCCAGGGACCAGTGCATTATTGTGCTTTTATTTGTGCAATTCCATCTTACTAAGTGGAGAGTGGTGAGGAGAACAACTGCTGTGGCATCAACATGATTATAAGATCCAGGCTGAGACCTTTGGGTTATCTCAAGACCAGAGGAAGCACGCAATGCATTTTGAACAAAAGCAAAGTGCCCAGATGTACAGGGGTTCCCAATGCTCAGATACTGCACCGGTTCCTTTAGCTGTATCAGATACCTTTTCATCCAAAAAAAATCATAAAAAATACATTTATTTAACTTATTGGAATTGTTCGTTGCTGCATTAGAGGCCAAATGGTCTTACTACAGGATGTACTGATATTAGAAATCCCTGTCCAAACCCTGAACAGCTCGCTCAAGATACCAAGGTAACCCAACACGGAGATTGCGCTTGATTCCAATTCAAGACAAGTGTCCGTCACCTGTAGGTACATCTCCAGAACACACTGTAAATGGAGATTAGACCAGCCTCCATGTAAAGTGATGAATGCAAGTGTTGCGTGGTCTTTGCCATGCCCTGTTCAACCAGCTCCTGAGTGCAAACAGATCCATTAACCTTTAAGCCCCGGTGCAAATTAATCACTCCAGCTAACAGAGCATCACACAGGCCGGCTCAATAGTATACAGTGGCTTCCTTTTAACCCACGTTATCCAATTAAATGTGAGCGTGAGGAACACAACAACAACGCTGACCAACCACTAGGCAGCAGCGCGCCCAGTCGTCAGCCAATGGTTGAAAAGAAGCACAACTCAATGAAAGTGAGTGCGGAAAGGAAACCACTTAAGACTACTGAGGTGTACCCAGAGAGAGAGGGAGAGCGAGAGAGAGGGAGAGCGAGAGTCTATTGCTTACTTTGGGACACTCCAGACAGGCTTATCTGAAACCCTGAAGTAAAGAAAACACATTTTACTACATTTTCTTACGGCTTATTTTACGTGCGAGTGGGTGATTATTCAATACCGGGCAGGTTACTTGAACTGCTTCAGTGTACCTGAACACCGGAATAATGAGCAACAGCTCAATCTCGCCAGGTTCAGTCAACACTAGCCCAATAGCAGAACGTATTAAAATGACTATTTGATTGCTTTGACACCGAGATCGAAAGGTGGCTAATGGTTTCTTTCACTCCCGTTTTGTGCCACATGCCAATTCTATGTGTTCTATAAATGTTGACCATTGGCATACTGCCGTTCTTCTGACGCAAGACATATTGTGTTCCACTGGCCTCTACCACTCTCCACAGATATAGAGCATGCTAATGGTATGCTTCATACATGGCAATGCCGTTCCCTGGACATATGCCACTTCTTACCCCTAAAAAAAAAAAAGGAAATGGCTGACTGGGCATATGGCGATAAATAAGAGCACACCACCGGAACGTGTCAATCTATCTGTCGAAGATACACTGTTCAGAAGTGGCCCCTAGCAGTAACATACCATAATCAGCAGTGGCATATGCCAGTGAGAATTGGTATGTGAAACAGGAAATGGTGTTCACTAATGGAAAATTACTGACATTTTGTTTAAGCCGTCAACTAGTAGAACAGCAGCAGCACATCGGAAGGTGCCAAACAGAACCGTGACACAGCACAGCCACAGTGTGATGTCTCATCATGGGCTCTGTCTACTGTGTCTACATAATCTCATTCTAATACGGAAACTTGATTTAAAAACATGCAGACAAGTGGATAAAAAAATCTAAAAATGAAAAAAAAAAACAAAAAAAAAAAAAAAACAGACATAAGCAACAGAAAAAGGTGCAAAGCGAACATTTCCAGGAATCTCTTTGCCAAGATGTGCTGATGAAACACAATGCGAACACATAATAACCCAACAGCAGACTTAAATTTGGTAAAATAACATGTAATAACCCCAACAGCAGATAAAAACCTAGTTAAATAACATGTAATAACCCCAACAGCAGATTAAAAACCTAGTTAAATAACATGTAATAACCCCAACAGCAGATTAAAAACCTAGTTAAATAACATGTAATAACCCCAACAGCAGATAAAAACCTAGTTAAGTAACA
>CALSCE010000091.1:5201900-5333902 GCA_943593645.1 Bovichtus variegatus | reverse complement strand
TAACATGTAATAACCCCAACAGCAGATAAAAACCTAGTTAAGTAACATGTAATAACCCCAACAGCAGTAAAATAGGTGTGAATACCTGTTTCATTTTGACATCTCCAGCAGGTGTTGGTTTCTGTAAGGTTTAGATAAAAGATTTGATTCTAGAAACTGCCACAAAGTTGTTGTTTTTTTATGAATAAAAATAAAGTTACATCTCACATGTGTTGAACACTGTTAATTACGGGTGCGCACAGTCAACAAGTCAATGGGAATACAGCAGCAGCTAACGCTAGCATCAGCACGTCCATTATCGGACACCACCCTTCCTGACTGCCTGTTCTCCCTCCTTGTCAGACAGCTCATCACACAAACATGTAAACCGATTCACCCCCGTGCTGGCTGTGATTGTGACCGCTCGCAAACGTTCAGAAGTAACGTTACACACTGAATATGAGCCTGCGTTACACAGCACGGAGTCATCCGCCTCAGCTGGCACTGGACGCTGCTTTGCCATGTTTTCATAAGCGGGCAATGCTGTAGCTTCAATAGTTGTGAATGAAATAGGCAAAAACTATTCTGAGCTAGCCACAGGCTTTCCGTCCGATAATAGTCAAACTCTAGACTCGTGGGGCTAACAGTTAGCTCGGTGGAAATGTAACGACGTGCTGTCACGTTAACAAACGGTAGACATGTTGTTTCAGTAGCAGTGTTTATGTGATGCCATCACTTTATAACTGACTCATTTTAGCTAACGGGCTGAACTCTCGACGGAAGCAACAACTTCAGCTAACGTTACTAAAAACCAGAAGCACCTCCGTGACGTTGTCAGACGACCGAAGCAAACTCATCAACAACTTTTAAAAGTTATGACTATAATAGTCATTCAACATTTAACTGTCACATTTGTATCATTTCTTTGCCACAGACAGAGGTGCATTCAGACGGTGGCCTGGCTCGCAGAGACACCTCGGTGTAGGCCTTATGCTAACGTCGCTTGTGGCAGCCTTGTGCCAATCATATCGGTGAATGGGCATTTATTGAATGCATATTGACGAGCTCACACATTTGTGATTGAGGTTTTATTGCAAATGAGAATCGTGTCAGACTGAAGGAATGCAAACACCGCAGTCCTGTCGGTTCAGCAGATAAACATCACTGCTAACCTGGTAGCTGTGTAAATACAGAAAGCTAGGCAAAGAAGGCTTGAGCGTCAGCGGAAGCTGAAGCAATTTAGTCTTCAAAATAAAAGGCGTATAGTTTGACCACCAGCTGACGACACTCAATAGATCAGTTGAAAATAGTAATAATAACAATACTACTACTACTACTACTACTACTAATAATAATAATAATAAGTATTTAATGCCAAACAATCCTTTTTTGTTTTTTAATATTTACATTTACTATGCGCATCATGCCAGCACTATGTAACACTGGTGTCCGAGTAGCCTAGTAAACAGTACTATCAGTATTTATCAACAACATACCACAGATTAATTGAAGATACTTTATAGGATTGGCCCGCTACATTTTCTAACAACAATAACATATTTCAGCTCAATTCTCAACATTTGATAGAACCAATCCAAAGTATTGTAAACATAAACAATTAAATATTAAATTGTATGTTCAATAGACAACAACGAGGATCTTATTTTGAAAATTTGGACCGGAAAGTTTTTAATTATTCTGTCTAACTTGACTATGGGGGTTTTCTGCTTCTGGAAAGCTACAAGCTACCTTTTCCTCTTCAGTCCAGAGTTCAGTAGGAATAGAAACATGTGAAATGAAGGCCATGCCGCCTACCTTGCATGCTGCTGCTCTGTGTTTGCTGCTGAAAATGGTGCGACGTGGATCCGACGATGTTGCTGGAGTTTGTGGAGTTGCTGTCAGGACAGGGAGTCGCCATTGTTGTGTTGAATTCCGGTGAGCAGCAGCACTCAGGCTGCAGTGCAGAGTGAAACTTTGCCCGATTCTCCGAAGTCTCCAGACGGGACACTGTGCCACTGAACGCAGCAGCTGCACCACGGCCACGTCTGTGCCGCTGCTGCCTTCATGGCCCGTCGGAAATACAGCAATGACGATCTCACAACGCGATATTTGACTTATTTCTATCACTTTTGCAAATCAGCACACTCTCTACAAAACATATTATACCTCCCCGTGTATTCTCCTCTAATCCACATTGTACCTCTTGATAGTGATTGCCATGTTTGTGTTGTTTGAATCACAGTTTATTACAGCACAGTTTTGTATTTTATTAACATGTGTCATCGTGAACCACGTCTCATGGTCTTCATCAGTTGATGGAGTTTGCTCAGTTGCCATGGAGATGGCTATACAAGAGAGTGCCTTATACAACTACCTACATCCCCTGATGAAGATTGAGATGCGATTGAAAGCTCCAGAAAAAGATAGTACATTGACTGAGTTAAGATTACTTTACGACTTTAGTACTTTAAACCCCCCCTATATACAAATATTGTACTTGTTACTGCACTACATTTATTTGACAGCTTTAGTTACTTTGAAGATTCAGATTAATAATACAAAATATAATCAACAAACTATTTATCATGTAATATTAGAGGTAAGATACAACTTTATTGATCCCTCTGTGAAATTCCCAAGCTACCCAGCAGTATATAGTCATGAAGAGGAGCTCCACCTTTAGCAGCTCCACATTAAAGTGATAAAAACATTAATGCATCAATAATTGTTATACTATAATCTAACATATATTATTCTGCATAATGAGCACTTTAACCTCTGGTACTTGAAGTATATTTAGTTTCTAGTGGTCTTTTGCATGAGTAACATTTTGATTGCAGGACTTCTCCTTGTAACAGAGTATTTCTACACTGTGGTATTACTACTTTTACTTAAGCAAAGGATCAGAGTACCTCTTGCAGCTCTGCCTGCACCTTTCTTCCTACTGTTCAACATACTTCTTCATACTCCCCATCGGAGTGCGTTTTGTTTGTGCTCATTTTATTCGACGAAAAGCAATTTGCAATTACTAACAACGGATTAATCCCCAGTCACCTGCAAACAGAAACTCCAGTGTTAACGCACTACATGGTTTCCAGGGTGATGTCAAAGTTGGGGTTCATAATCCAACCTCTAATTTTATTCAAGTGAAAAACTCCAGTAATAGAAAGCTTGGATCCACCACTTTCCCATGTAACCTGAATGCAGCATAAGATGCTAGATATGTGAACGACATTTAGCTGACACCAAAGTAAAAATACTGCCGATACATTTGTATTATTCCCTTTATTGTTTTACATTGCACTCTTTAAATCAGTTATAGCTAGCAATTCACTGCACAGATCACATTTCTCACTACATTGCCCAGCAAATAACAGTATAAGAAAATCAAAAGTTCCTGTATGTGCAACATGCAGAAAGCAGCAATTATAATAGAAAATCAATTCTCTTATTAAAATGTGTGTATAAATATACTCATTATATAATTTAACCTTCAAATAAAACAACTAGTGTATAATATATTGCAATCTTTATCATGTCAATAAATAATAAAAGCTGACTAATGAATTTAAAGGGAGTGCATTTGCTCTGCTGAGGTAAGGACATGACACTGCATCAGATGTCCAACTTTGGCCTTTAATATAACTAAATAAATTGAAAGTTACAGAACTTCCATGAATGAAGTGAGCACATTTTTTTTCTAATGGTTTTTTCATCTGAGAAAATTCTTTCTTGTAAAAAGAGACCCCTGTAACATTCCCTGACGTCTCCAAATAATGTAAGAAACATGCTTGACATGTCCCAGTCCAGAATATACCTCTTCATCCCAAAATATTCCAAAACTATTGCGTTGACAGCTTCCGTAATGTATGAATGTTGTGAATGTGTCATATAGCCCTATGAAGCAAACAGAAACACTCGATCTGCCATCCTCCCGTTCCCTTTCAGCACCATCCTGTCCTCGTACACAGAGACTGTGCCGAAGGCGTTGCTGTCAGGTGGAGTCTCAATCACCGCGTCTAATGTCACGTGGTGCACGCCCGTTTCTTCATCCCGGCAGTATCCACCGTCGTGGCTGTGTCCGGCCATGAAACACACCACGCTGCTGTGGGACCGTATGACGCCCAGGAGCTCATCGAAGTTCCAGGCGAGGCAGACGGCATCTGTGGAGTAGGGGTGGACGGGGACGTGACCTGGGCAACAAAACAAACGTTTACATTTCACAGCTGCACTTGCAGGATAGCAGATGATGTACACTTCCTTCGTACACCAGGCCTCTGCGGTCAGCATGTCGAAGTGTCCTTGGGCAAGATACTGAACCCCAGATTGCGGTGTGTGAGTGTGTGTGAATGGTTATTACTGATGAGCAGGTGGCACCTTGTACAGCAGCCTCTGACTCTGTATGAATGTGTGTGAATGGGTGAATGCTGATGCGTTGTAAAGCGCTTTGAGTGATCACAAAGATTGGAAAAGTGCTGTGTAAATGCAGAACATTTACTTCAAAAGACTGCAACTCATTTTAATTTGTAATTAATCTAGTCTTAGTCCCGTGGCGTAGGAGCGTAAACGAATTATGGAATTATTATTATACTATGCAGACCAGGCTGCAGAAGCAAAACAGCGTGGCCGGAATACCAAAGTCGATCCGATTGAAGTGGGAAGCAAAGGTTTCGAGGCTTCTTCTACCATCAGACCGCTGAAGAAATTAGGAATCCATGGACAGGCTTTGCGTCACACCATCACCAATCTCGGAGACGGCTAAAAGGAGCAGCCAGTGGATATGGATCAAGAGGAGGGACCCTTGCTGGGTTCCAAGAAAAGTGCATTCTTATCCGGAGACGTAGTGGGCTAATCAACGAAACGCTGAAGATGGAGGGTGCCCACTTATGAACCCCCACCTGTCAACAGTCAAGTGTCATTTGGAACTACAAATATGAAAATGAAAAACATTTCACTTAATGATATTCCATCAACAATGGTCTTCATATTTGAGACACTAATGATTGACAGGTTAGCCTAATGGATGACTTAATACACATCAGAAAGTTCGAATCATAGACTGTATAAAACATGGACGAAGTCTTCAGAAAATAAACATAACATTTTTTAAAAAAAGGTACATATACTGTATTAGAACAAACACAAAAAGGTTATGAAACCATGGGAGAGTCTTTCATCCCGGAGGTGAAACTCTCCCTGAGCCGTGTGGAGCAGAGCTGTGCATCAGTGATGCTTGAAAGGGAAGATACTCTAAACCCACTGTTACAAACAGTAGTGACTTTGAATTATGGCATATCTTACACATTAAACCTTTAACTGACCCTTTGTAAAAGCAAACATTTTTTTACTTACTGACAATTGTGACTCTTTCTCGTTTGTCGTCGGCCGAGGTCAAAACAGAATGTAGCCAGTGCAGCTGGTCCTTACTGAAGCCACCGTTGAACATTGTGAACCTCTGCTGCAGGCAATCAAACCCTGTAACAATAAAAAAATATGAATGGACTTGCTCTTCACTGTCAATCACCCTGGTTAAAGGGCTGAAGTGTTATAAAACATGTAAATGAAGGAATTATTTGGATGATCAAAACAAGGGAGTTCCTTTTAAAGACTAAGCTTCAATTGCCAATTGACAGTGTGCCCTGAACTTCACTTCAAACTGTTCAATCAGTGAAATCCTAAAAAAAAAAAAAAAAAAAAAGATAGCGCTGACGTTGGCTTTCGATTCAGGACTAAAAGGGAAAAGCAGATTCTGTTTTTTTAGAATGAAGGTTTCAGAAATCTGAAAGTGTTTAAAACCATATTTTACTTTGATGCCTAGTTCTGGTTTCACAATTTAATCTGCAGAGAAATAATATATGTCATGTTACTTTTTGCAGGTTCCCTGTGGAGTTGTTGACTAGTAGTGTTATAGTGTAATGTTTTTACGAGTTTTGTTTGTATAGTGCAATTGCACAAGGATAAATATGCATGCACATAAACACGCGGGTAATGCGAAGTCATAGGTCAGTGAGCTGACTCACAGTAAAGAAACTACTGAATGCAATGCGACCATAGACTTAATATAAAGATGGAGATGTTACAGCTCCCTAAAAGTGAAGCCACAACATCTCTACCGCCCCCTGGTGGCTTGCTGCAGTAGGTCATAACTGGATAGGACGTGGGCCAAACTAAAAAACCTAAGTATGTCAGTTACATTTTTATGTGTTCATTTCTCTGATAAGTTTGGTTTTGAATTAGTTATTTGATGCTATAAAAAAGAGGAGTGACGTGAAGATTGACAGCTGCTCTGAGTGAAGTTTGTTATCTGATTGATGATTCATCTACAAACAAAGTGCTCTCAGCCTAGCGTCATGTTTTACAAATGAAGGGTAAACTACAATATTAGACTAATTTAAACCTAATCATAATATATAATAATATTATAAGCCTGTTAATCTTTTTTTGACAGCTCTTCTTCCTGCATTTGTGTGTAGCCTGGATTATGATTTCTATAACTTCTTCGAATTATTTTACGATCCGCGCACCGAGCTGTGATTGGTCAGCAGCCGCTGCTTTTACACGCGTTGATCTCTTGAAGAAAACCTGCTCCGGATCATTTTAATTAAAAACGCAATCATATTCTGTATGAATTGAACTTCTCTTGTAAAAGCAAAAATTTAAATCTCGCTTTAACTACCGATGCCAACTTCAGCCTTGTATTAGAATAACACCTTAAAACCAGTACTACATTCCAAACTATGGTATTTAAAAAAATACATGAACAATATATTTATTTACATTAAATGTAAATTATAAAATGGTATGTATTATGTATATAATATATAATAAAAATGTATTATTAACGTAATATAAAAATGAGAGTGCGACTAGTTAGCAGACCAGCTGGGGGGCAGTTGAGATTCTCGTTGTTGTTGTAGCGTTTTATCAACTTCATCGCCTCGCTGTACTGTTCACTGGACTCCTCTCGGCCCAGCAGGCTCACATCATAGGCATCCAGCACAACAAACGTGAAGCCTGGGGACGGGCTGAAGTGGTAGGCATACACGTCACTGCTCATGGTCCCGTCACTGTGCAGCGAGCTGCTGTTGAGCCGTGAACGCAGCAGCGCGCTCCTGCTAAAGTTATAAAACTCGTGGTTGCCCCACACATGGTGGACCTCCACGGGGCTGGAGCTGAACTCTCTCAGCACGGTGTCCAGTGCTCCGTCCGAGGCGTCGTGGTTCTTGTTGAAGCCGTCTATAATGTCACCCAGCTGGAGGATAAACTCTGGTCTGACAGCCGACTTTGACCAACTTTCCTGGGCATTTCTCAGCAGCTGGATACTGCCCCGGTAGTAACGCCTCCTCGTCTGGGTGTAATTCAATCCGTCGTCGATATCTGCGTACTGAATGTCGGCTATCACGCCGAATGTAAACAGCGGCGTTTGTTGAGGACAGTCGTCCATTGTCGATGTTAATGTCGGAGTGCGTTTGCGGTGTCAGCCGACAAAGACACAGAGTAGCTAGTCTACTGGAGACACAGGACACCGGGTAGCGGTGCACTCTCAAATCCGCACATGATGAACTATGCCAGCCTCAATTTCCTGTTTCGTGCTACACGATGACGTTACAGTAACCTTCTCAAATAGTAAAGAACAATAAAAGCAAGGACTTCCGGCTGTATCCTTTCAAAATAAAGCTGTTAGATCGGATATTGAGAACATGTGGATATGGTAAAGAAAAATGGCGCTCATTTATTCAAACGTAAAATTGCTCATTTAATTGTTTTTTTTGTTTGTTTTTTTCCTGTCTTGATAATAGGTGCGTGTTTAGCTGGTCCCGAGGTTTAAACCTACAAAGTAGGTTACATGTTCTTTGAGGACACTTGGTAATTTCCTTTGGGGCTATGCACACAGTAGAATTGTCTGAAAGCATACAGTAGCCAACTGCATGGATGAAGACGTTGTTTTGGAAAACAGCACCTGAACACACACACTTCCCCTGTTGTCATTATTGTACATAGTTCAATATGACATATGAAATTCACTTCCTATGCGCTTTCTCTCACACAAATCTTTTTTTCAGAGTGTAACACTGTGTTGAGTGCATTGAATGGAATGCAGGATGAGAAAAAAAAGGGAATCCTCGTGAGGTCTGACAGTTTTATAGATACTTTAGACAAAAAAAGTTAATTAAGGAGTTGCTTGGAGCCCCAAACTAAATCTGTTTAGGGCTAAATTGCCACACAGGGGCACTGCAATGTATAATGGAACGTTTCCAGCTGCTACCACAATGCATCTTCATAAATAAATACAAGCTTAACAGATTAACAGATTCATGAATATATTTATGTTATTTTGCTTTGTAAAAAGTTTGAAAGATGCAGGATTGTGGATCGATCTCACAGGTCAGTTCTCTGCCTCTGCTGAAGTGGTTTCCTTTCCCCCACCTGACAAAAGAAAAACACACACACTAACATTGAAGTGCAGATTTTGATCGCTTATCATTTCCCTCAGGACTCATAATATCCTGTCGGGCCTCTCTATACTTCTGTGTTTGAAGCATTTAAGACAGCAACACTTCAAAATACAGTCACACAAACTGCCATAAAGTTGAATTTCTGCCTCAGAAACAACAACAACAAACACTGAACTTCAGCAGATTATAGTATATTTACTGCAGGTCTACTGTATTGTAAAAGTTATTTTTATTATTGTTATCAATATTTTTTGATAAAGTTCACCTGAAGTGTGTTCGCCTGGAGTGCACAGTGTCAGGCCGGTCACACACTTGGGAATCCACTTGAGGATGGTGGTGGAGGCCAATTCTCCCCACTCACCCTCAGCCCGATCCTGGAAATAATGCAGTACACAATGTTTTTCTGTACGGAGAAGAATATATTACTGTGATACAATTTGGTTTGTATCGCAAGCAAGAGGCACAGATATTTCCATTTAGATTTTCTGTGTGGAGCAAGGCACGCTAACTCCAGGCTCACCAACGATGACACACACACTGCAGCTTGCATCTCCAGAACACTTCTAGTTATTAACATGCGTCCTGAAGTTTTGATATAGTCACCCAACATGACATCACAGCATGCATATAAAGTCAAACATGCACTTAGAACAGGCACGTGTGCATAAAGAAAGAAGAACACTTCTAGTAGTATACTCAACAACAGCCATGCATTCTTGTGCACGAAAAGACCCTCCTGTGTCTGAATGATCTATGCTACTGACAAAAGGTTGTGTGTGTAAAGGCAGTGGCAGCACCTCCTCCGCTCCTCCTGAGGTGCCTAAGGTGAGGTAACCCTCTCTGGAGCCCAGGTAGGGCGACTTCCGTGTTTTTAGATTTTTACCGTTCTCCGCATCAGTCGCTGGCTGGAGTTGAAGTTCAGAGAGTTGTCATGGTTACGCTGTGTCTGGGTGCACTCGGTGTCGCATCATGAATGCTACTCATTCTTTGTGCCCTGACGAAGTTCTAGTTTTCCAGATGATCGTGAGGAAAGGAAGTTGGACTGTGTTGATGCTGAATTACCTGCTCTGCTTGGTGGTGTTCACCATGCTGCTCACACCCAATGTCAAACACATACTTCCCCAGGCCGTACGGCTGCAACAGAAGAAAGGGATGGAAGAGACAGCTTCTTTCACAAGTAAAACTATGGTTTATTTCAAATTGTATTGTATTTGTGCATATTGTATTGTTTGTGTACTTGTTTGTGCCTGACGTGATCCCTTACTTTTTTGTTATTCTTTTTAAATGTTTATATACTTTGTTTTTGTTATCAGCTCATCTGAGGCCTGTACTACGAAGCAGGAATGTGAGTGAGAGCAAAACAAAGAAGACTTGAGGACCTTCCTCAATCATGTTGCCTTCAGGAAACGTAGTCTACCGGCCTAACAGCTTTTCTGGCAGAAACCCTGCCATATATATATATATATATATATATATATATATACTGTAATATATACTTTAACTGAGAGCTTGAATATTATAACTACTTGTATTCTGTATTACACTAAAAGATCTTATTTCACTAATAGAGATTGATCTTACTTAGCATAAGTGAACCAAACTATTTAGACCATTATTGTCCCCCCTGAACACCCACTCAGGCCACAGTGGAAGACATTTAATATATTCACTAATCATTGTGAATGAGTAATCAAAGTAGAACTTACATTATTGTTGACAAAGTTACCCTTGTATCTGCAGTTAGAGTGGATGTACTCTCCAGCTGACTCCATCTTGCCATTTACCCATGAGCCCTTGTACTTTGAGCCAGTTTCGTGGTAGTGGTAAATGCCCTGGCCATGCCTGGCAATCACATAACACCAAGGATGTGAATCAGTATCTTCTTAGAATGGATTTGGTAATGTGCACGTAAAAAGATGTCGTTATTGAAACCATGCTTGGGTTGAAAAATCTTGGTTATAGAACTGTTATTGAGAAAGCATTTCAGTAACTGCATTGCATATGTAAATAGCTGCTGTATACTGAAATCTAGTCATTTAATGCCGTTGAAACAACATATGCAACCTAGATATCTACACAAAAGTAATCATCATAGACTACAATCTCACTAGATGGATAGAATTCACACAAAACTCAGTTTCTATTTTCTACAGCAGCGATTTCCGAAGATAAATCATATCTGCATGTATTGTCTGTATCATTGAGTTTAGATAAAAGAAATCAAGCAGTATATACAGTACCTCATATGACGCAACCACTCGCCATCATACGTGTCTCCATTTGGGTAAGTGTAGAACCCATGACCCTTTCTCAGGTCCTCAACCCAGGACCCTGACAGACAAAAAGTTGTCAACCTTCCCAGAACTATAAACAGACACCCTTGCACACACACTGATGAAATGCAGAAATTGGCAAATATCTCAACTCATATGCTTTAGCTTTATTGTACCTTCATATTTAGAGCCATCTGGATAGTAGAAGGTGCCCTGTCCATGTTTCAGGTTCTGGTAATAGTCTCCCACATATCTTGCCCCATTCTTGAAGCGATATGTCCCCTATTAGAGTCAAGATAAATATAAATGTTTCAAAGAGACAAGTCTTTTTTCCAGGTAAAATAATGGAAACCTATAAAATAGAAATATTGTTTTCATCACAGACTGAATGTGGATCAAACAAACAAATAAAAAATAAAAGAACATTCCACATGCCAAAAGCTACTGCTTCTCTTATGCCTCATCTCAAAAAGTCTAATTTTCACAATTTAAAAGTGTTATTTATCATACTTACAAGGACTATTGGTGTGAACGTTGAGGGCATATTAGGCTGCAGAAACCTACTGTTTATTAGAAGATTATTTCTATGTTTGAATGTCCTTTTCTTGAGTTTCCCAAGTGTTCACTCAGCCCCATTGGGACAGTGTGGCCTCTAAAGTTAGGCTAATGTTAAGCTGATGCTAGGCTAATGTTAAGCTAATGTTAGGCTAATGTTAGGCTAAAGTTAGGCTAAAGTTAAGCTAATGTTTCTACCTGTCCGTGCCGCTTGCCGCTCTCGTACTGCCCCTGATAAATGTCTCCGTTAGGCAGAACAGCTTTCCCGGCTCCGTGCCTCTCTCCTGCTCCATTTCTGTCCCCGTCATATTCCTGCAGTCAAACAAACCCAGCAGTTTGTATCCAGACGGAGATGACACGGATCATCAGACAGCCGATAGCTAATGCTAGCGAGTGCTAACGTTGGCTTCAGAGAGCTACAACAAACCGAACAGTCTCACTGACGTCCGCTCGTTAAACTCTCACCCCGAGTGTACTGCGTTCCTCGTCAAACTCATCCGACCCTACGTCCGACATGTTTCTGGGTCACTTTGTTTCCGAGTGTTTCAGTCAAAACGCAAAGATGCTCAGACTGCGCTCTGCTGTTTACGGTTGCCGTGACAACGGCCAGTCCCACGTGACCAGGAGTTGCACGCGGTGTTTTGTATTTAACGTGTCAGCAGTACCGTGACATTGTGATCTGGTATCAGACTAAAGAGAGCACAGGTGTTACAAGTACTGCTCATCAGCATGCGTACAAGTACATTATACTAAAGCATTATTATACTGTTATTCATTATTGACTTTTAGTAGTTCGCAATTCTTGCTTCAGATGATCAAATGGCACCATGCAAATAAAGGTGAATGCTGAAGAGTCCAATATTGGATATACACATAAACATGTGCTCTTACAGTGTATCACACTCAGGCAATAGGCTTTATGGACTGCCACACAACCCATTTGGTAAATATGCATGTTAACCAAAACATGTCTCCACATAGAGTTACAGTAATTGGTGGATGATGTCATTGGCATGTATGCATTCCCCATGTGGTAAATCCTACAAACTGCTCAGCAGAAAGGGAACTCTTGTGCCTCCATGAGAGCTCATTTGTTTTGAAAGATTTTTGGTTATTTTGCACTCACAAAATCCAACTAATTTGTTCAATGGGAGACACCATTTGCCTGCATTTTTGTCTTTGTGCCTGAAAACCAGTCAAAACGTAGGAGGAGTAGGACTATCACCTCTGCTGGAGAGGACCTACACACCTAATGTAATGTAATGTAATGTAATGACCTACACACCTGTTTCTCTTCCTTACTACTTTGTTTAGAATTAGAATTAATGAATACATTATATTTTCATCAAGATGGTAGCAAAATGATCCTTTTTAAAATGTGATTATTGAATTCATTGACAATAGCGAGGCCCTCAGAGGCAGGAACCTAATTTACATGAATTTTGCTACATTTTTGTTTTAATTGTATTTGTTACATTCCCCGATGTACAATGAATTCAATAACCTAGGCGAAAAGAATCAAGGGAAACTGAATTGCATGATCAAAAACAATCATTTATTAACAATAAAATGCTTAGGCCTAGCTGCTAATCCCATACACCATTTTCTATAACATCTATAACAACTTTGCTATACATTTAAAAGTTGATCGGGGGGGGGGGCTTTCTGTGTTCCTCAGTGTGTTTCATGTATCTATTTATACACTCTTGTGTGGGTGTTGCACTTGTTATTTGTGTTTTCTGCACTGATGTTATTGTAAAGCACTTTGTAAACTGTGTTTAAAAATGTGCTATATAAATAAAGTTGTACTTACTTAGTTACTTAACATATCTTTACATAGCAAATAGGTGTTTTGCTGCTGTATTAACGTCCTGAATGTCACATAGATAACCTTTAAAGGGGATGAAATGCCAATGTTGTGTTCAAAGACACTGCCCCCAGGTGTCCATTACAATCAGTAATTGGATGTTTTGCCGCACAAGGAGCAGCACAGCATTGATATATTATCACCTTTAAAGATGATATGGAGAATGTGTGTTAGCAATAGGGAGGAGACAGAAGGAGGCAGAGCATACAACGGATTAAGTCATTTTGGCTTTACTGTAAAAAAAAGCTTTTATTTGCTTGCATTTTCTCTCCAACATTACTGTTGCATTAAGGGAAATACTGTAGAAAAAGAAAAAAGGTAGCCTACGCACTAGAAAAGACGTGTTGATAAACGTGAGAATAAAAACAGTAGACAACGTAAAAAATTACAATTAATATTTTGAGAATTCATCTCAGAGTTTCGGAGAATGTGCTTATGAAATTGAAAAGAAAAAAAAGACTACATGTTCATGTCTTCAAGGAAGATAACAAAAGTTCTCGTGGGTTCTATCGCGACACTGGAGGGCGCTGTGGTTGACCTTAGATTGTTAAGAAATGGGCCTTTTCATTGTAAATGTTTGCATTGACTCATTGCTCCTAAACTGATGGTTCAGTTTTGTTCTTTTGCCTGTATCCACGAGAAACCACTAAATACTTAAGGCCATCCAGTATCTAACAAGAAATGACAATATGCATGGAAATCTTGACTAATCTATTACTTGGATAAACAACAATGTCTAAAATGAATTTATCTGTGTTTTCTATGTATTAATTAAATCTATTCGACACATCAAAATGTATTACTTGGATGTATTATTAATGATAATGAATAAATTCATGTTCAGGGAGGAGCAAATGTCCATCCGCTGTCCATCAAATGGTATCAAAGTGCATCTCTGACAGATAATAGACTGTGTGGCCTCCATTAAGCAGCCTTTATTTAGACAACTTGAACTTGACTTGACATTACGTTATAAGCCATGAGATTTTGCCATCTGTTGCATTAAAGATTAGAATGAACTGGGATTGTAATACGCTGCATTCGCTTTGGGCTTTCTGAGACTTATGAGGAGGCGATATTCAAAATGTCTGAAGCCCTTTAATTCAATCAATAGAAACACACATGCCAGTTAAGAAAGGCAAATGTGGCTGCCGTGGTAATCCACTGAATCAGTGTCCTCACACAGAGTATCATGGTCCCTTTGAGGACAGTCCCTAAAAATATCTCATTCCTGATTAATTCCCTAAAGTAGCCCATGTCTAAGATGGAGACAATACAACCTGTAGGTTCATTGGCTTTTTCATGATTTAGCACCCTTTTGTCAGTTTACAGCCATCTAATGTCCCTCTTATGACACCAGAATTACAAACGAGGGACGGTTTGAAGACCTCAGTAGACTTGTTTACATGTATGTGTTGGGCTGGTGGCATCTATCTGCATGGAGACACGTTAAGCACACCGACCAAATGTGTAAAATCCTTACAGATGTAGTGAGAGAGCATCTTGTTGTGAATGTTTGTGCCTGTGTGTTAAATACAGAGCCAGAGACAGGACTATCTTATTTTAGTATAGAGATTAGAAGCACAGGAAATGGCTATTCGTCATCAAAGCAAAACTATAAAAAAAAATAAAAAATACATTGTATATATTATTAGTCTTTTTACAGGTTTGGTTGTGTTTAAACGTGTTAATTAGTGAGCTTCAGAGGAGTTGGAAGGTTTTTTTTGTTTTTTAAACTGTCGACACAGACAGGCTTGCTGCTTCCCTTTTTCCTCCACACTTTCATGCTAAGCTGGGCTAACCACATCCTGACTACGGCTCATCAATCTTCTCAACTCACTCTTGGAAGTAAGCGAATATTTCTGAAAAAAAGATTTCTTTAGGTTAAAGATATAATAAGTATTATTTAAATTAATAACATGAGAATAACATTTCATATTCTCCCTCTATTGATTCATCAGCCAAGGGAAAAGTCATTTCTTTTGCATTATTCTTGACATCTTTCTCTCTCTATATATATATATATATATATATATATATATATATATAGTAAAGTAACCTCTCCGTCTCCAGTCTTGTGTTCCTAACAGGTCATTATTGTCCTCACTGTCCCCCAGTGTCCCTCTTTGGGAGATGATGGCAGGGGAAAAGAGTGGACTCCAAATCTCTGACACGACCATTAGTCCACTGTAATCTCTAAAGCCGTCCGGAGGATCCTGGGGGAATTTCTATTGAGGGATTCATCATCTATGCCTTTATTTATAAGCCTGTCATGGCAATCACAAGAGACACAAATGCATCGTGCGTAATATATCCAAACAGCTCAGAGGCAGCGCTATTGTATATTGTACTTCAACACTGAAATGTATGCGTTTGAACGCAATAACTGCCGCATGTAAAAAGCATGGTTAGCGTAGCCTAAGCATAAAGTCTGAAAACGCAGGGAAACAGTGGAAAGAAAAACAACACCTTCAAAGCTCTTTCCTTCACAGGTTGCATTTCATTAGTTTAATCCATACACAAACCAAAACCCAAAAATGACACTCATGTGTGAGCATTGAGTGTGAATTAAAATGTGTGATACAATGTTTCTTGATGATGACTTTAAGCAGATATTCATGGACATTTTACAGACTGAGATGGGCAAGTGCAGTTGTTCTAGTCTATAAATGAGAAATGTGTTTTAATGGTCTTTAAATGTTCTTTATGTTTTTGTATTTTTTTATTAATCTGTGGGATTTCTGTGTTGGTTCATGTATACTAATGCTGCTTTTTTTTTTGTGTCTAATATCTTTGATCTCAACAGACCATGCTGATCGAATAAAGGTCGAATGAATGACTTAGATAAATGAAAATATGTTGTTTGTTCCACCAAACTCTTTTTTTGGTATTTGTTTCTAGGGCTGTGTCATAGACCAATGTAAACACATATAAAGAATGACTTTATATGGTGAATATGTCACTTTAGAGATACATCCTTAGTACCGCTTGGTTCTAATCTTCTAAACACAGCAATGAAAAACCTAAACAATCACTATGGGAACATGTCGGCACCGATGTGAGCGCTGGTTCCCTGGCAGAGGTCATCCTCCTTTAGCGGTCATTCTTGTCTTGAGCTGCAGTTGCCTCCCACCACAGATTTATATCAAAAGCTCCGTGACATCTCCATGATATCGCATGCCAAACTAATCGTCTCTCTCCACCCACATTCATTCGAGGCTTTGACCTAAATATAGGTGTTTGCTGTGTCTCCTAATGCACCAGGAGGGACCTTATAAAAGCAGTAAGGGTCAAAGCTATTCACATTTTTCAGCTGGAACGCCTGCTGGTGAGGACACGCTCCCGTTTCATTGTTGTGCGGGTGTGATAGTTACTGACTCTAACTGGCAGGATTTTATCCGGTTTCTAATGCAGGTGTCTCTAGGTGGAGGACCCATAAGCAGACCCGTTGTAGCCCACAGAGGTAAGAGTTGATAATGATTATGATGAATGATGTCAATTATTGTACAGTTATCATCGCCGCAATTTCTAACCGTTAACCCTGCACCTTTCAGTACCCTCTGGGGTGTGAGGCAGAGATGAGTTTGGATGCTGAAATGCGTGTGTTTGGGGAGGCTGCCCCGTACCTGAGGAGACCCGAACGGGAGAGAATCGAATCCCAAAACAGGCCCTTCGACGCTAAAACTGCAGTGTATGTGGTGGATTCAAAGGAGTTGTTTGTCAAAGGTACTCTGCAAAGCAAAGACGGCAGGAAAGCGACCATTAAAACGAACGCGGGAAAGGTACGTCAGCTGTGCACGAGGCAAATCACCCGTACGCCCTCCACATTGTTGTGTTGATGAGGTGCACGTCACTCTTCACAGGTTGTGACGGTGCAGGATGACGAGTTCTTCCCCATGAACCCGCCCAAGTTCGACAAGATCGAGGACATGGCCATGATGACCCACCTCAATGAGGCCACTGTGCTGTATAACCTCAAAGAGCGTTACTCAGCGTGGATGATCTATGTGAGGAATGCCACATTTACTGTAGTTGATGATGGTTGTTGCCACACAATGCAGGAGGAGCTGTTGCTCAACAGATGCCATGTAGACCCACATTAGAGTTTGTGATGAGGTATGATGCTGGAAATTTCTTGCCTGCCCTGAAAAAAGGCAGTAAGCAAAAGCTCCTTTTGCACACTTTCATTGGCGAAGGTCTGCTGTGCCACGAGCGTAAAAATTACCATTCTTAATTCGGAGACGCTCGTGTCGTTCATGGTGCTGTGTTATGTCCACAGGTATTTAAGAATCAACATAAATAAAGGGATTATGCAGTGACTTGTAGTCAGTAAAATATATTAAGCTAATATGTTGTTGAGCAAATTGAAAGCATACACAATTGTTTTTCATTAAGGATTGGCTTTGTGGCTTTGACATTATGCCTTGTATGCAGGGCTGGAGGATAAAGTTAGGTTGCAAAAAACAAACACATTTCTAAACATCTTTTGACCTTCAAATCACCAAATCCTTGCTTGCCTAAGCAAATGTTTCGTCCAATGTTTTAGACGTACTCGGGGCTGTTCTGCGTCACTGTGAACCCTTACAAGTGGCTCCCAGTGTACAACCAAGAGGTGGTGGTGGCCTACAGGGGCAAGAAGCGGCAGGAGGCTCCACCACACATCTTCTCCATCTCCGACAACGCCTATCAGTTCATGCTTACAGGTGAACTGCAGAATGAAAACAATTATTGTTATATTCAGTTTTCTTTTAGGTTAACTGTCTGAAGCAATGCATGGTACCTTTCTGATGTGACTGTGGTGTTATTTGTTGTAGATAAAGAATACCAGTCCATCCTCATCACGTAAGCTGCAATGTTGATGCTACAGTCTATCTTTTGAAGGTTTTTGTCAAAAGAGCAAATAAAACAGTTGCGGTTGGTTTCTCTTGTCGTGCAGTGGAGAATCTGGTGCAGGAAAGACTGTCAACACCAAACGGGTCATCCAGTACTTTGCAACAATCGCGGGGTCTGGGGACAGGAAAAAAGATGTCGCTGCCTCTGGAAAATTACACGTAATATCATAATGATTGTATAGCCTTACAAATGGTAGCCTACTATTAACCTTCTATTGCATTTATTTGTAACCAAATCACCAATCGTATCTGCATTTTGTAATGTTGCGTTTTGTTTTTTCTGTTGCTGTAGGGGAATCTGGAGGACCAGATCATCTCTGCTAACCCACTGCTTGAGGCTTTTGGAAATGCCAAAACTGTCAGAAACGATAATTCCTCACGTTTTGTGAGTGAAAAGAAAGAAACTTTGTTAACGGTCATTTCTGATTCGTCACCTTGTTTCTTGAATTATTTATTTGTGTTTTTTTTTTGTTTTGTTTTTTAGGGCAAATTCATAAGAATCCACTTTGGAACCACAGGAAAATTGGCTTCTGCTGATATTGAAACTTGTGCGTTAGAATACAATGGAGACGTACTATTTTGTAGTTGGAGTCTTTTGTTTGAAGTCGGTCTTGTTTCTTTTGGTAGATTTGTTGGAAAAATCCAGAGTAACGTTTCAGCTGTCTGCAGAGAGGAGTTACCATATTTTCTACCAGATCATGTCCAACAAGAAGCCTGAGCTGATAGGTAACATATCAGAGGACAGTGTTACACTTTGAGCAAGTGTCTTGTTTATTGATTTGAATTGCACATTATCTTTCCATCCAGAGACTCTTCTCATCTCCACAAACCCCTACGACTACCCATTTGTTAGCCAAGGGGAGATCAGCGTGGCCAGTATTGATGACAGTGAAGAACTCATGGCCACGGATGTAAGTCGTATTTGCAACCTAGCTGCAAACATGCACTGAGACTGACCTGATCTGCTGTGCTGTACTTTCAGAGCGCTATCGGCACCCTGGGCTTCACTGGAGAGGAGAAGATTGGCATCTACAAGCTAACAGGTGCTGTGATGCATTATGGGAATATGAAGTTCAAGCAGAAGCAAAGAGAAGAGCAGGCAGAGCCAGATGGGACAGAGGGTAACTGTTACTCACAGGATTCTACCTTCATCTTTGGGTTTCTTTTTTATGTTCTTTTTATGGTGATAGCCTGTTACATTTTGTTTCTCCTTTTTTATGTTGTTCTACTTTTCTTCTATCACACTCAGCTCTATAGTTATATTACTTGATCTTTTTCTTCGATCAGTGGCTGACAAAGCAGCTTACCTGATGGGCCTGAACTCTGCAGACCTGCTGAAAGCACTGTGTTACCCCAGAGTGAAGGTTGGGAATGAATATGTGACCAAAGGACAGACTGTTCAGCAGGTGTGTAATGTAATTAAGTACTTTGAAGAAATCCTATGGAAGGCATTAGGGCTTTTATATTATTCCTCACAAGTAAATGTACATGCAAAAATGTAAATACTGTAAAACTGGGAAAGCATGCAGATGACAGATGAGAAAGGTGTGTCTTAAAACAATGCTTGCATGCCCATTTGTACATTGAAACACTTATTGGTTGCTGTGATTGTGCCCATTTAAATGTCTGTTGTCTGCATTTGGCACTATTCAGTCACAGCTGTTTCACCCCAGACTACTGTTGAATATAGATAAAACAATAAGAGGGTGCCAGCTGCTCTTCCCTGCATCTTGTCTTTCACAAGGCACCCCTATTGAGATTGTGACCACCTACAATTATTTAGGCATCAAAATTGATGGAAGACCCTATGTCTCAATGACATTACCTGTATAAACAAAGGTTGAATAAATAATAAAAAAATGTATGTAATTCCAATTTTAGAAAGATAATATGCCCGCTTTCCTCTACTATTTATCTTTTAGCAATTGATAAACTCTATGTGTAATGGGGAAGCTCTCACTAGTAGTGGCGAACCTACACATAATTACAAACCAACTTTACTGAGAACTTTAGCCTCTTTCAGCTTATTGTTTTGGTTTTACGGCTTGAAAAAATTCTGTTCACCCTAAAACTATAGCAGCAGGCAGCTGTTTTCATGGTAAAAGCTCAGATGAACCCACATCACACTACTACCAGATGGCTAACAGACAAAGTTAGCAACTAGCTTGTGAAAGAAGTTCTAAGAGGATGAATGAAACCAAAAGAGACCTAATAGGAGAGAGAATATTGGACTTACATTCATCAGAATACCAAAAAACTAAATATAGTAATGTTAATATAGTGTTGCTCTGTATCTGCTGGATATGTACCGTTTGATAGCCTGTTCAACATAATAACTTTATTAGGTAATAATATATCAGTTGTGGAGTTATTCTGCTCAAAATTGGCCCAAAATAACAATAATATATGATAGCTTTTATAGAACTTATTTCTTTGATGTGTTTGGAACTCACTGCCATGTGTCATTGTGCAGGTCTACAATTCTATTGGTGCACTGGCCAAATCAGTCTACGAGAAGATGTTTCTGTGGATGGTCCTCCGCATTAATCAGATGCTTGACACCAAGCAACCCAGGCAGTTCTTTATCGGGGTCTTGGACATTGCTGGGTTTGAAATATTTGATGTAAGTTTGCATTAAGCCTTGTATCTACTGTAACTTTACAATGAATAATTTGAACATGCTCTACAGTAAATGGTTTGTTTTGCAGTATAATAGTCTGGAACAGCTGTGTATCAATTTTACCAATGAGAAACTACAACAGTTTTTCAACCATCACATGTTTGTGCTGGAGCAAGAGGAGTATAATAAGGAAGGCATTGAGTGGGAGTTCATTGACTTTGGAATGGACTTGGCTGCTTGTATAGAGCTTATTGAAAAGGTTGGTTTATTAAAGTATTATATTACACAACATTATAGAAACAAACGCCTAGTGTTTTTTGTGTGAAGTATTTTTTGAATTTCCTCAACAGCCAATGGGCATCTTTTCCATCCTTGAAGAAGAGTGTATGTTCCCCAAGGCGTCAGACACCACCTTCAAAAACAAGCTGTATGACCAACATCTTGGAAAATCAAACAACTTTCAGAAGCCCAAGCCTGTCAAAGGCAAGGCTGAGGCTCACTTCTCCCTGGTGCACTACGCTGGCACTGTGGACTACAGTATCACAGGCTGGTTGGACAAGAACAAGGACCCGCTGAATGACACTGTAGTCCAGCTCTATCAGAAAGCCAGCCTCAAACTACTGGCTTTCCTCTATTCTACCTATTCTTCATCTGATGGTAAGAAGTGTTCTGAACATTTCTTTCCTTACTGTTCAGCCTTACAAGGTAGATAAAAACCTTTGTTCTTTTAGATAACCCTGGTGGAGGAAGTGGTGGAACTGGGGCTACTGTAAAGAAAGCAGCAAAGAGGAAGGGCTCATCTTTCCAGACTGTGTCCGCCCTCTTTAGGGTAACTGCAAACTACAACAATGTTAAATGTTATTCACTTTTGTAAATAACTTTGCTACAGTGGTTATACCAACGTATTGACACTGATAATCCTGAACAGGAGAACCTGGGAAAGCTAATGACAAATCTCAAGAGCACCCATCCTCACTTTGTTAGGTGTCTGATTCCAAATGAAACTAGAAGTCCAGGTAATTAAGTTCATGTTACAAACACTCTTTATTAGAATATTTAATTAGTATGTCAAGCTACTCAATTGTAATGTGGCTCCGGCTGAATTTTAGGGATCATGGAACACCATCTGGTTATTCATCAGCTGCGATGTAACGGTGTGCTGGAAGGAATCAGGATCTGCAGGAAAGGCTACCCTAGTAGAATCCTGTATGGGGATTTCAAGCAAAGGTAAGAAGCAGTAGAGTTGGTTTATGAGAAATAAAAAAAACAAACATCTAACTTTTCTCTATTTTTTTCTTGTAGGTACAAAGTACTGAATGCTAGTGTGATACCTGAGGGAAAATTCATTGACAACAAGAAAGCTGCCGAGAAGCTCTTGGGGTCCATCGATGTGGATCACACACAGTATAAATTTGGGCATAGCAAGGTATACTTATTTTGAAGCCTTCAATGTTATAGAAAGTTGGCTTTTGTGGGATCACCTAACAACATCTATAACCCCCTTTGCAAAGTCAGAATAGGGTGGGCTGTGTCCATCAATTCTTGTAACTTTTCGGAATAGACCCTTTGAAAATCCGAAACTGTGCACCACTATTCCCACTTATATGGTTCATTGGGTATCACAAGAGTATCTCAATATATGCCCATATTTCTATTTCTTGTAGGTATTCTTTAAAGCAGGGCTCTTGGGTCTACTGGAAGAGATGAGGGATGAAAGACTGGCCTCTCTCATCACCATTACTCAAGCCTTGTGTCGTGGCTTTCTGAGAAGGAAGGAGTTACAGAACATGACAGAGAGGAGGTAATCAGAATTATGGTAGACATGAACATGCATGTTTACTGTTTAGTTGCATAAATTTCAATGGAACATATACTTGTTACGCTGAAGAACTAAGAACAAGCTCCATCTTTTCAGAGAATCCATTTACATTGTGCAGTACAACATTCGCTCTTTCATGAATGTAAAACACTGGCCATGGATGAAGCTCTACTTCAAGATCAAGCCACTCTTGAGGAGTGCTGAGACTGAGAAGGAGATGGCCATCATGAAAGTAGAGTTTGCCAAGTGTAAGGAGGATTTAGCCAAAGCTGAGGCTAAAAGGAAGGACCTGGAAGCCAAAATGGTCTCCCTGCTTCAGGAGAAGAATGACTTGTGTCTGCAGATTCACTCTGTGAGGATAGAAAACACACTTTTTGCAATAGATTTAGCTGTTTAGGTAAGTCATAAAGAAGTAGAACTGCATGCTATATAAATGCAAATTGTGTTATTTATTTAATAGGAAGGTTTGAGTCTGGCAGATGCAGAGGAAAGATGTGTTGGGCTAATTAAGAACAAGATTTATTTGGAGACCAAAACCAAAGAACTCGGCGAGAGACTAGAGGATGAGGAGGAGGTGAATGCCGAACTGACCACCAAGAAGAGGAAGCTGGAGGACGAGTGCTCTGAGCTGAAGAAAGACATTGATGACTTGGAGTTTACCCTGGCTAAAGTGGAGAAGGAAAAACATGACACTGAAAAAAAGGTGTGTGTCCGCTTAGTGGTTATCTGAACACCAAACTCAGCACACCATGCTTTTACTTACACGTTTACTTATTTTTATACATTCAGGTGAAGAATCTGACTGAAGAAATGTCAGTTCTTGATGATACCATCGGCAAGTTATCCAAGGAAAGACTTGCCCTGCAGGAGGCCCACAAGCAGACAATGGATGACCTGCAGGCAGAGGAAGACAGAGTCAACTGTCTGACCAAAGCCAAGAACAAGCTGGAGCAGCAAGTTGATGATGTAAGCTATGGACATGACCTCTTGAAATCATAGCATGTATGACTTACTAATTGTACTGTCCTTGTGATAGCTTGACGGCTCTCTGGAACAAGAGAAGAAGATCCGGATGGAAGTTGAGAGGGCCAAAAGGAAGCTTGAAGGAGAGCTGAAACTAAGTCAAGAATCCATAAGGGATTTAGAAAATGACAAGCAACAGCTGGAGGAGCGCTTTAAAAAGTATGTGCTGGTGCAGTAGGGTCTAAGCATAATGATAAGTACTTCGCCACATGCTCTAATCATATGGTGTGGTTTTGCACGACAGGAAAGACTTTGAATTCTGCCAACTTGTGAGCAAAATTGAGGATGAGCTGAGTGGGGCTGTGCAATCTCAGAAGATGATCAAGGAGCTTCAGGTACTTAGAAAACTTGAGAACTTGTTAACTGAAAATAAATGAATGATATCAGGTTTTTGTTGCTTTACCCAGGCCCGCATTGAAGAGCTGGAAGAGGAGGTTGAAGTGGAGCGTGTTGCCAGGGCTAAGGTGGAAAAGCAAAGGTCTGAACTCTCCAGAGAGCTCGAGGAGATCAGCGAGAGGCTGGAGGAGGCTGGAGGAGCCACCACCATTCAGACAGAGATGAACAAGAAGCGAGATGTTGAGTTTCAGAAACTGAGACGAGACCTGGAAGAGTCTACCCTCCACCAAGAGGCCACCGCTGCAGTTTTAAGAAAGAAACATGCTGACAGTGTGGCTCAGTTGGGAGAGCAGATTGACAACCTACAGAGAGTCAAACAGAAGCTGGAGAAGGAGAAGAATGAGTTCAAGATGGAGATTGATGACCTGTCCAGCAACATAGAGGTCATGGTCAAGGCAAAGGTAAGCTAGAGAATGGAAAGAATATGTAATCAATACCAAATGGTAAATCAAGTCTTCATTAATTAATGTTATCGATATAACAGATTAATTATGAGAAGCTGTCTCACTCTCTGGAAGACCAACTGAGTGAATACAAGACAAAAAATGATGAGAACACTCGTCAGATTACGGAAATAAATGCTCAAAGGGCAAGACTTCAGAATGAAAATGGTATGGAGTCAAATCATAATTAATTTAATAGACTTCTGGAGTCCATTTCTTTTCTCTCTTTTTTTTACCCTGTTTTCTGAAACCCCTTAAATAGGAGAGTTCTCTCGTCTTCTCGAGGAGAAAGAAGTGATGCTCTCTCAGATGTTGAGGACTAAGCTTGCCTTTACCCAGCAAGTTGAGGAACTGAAGAGGCACA
Organism: Bovichtus variegatus; assembly: GCA_943593645.1. Taxonomy (NCBI): domain Eukaryota; kingdom Metazoa; phylum Chordata; class Actinopteri; order Perciformes; family Bovichtidae; genus Bovichtus; species Bovichtus variegatus. Next base: position 5,309,215 of record CALSCE010000091.1, on the reverse strand, counting down.
ATGAGGAAGAAAACAAGGTTTGTGGCATAGCTGTACTCTGTCCATCCAATCAACAATTGCTAAATGGGGGGGATGTCAATTGTGAGTATTCATAGCAAAATGCAGCTGTATTCAAAAAATGTAACAGCCACCTCACTAATAGTTAAAACTATAAACCAGCACAAAAAAACGACAATTACCATGTTCTGAACAGACAAACAACCACAGCAACAGGTGCTGCCGCGATTCATGATCCAGACGCGACCATTACACATGGCAACCTGCCAGATGAGAGGGAATATTCCCTGGATGTTGAGTTAGTAACATGCATTTATGGGACATGAGTGCATACAGAAAGAGAGGGACAGATAAAGAGGGAGGAGGAGAGAGGACCTTGGTGTGAGTCCCCCGACAGTCTAAGCTATAGCAGCATGACTAGGGGTTTGGCTCAACGCAAGACTGAGCCAGCCTTAACTATAAGCTTTATCAAAGAGGAAAGTCTTGAGCCTACTCCTAAATGTGGAGAGGGTCTCTGCCTCCCGAACACAGAGATATTAAACAGTGATTGGTGATTTAAAAAGAAAGTGGACAGGGCCGTAATGTGGGCTCCCCCTACTTCTGGTAAAATGAGCCAGAGGCTTATAGGTTGTTTGAACTTGGGAGCTAAGGTAACATACTTGGCCTTTTTCAGTGGGTTTCATTCTACTTAGAGAAAAAAATCATCCTACTGTGGCCACCAAGAGGGTTTAATTCACCACTAGACGTTTAGCTTAGCATAAGAGCCTTAAGATAAATTATGAATTTAACAAAAGTTTCTCTATTAGGCTAAGAATGCCCTCGCCCACGCTCTCCAATCTGCCCGTCATGACTGTGATCTGCTGAGGGAGCAGTTTGAGGAGGAGCAGGAGGCCAAGGCTGAGCTCCAAAGAGCAATGTCCAAGGCCAACGGTGAGGTGGCCCAGTGGAGAATCAAATATGAGACTGATGCCATTGAGCGCAATGATGTGCTGGAGGAGGCCAAGTGAGAGTTATTCTTATACACATAAATAAGAAATACATACAAGAACACAAGAAATGGGATATTTGCAATTACTTAATTTTGTTTTACTCAGGAAAAAGCTTGCCCAACGTTTGCAGGAGGCTGAAGAGGCCGTTGAGGCTGTGAATGCCAAGTCCTCGTCTTTGGAGAAGACGAAGCAGAGGCTGCAAGGAGAGGTGGAGGACCTCATGGTTGATGTGGAGAGAGCAAATTCTCAAGCAGCTGGCCTGGACAAAAAGCAAAGAAGCTTTGATAAGGTAACAAAGACACCTTGCAAGTGAATTGTTCTAAACAAATCACAACTAGCCACAGATGCTAACAGTCTGCAACATTGTCATTCAGTCGCGATTGTTGCTTTATATAGGCTGGCATACTAGTGACTCTACCCATACCCAGTTAAGAAAAGCTTTTACATTTGCTGCTTTAATCTGTAATGTGGTAGGTCATAAAACAAATACTTTTTTCACATAGGGTAACCATTTCTTGCAGCAACAGAAATTAATTTGGAATATAGAAGAACTGAGTTATTAGCATACGCAACGACAAACAGTCGTCAGAAAAAAGCAATGTTATCAAACCCAATGTGTTGTGACGTCCTTAGATTCTGTCTGAGTGGAAGCAGAAGTTCGAAGAGAGCCAGGCTGAGCTGGATGGATCACATAAAGAGTCTCGCTCCCTCAGCACTGAGCTCTTCAAAATGAAGAACACTTATGAGGAAGCTTCGGAGCACCTTGAGACCCTCAAAGGAGAGAATAAAAACTTACAACGTACGTTTATTACTGTAAAACAACACTGCTTTCTTCAAGGGAAATGTAATCTAGAACATGACAATGAATCAGACATCAGACGATTTTGAAAAAGCACTAATAGACAAGGACGATTTTATATGAAAGTTAGCTAACACTTTACAATAAGGTACACATAATGTGAGTAGTTACCGGTGAACACATTAAGAATCAATGAGGAACAAACTGCTAGTAAACACCTAGTTAATGAGTAACTTCTAATCACATTTTATAGAGTAGCTAATGATTAGTTAGTGAATAAATATCTGTGTATCGATCATACTGACCACTTTAACCAGCCAGTGAAAAGCACAAAACTGGTAACAACTCATTAAGTACTGATTACTTAAGCGTTACTTACTGTTTCAATGTTCCTTCAAATAAAGTGAAACATAATACTGAATAGCTAATAAGTAGTCCTTCATTACTTCATCATTATCTTATGATTACTTACTCTTTTTGTGTACCTTCAAGTGAAGTGAAACATAATCAGTTGTGACAGTTGTGCATACTCCCAGCAGTGGACATGCTAGTTATACTCATGCTATATTGGTTTCCGCTTGGTTATTAATTAAAGAAATGTGTGCTAAACACTTTTAGAGGAAATCTCTGATTTGACTGAACAACTTGAAGAGAATGGCAAAGCTATCCATGAGCTAGAAAAGACTAAGAAACAAACGGAGACTGAGAAGACTGAGATCCAGACGGCTTTGGAAGAAGCTGAGGTAACTTTACATTATACAAAAGAACCGATATACTATACCTATATATTTTGGGCACATTCAACATATGTATTCTTATTTGTATCTGTACTCAAGGCTTCACTGGAACATGAGGAATCCAAAATTCTGCGTATCCAGCTTGAACTCACTCAAGTCAAAGGAGAGGTTGATCGCAGGCTTGCTGAGAAGGATGAGGAAATCGAGCAGATGACTCGCAACTACCACCGTAGTGTTGAAACGATGCAGTCCGCCTTGGATGCTGAGACACGCATAAAGAACGAATCCATGAGAATCAGGAAGAAGATGGAGACTGACCTCAATGAGATGGAGATACAGCTGAGCCACGCCAACCGACAGGCGGCTGAAGCCCAGAAGCAGCTGAGGAACATGCAAGCCCACCTCAAAGTGAAATATTGTTCATTGGTAGCTTTGACACAAGGTTATTATATTTTAAAAGCCATTTTAGGATAAATCAACCGGTCTCTCTGCAGGAACAAACCCTTCACTTGGATGAGGCCCTGAGGAGCCAGGAGGACCTGAAGGAGCAGGTGGCCATTGTGGAGCGCAGGAGCAGCCTGCTGCAGGCGGAGGTGGAGGAGCTCAGAGCGGCTCTGGAACAGTCGGAAAGAAGCCGCAAATTAGCTGAACAGGATCTGGTGGATGCCTGTGAGAGAGTTGGGCTACTGCACTCTCAGGTCAGCAGCATTATTATAATATATCAAGCAGAGCCATTGGAATCTAACGGTACAGTAGTTAGTAGAGACCAAAACAGAGTAACAATAGAGTCAATTTGGATTTGAATTGTGAATATGTCAGGTCCCCAGAAACACCAACCTCATAGTGAATGCTAATTTTACGTTACATTTGCGAAGTATATACATAAGTCGCCTTTTATTTACAGTTTATTAATCGTCCTTTGGCTACAGAACACCAGTCTCCTCAACTCCAAGAGGAAGCTGGATGCAGATGTCAGCCAGCTGCAGGGCGAGATGGAGGATGCAATCCAAGAGGCTCGTAATGCGGAGGAAAAAGCCAAGAAGGCGATCACTGATGTAAATACGATGCACTTTTCCTCGAATTATATCTATAACTTAAAGCTTTACATTAACAACGATAATTATAAATCAGAATTTTGTCTCTATGGTTGCTGTTGTTGTGAGGTCCAGCTTGACAATGTGCGTCAATTTGATATTTGTAATGAACCATTGTAAATCTCCAAACTTGCTGTGTTTTGTAGGCAGCCATGATGTCAGAGGAGCTGAAGAAAGAGCAGGACACCAGCAGCCACCTGGAGAGGATGAAGAAGAACCTGGAGGTCTCTGTGAAGGATCTACAGCACCGTCTGGATGAGGCAGAGAACCTGGCTTTGAAAGGGGGCAAGAAAAAGTTCCAGAAACTGGAAGCTCGGGTATCACACTTATGTCCATATGAGAGTAACGTAGCATTAATGAGAGCAACAAAGTCAGCTGATGTTGGGTTTGGACTTTCTTTTGTAGGTGCGTGAACTGGAGGGTGAAGTGGAGAGTGAACAGAGAAGAGCTGCTGATACCATCAAGGGAAACCGTAAGTATGAGAGGCGAGTGAAGGAGCTCACTTACCAGACTGAAGAGGACAAGAAGACCATTTTGAGACTGCAGGACCTGGTGGACAAGCTGCAACTCAAAGTCAAGGCATACAAACGACATAATGAAGAAGCCGTAAGATCTTTTTTGACAGAAAAACAAAAACTATTATTTTTGTATTATGATTATAGCTTACTATGTGTTTTTTTGTTTTTTTTGCCATAGGAGGAGCAGGCCAATATTCATCTGGCTAAGCTAAGGAAGGTGCAGCATGAGCTGGAGGAGGCACAGGAGCGGGCAGACATTGCTGAGTCCCAGGTCAACAAGATGAGAACCAAGAGCAGAGAGTTTGGAAAGGTAACACTTGAAACATTTATAGATGAGTTTGGTTTGGTTTATTTGAAACCTTGTTGGCTTCCTGGGTCTAAGCAGTAAAGTAATTAAAAACATGGTAAACATTTTAGATGGTAATTTATCATTAATAACAAGAAACAAAATCAGAGAAACCAAAAATTCCTCATATAGGTAAAAACAACTGTCTATTACAAGCCGAACAAATGAATCACAATGCATCAACAAAAACAACACTTTGATATATTAAACAACTTCTGTATTTTCTTTCCTTTCCTCTCTGCCCTGCCTTGTCTTGTCCTGTCTTGCCCTGTCCTGCCCTGTCGTGTCCTCTCCTGTCCTGTCATCTCCTGCCCTGTCATGTCTTCTGCTCTCCTGCTCTGTCTTCTCCTGTCGTGTCCTCTCCTCTCCTGTCATGTCCTCTCCTGTCGTGTCCTCTCCTCTCTTGTCCTGTGTTGCCTTGCCTTTCCCAGGCTGCTGAATCTGAGTAGACCTTGCAGTGATGACACAGAAGACATCTTCTATGCAAGTTCTTAGTACAAGTAGAGACTCATCAGAGTTGTTTTGTTGTGAGATTGTAGCAGAATAAAGTGTTGTGAAGCATAAGCTTTGTCTTGTTTTTTTCTCAACATCTAATGACATTATTGTGTTTCAGTAGATATACTGAACAGCCATGTTCATGAATATCAACATGAACGAAAGGATACTGACTATTCATCCAACTTAGAAGAAAGAACAGCTGCAGTAGCAACACTGGTGAAAAATATATCTACAGAAATCCTGTTTTGTTTCACAATTCTTTTTCAGAAGAAAATGAACCTAGAAAGAAAAGAAAAAAGAAAAATAGAGCAGATTTTTTTTCCATGAAAACTTCTTAGAATTCTGATAATACTCAAGCAAAACAACAAACTTTTTTTCTTAATTCTGAGATAATAATGTCGTTAAAGCAAGTGTGGGTAAGATAGATGTATATAGATATAAACAGGTAGTTTGACAGGCAGTTCGACAGGCAGGTCGGGCTGACTGGAAGGATTTGCGGGACTTATCACGGTCCTGCAACAGCCACAGATACTGGATTTTTTTCTTTTTTTGCCAGAGCATTTAATTTACTGATTGACGTCAGGATGTAAAGAGTTTTCGACAAATGTAACAAAGAAATGTTTCTAAAACACACTAACCATCCGAGCTTTAATTCAGAAAAACAGGTCAAACACTTTGTACTTAAGTGAATGTATTACACTTCCATAATACTCTCTGTATAAACCCAATACATACAAAAACACTTGCACTATAAATCATTTCACCTTTTCGCTGAAATATCCTGTATGTACCCAGGACTTAATAAAATACAAGAAGTAAAAGTATAATAATGCTAATAAGTAGAAATTATTTCTTCTTTGCTCTAAAATTCCCAATTGTTACTCTCTTGTTCTGCTGTCCCTACATTTAAGTACTCATAGGAACTGGTAAGTATTTTATATGTACTGATTCATACGACGATATTACACCCCAAGTGCCGGGTAATTACACCATAAGTCGCATTCTGTGTTATAAAGTGTAACCCTTTTTTCTGTTTTCATGTTGTTCTTGTTTGTTTGGTCATTGCATTTGTCAATATACTGTGTATACGTTGCGTTTAAAAATAAAATAAACATTTGATCACAAAAAAAAAAAAGGAATGGTTTATAAGCAGTTTGGCTTCCTGTAAAAGGTCCAAATCAAGGTTTACCAACCTATGGGGGCCATGAGATAAAAGCAGAAAAAAAAACATATCTGTGCTACACAAAACTACGTATAAATATGAAAAACATTCAAATAGAATAAAGCAATACTGAAGAAAGAAAATCGATCTTTGGTTCCTAGGCAACTAGACATTGCTTTGTTTTAGTCAGACAAAAAGGTTGTGAATCACTTGATAATGTTTTCCACCTTCACATGAATAGACATTTTACAAGAATACCCTACTTTTGGATTTGCGTCAAACATCAAATTAGATCAACGTTCTACTCTCCTCGATATATGACAATATTCTTATCGGTCTCATGAATCCTGATCTCGTAGAGAAGGCTGGGCGGGACCACCTTCACCATGTTGTCCCAGATGTACACAGCCACGTTCTCCGTTGTGCTGAATGGACAGAGACAAGCAAAAGCAGCAATCAGTGTACCGGGCATACAATCTGTCAGACGTGTTGGGAAAGCGGCTGAGAAGGAAACTCACCTGACAACCTTGGCAAAGTACGGGACGTCCTTATCCAGGTTTTTATGGTCCAGCGGAATCATGATGACTTCCTACAGTACGGAACCACTCATTTAATCAGTCAATGAAAAAAGTTCCAAAATAACACTCGCTGGAAGCCCTTTTCCAGCTCATAGTTTTCGTTTTAAGGCCGGCAAACTGTACCGTTTTGATTGAGTCACCGCAGCTCTCATCAACAGAAACAACTTTAAATGTGTTCCAATGTTGTGTCTATGTCTGCCAGACGTCTAAACTGTTTACTAACACATAAGCCGCATCAACTGTATAGTATATGGTGATAATACTGCATGTCAGACGTGTGTGTGTGTGTGTGTATGTGTGTGTGTGTGTTGTGCTCAACTTTTGTGAATTTCTGCGCCCAATTGGCAAAAGCATCAGCAGCTTTAATATTACAGGTGTTATTTGCACCAAACCCCGCTCTGGCATCTCTCCATACATTAATGCATAGTATAGGTCCTGTTTGTGCATGGTGTTTATTTCAGACTCGTGTGTGTGTGTAAACATATAATATATAAAAGTAATATAATAAAGTATTCCTTCTTCTCTTGTCTTACCTCAATGCACCTCTTCAAGTCTGTCAAGTTCATGACCATGCCAGTGAGACAATTAATCTGTGGACATTCACAGGATGAAGGTCAAACACATACACCATACATCCAACAGATCTCACCCTCGTCTATTCATTCTGATTGTTTTTTTGTTTTTTTCTAATGTAATTTAAAGTGTTCTGTTAGATTTTTGTCAAATACAAATAAATGAAAGTGCATCACTTCTGGTCCTCCACACTGGTGGAAATAAAACGATGGTGGGGAAAAACTGAATTTAACTGTTGTTTAATTTGTGCACGTACACTTTTGTGAGACTACATGAACCAACTGTGTGATAGTTTTACCCGTACAACAATGCCTTTCATACGTTTTAAACTTCGTAAGAATAGAAAACTGTAAAACTTGCTGCACATCGAGCCTTCGCACTATTCACATTCAGAAAACAAATACATTGTATTCGTATGCACATTCCAATCCAGACGTTGTGTCATATGGATGTTTTATAAATGATCTGACATAGTAAGATGTTATATTTTACATGGTAAGTAAAACACAGATCTGTGGGGAATTCTTCTTTTTAAAAAAAATGTAATTCTTCTTTTTTTTAAATATATATATCAGATACCAAACCTAAAATATTTCTCACGTAATATCATAAAATGTAAGCTGCACTTCAGGTCACTAGACCCCAAATTCAGAGAAAAAAAGGAAAATAAGGATTGCTTTTTTATTTTTATTATAACATTTTTATTTTTTTAAATGTCTCAAAGAGTAAAAACGACAGTTATCTAAGTGTCGGATAGATACTCACCTTTCCACGCACTGTTACCTCCACTGTGGACAGAAATGAGAACATTGAATGAATGGGAGGCATTGAAAAAGCAGCTGCTTAATGTTTCAGGCTTGTAATGTCTTACATAACAGGTACGTGAAAGAGTGTGACTAACCTTTGTAGTTGTGACCATGACCATTGGGATTGTTGCATTTTCCATAAACTCTTTTATTCTCCTCATCACTCAAGTGAATGCTAGAAAGAAGTTGAAGTAACATTTATCAAAATCTGCCCCAAAATCAACTCATTTTTTTTCTTCTATCATGTTTGTGACTAATGATTTTACAACTCAAACAAGGGAAATAAGTGTTTATTGACATTTATTGCTGCCTTCAGATGCAGCTCGTACACTCAATTTTCAGAGATTAGAAGTTGCAGATTGTAATAATCAGAGTAGAGTAGAAATTAAACGATTAGTCTAAAAAAATCACTGAAGGTTATTAGCAAAAAATTCATCTGTAACTATTTTGGTTATCAATTAATTATTTAAGTCAGTTTTCAATCTCCAACCAATCTCTCGTTCCAGATTATTTAGTGTTTTTTATCATTGTCAACTCAATGTAGACATCAGGCAGCATATAGAAAATGTGTGTTATAGAATAGTAATAATAATAATAATATTTATTATTATTAATAATAATAATAATAATAATAATAATACAATAAATAGTAATATAATTACCATATTAGCAATATAGCCTAATGATTGGTTTATTTTCTCTTGTGCGGCTTTTACTTGCCCGGTCAATATTACCTCTGTATGATCAATTATTTCAGAAAATAGCCTACGGTTTAAATACCTTTATTAACAGAACAATATGAAGATAAAACATATGTACAAACAAAACGGAATATAGTAACAGGTGTTTATTGATGGTCGAGATTTGTACCACTTAAATAGAGTAGATAACATACAATTAGCAATATAATAAACACAGGCTAAGGAATTTGGTTCATTTGCTTTCCTCTGTAGCTTTTATTTGCAATATTTGCTACTCTAGGTTAAGAACAAAAAAGAAAATAATTTCTCTTTTCTTTTTTTTTACTACACCGCCGACAGCACCTGAAGGCAGCACCAGCGCTTGTATAGTTAGTTGTGTCTTTGGATCCAAATGAACTACAAATCCCAAGAGATGAATACTACTGCTGACTCTGTAAACACAGAGGCGCTGTCGAGGATTCAATATTTCTGTCTTTGGCAACGCATATACAAAACTGCTACCTCATATTCTAATAAGCACAACCCTAAACATGTCGTCCCTGCTCTTTGCTTTCCATCGGCATACAGCAGTATCACCACTGCAGCCAGGTTTAGGAAACACAGGCTGTGTGTCTGTCATAGTCTGTCTCGTAATAAAATTATGTCGGCTACTACCTGTGGAGTCGGTGACAGGCGCTGAAACTCTGGACCCGGGTGATGTAACCGATACGCTCCGCCGCGCCGTCGCTCACAGAGAACCCGGCCATGGTGAGCAGGCTGCCCGGAGAGACTGCGAGAGGGACGGGGAATGAATCTGCCGAGCGCCCGGAGTGAAATGAAATGGTCTGCTGCTGCCGAAACTCCAGCCCCCGTGACTCACGCTTGCCTGGCCATTGGCTCAAACCAAGGGCGTCAATATGTCCCACATGTCCCAGATGCATATCACCCCCCCCACACACACACACACACACACACACACACACACGCTGAATGGATTTAAGTCTGCGGTCCCTAACCACCGGACAAAACAAGAATAAAACGTTTTTTGTTTTTTGTGTTGATAATATTTATTGTAAACATTTGTATGCATTATATTATATATATTACAATGTAATAATAATATAAATAAAGTGCATAATATAAAATGGAATAATTACTAATAATTCAAAGATATGTTTTGCACTTCATTGTGTGTTTTGTTATGCCTTTTTTGAGAGCATTTTGACTTGTCATGTAAAAAAAGAATGCACTGATATACCAGAGACACTTTTGCCAAATCTCATGAGGATCACAAGTACTAAAAAAGAATATATGTTCAGACATTTGGAGTAATTTACCAAGGATGATGATGAGGATAATTATTATTATTATATTATTTGTTTCTAATGAGTCACATAGCACTTATTCATATTTATTGAAACCGATGTATCTTTGGAAATTGGCCCCGATGGCAGATTACCTTGTATCTGTTTAAAAGAGAAACGACTTTTGGGGTCAGTTTACTCAAATGACAAAAAAAAAAGAAAAAAAAGAAGACGCCTCAAATTCTTATGCTGTAGCAACGATACTGCACAAAACCCATCAAGTGTGTGCGTGTGTCTGCGTGTCTGTGTGTCTGTGTCCGTGTTTACCTCAGGCATGCAACTTTAGATGTCTGATTAAATTCTATATATAATCCCAGATCATGGTCCACTTTTTTGGTTAAATAAAACAAAGGCAAATGTCTGGAGACACACACTCTGAAGATGATAAGAGCGGCCATGAAAAAGAAGACAAACCAGGAAGCAATAAGCACAAGAGTACGTACGGAATACGGTTTTTGTTTGGGGAGTGGCCAAAATGGGTTTCAAAGTCATTTCATCAGGCCGGCGGGTAAAATAAATGTAATAAAAAGTTCAGCTGCTGTTGATCTGTGAGGTCCATATAAAGTAGGAGGAGAAAATAAAAAGACAGTGCTTACGTTTAACTGTTGTTTAATTTGTGCACGTACACTTTTGTGAGACTACATGAACCAACTGTGTGATAGTTTTACCAGTACAACAATGCCTTTCATACGTTTTAAACTTCGTAAGAATAGAAAACTGTAAAACTTGCTGCACATCGAGCCTTCGCACTATTCACATTCAGAAAACAAATACATTGTATTCGTATGCACATTCCAATCCAGACGTTGTGTCATATGGATGTTTTATAAATGATCTGACATAGTAAGATGCTATATTTTACATGGTAAATAAAACACAGATCTGTGAAAAATGCTTAACACTGCATTTGTATATTATGAGGTTTACTGTAGGTAACAATACGAAAAGTCAACATTATGTGCCTTATAAATGGACAAAGCAAAGCCCGGCTCTAGAGAGCGCCTGCATAAGGCCAGCGTAGGTTCTCCGGAGGATTTTTCGATGTTTTGCATGATGTTTCAGAAATTTCCTCACCAGTAACAACAAAAATGCACGGGTGGCTTAACCTGTTCGGAGGCCCAGGGCAAAATGTTTATAGTGGACCCCCCCCTCTTCACATACTCAAACCTCCCACCCACTGTGCACTGTTTATTAATGTTGTCTCCAAGCTCACATTAAAAATCCAATTAAATGGGAACTCACACCTCTGAGAATATGCTACTAAAACAGTTCATTTACAGTGTTGGCTCCAATGCTGCCAGCTGGTGTACCTCATTAATAATCCCTTTAATAAAGTACTCATTAAAACCTTCCTGCCCGTCCTTTTCATTCATTCATTATTCAAACTCTCCGTAACTAATAGCCTATTGCTTTATGCCCACGGTCGATTCTTGGCTGTTACGTTCCAACAGGAAATACATCACATAAAGCAAGTTGGAATATTACTGTATAGGGCCTTTAAGTATAGGGCACACAGTAGACTACTCATGGACACTTCTGTATTTGCACAGAGACCAACCAGTACTCATTAAGGCCTGATGATACATGCATTTAAAACGGTGAAATAACAGCGAAATAAATGGATTTTATCAGAATCACTGCAATCAGTGAATTTGCCCGCCAGGGAGAAGTAATGAAGTAATGTTTCATGTGAAATTGGTCAACTTTGATACCAACATTTGTGCCTTTGACTGATGCAAACGTTGTGACAATGCTGAACTTTGAAAGAACCTTGGGCTGGAGAGTCCAGAATGGAGGAAGCTATCATAGCTTATTTGCTGCGTGGCACCATCCACTCCATTTACGCCAACCCTCCTCTGTTGTAGGTTTTTTGTTGATGGCACAAATGCCATATCTCAAAAAACTACAATGCTAATGTGACATCGTCCTACTCGCGACTAAGCTAATGAGCGAGCCAGGACATTACCCTTGAATGAAATGATGTACAATCCCGAGAACAAAATGTCAACGGGGTAAAAAGCTTGCTAGTGTGTTCGCCATTAGCTCACCAACTATCCTTGGGAGTAGTCACCAAGCCTGTATCACAGCCTATTACGCAGGGACCAGGTCGTCTGTCCGTCAACTATGAGGGGCTATTTTATTTGGAAAACACACACCATATGAGCACAATGTAAAAAATAATGATGGTCTAGATAATTCTAACAACTGAACAACCAACAAAGTGAAGGGGATCAGAACTCGCTTTCCTCCAGAATCTCCTCCATGGTCTCCCCGAGCGTCATCTCTCCATCACTACTGGACAGGCTCTTCCTGGTGAGAAAGTCCAGTCCTGTTGCGTCACAGCCTTTCAACCCCCGACCTTTAACCTCAACGAGTCCAAGCCGCCCTTCTCTCCCATGCACAGCCACCTGAAGCAGGTGGGGATGTGTTGTGGAGGTGCTGCCCTCGTCGTAGGACTCACTCTGCTGCGAGCACTGTGGGCGGCGCCCTCGAGTGCACTTCCACAGGTGCTTGAGTGGAACACTCTGAAAGCAGCTCCTAACCTGGAAGTGGTTGGTGAAGAGGAAAAGCTGCCAGCGCTTCTTCAGTTCAGCTTGGACCTAAATTCCGGCATAAAGAAAAGACGTTTGTCTTGTTTGAGTGAATACTGTGGGTATACATCTGCACTGCAACCTAGTGAGAGTACTCTGTTCACTCTCCAACTCCTGGATAAAATGTCTATCTGCTAAATGCTCACTACTTTTGCCTGCCTGCCGTTTGGTACAGGGCAGGTAGCATTCAGTGGGTTAATCAGAACTTTTTTTTTGCTGAAAACAAAAAAACTCAACCTTTTGTGCTCCACCAGCTCCTGAGAACAATCTCTCTCTTTAGCTGCTCAATGCTCCACTGTGTTCACCAGCTAGTCTTTAACTCGGTCTGTTTTCTATACAATTGGTTTATATGAATGTTTTTGCCAAAAAATAACTGCCTGCTGCTGCTGGAATGTAGATTAATCTAAGAATGACAGCTTTACATTACACAGAGTCGTTTGCTAATATAAAGACTATTAATTGGTGCAGCTTTAAAGTCTCAAACCAACAAATAACAGTAAAACCAGAAATGATTTGACAGAAGAAACGTACCTCTCCATTAGCAAAACAGTACAGCACAGCAACCAATAATCCCTGGAAAATGTTACAAATGACAAATCATGGTTAATGTATATTCGGAACAATGTACTTGCCATGTGCGTAATCAACGTTCGAGGTGTTACCTGAAAGGAGCTGAGGGTGAGGTTGATGAAGTTCCTGGCGTAGCGACTGCTGCCCTCCAAACATTCATCTATCAGCACAGTGAAGACCACTTCATGGATTCCCAGCAGAGGAATAAGCACCAGCGTTGCTCTGGCCAAGCTGAAGGGCACGATAAAAAAAAAAACGCATAATTATAGACTGTTAGGACACATCAAATGTATACAGGCACATATTTCAGAGAGCACAAATGGACAAAATGGAGGACAAAGTAAAGCTTTGTACATGTATGCATGAGCTTCCCTCCCCTGGTGACATGTACAGTATGGCCAGAGTTTAAAGGCGTGACATTTGAATTTGTACCATTCATGGGAGTAATTGACATTTAGACTTTTTAACCGGGAACCAACCTACTGTACTGCTTCATGACACCCCGTAGGAAATAGCTCTCAAGGTCAAAAGGCAGTAAGTTAGTGAGTCAAGGCAGAGAGGAATACCTGTATCTGTAGTCTGTAAATTTCACCTGATCTGCTTTCAGCTTGGACAGCAGCAGCATCAGAATCTTGATGAATATGAAAAAAATTACCTGCAACACACACCCGGGGTAGATTTGAACAACATGCATCCGAGCAAACTGCTGACAATACTAAATCTAGGTGCATTTGAGGACGTTTCACTCAAAGCAAATTTGCTTTGAGTGCTTGTGACTATTTCACTTAACAACAGCTTCTACATCACATGCCCTCACAAGACAGTAAGCATGAAATGCAGTATGAAATCAGAGTGACATTTACTTGATAGCTGGCACCAAAGGAACAAGGCTCACAGGAGCGACATGATGGATCCGGAACTAACGCGAACATCAGCTGAATAACTGCAGGAACTTACCAGCACTGATAAAGTAATTGGGCCTCTTATTATCCACCAGAACCATCTGTTCACAATCGACCAGCATCTTAGAAAGAAAAGCAGATCAACAAATCAAGCAATGGAGAGCGTTTGAATGAATTTAGCTCATTTGTTAGGAAGCATGTAATGAAACACTCACCCAGTGTTTTCATATAAAATCTTGACAGCTGTCCATGGTGTTACAAACAAAATTGGTGTTCCTGAAAAGCCATAAAAGCATAAGATGCAACATGTCGACACACCCGCGCACACACGTACACACAAATATACGTTCACGGTTTACCCCATCCGAGCAGCATGTATTTCTTCAGAAGACGTCTCTTGGTCAGCACAGCTGTGAAGAGCAGCGTGTGGAGGAAAATGGCCTCCACCAAGAGCCAGAAGTAGTTACAGGCCACAAAGTATTCCATGCACACTTTGGAGAGCTTACACATCAACGCTATCTGTGGGAACATAAGCAAATGGGTGTTGCAAATAGTTCTGAATTCAAACTGCTTGGGTGAATCCACACGTGCTTTACTGTACACCTTGGCTACAGCTACAACTGAATAACCAAACCTGCTAATATGTGAACAATAAGTGTCTTTTGTACCGCAGAGCTTGAGTAGGAGTTCCATCCAGGGTCGTCCTTGGGTAGCTTGGAATACATGATGTATAATGTGATTTCCTTCGAGATGACAGCAATGGCTCTCAGGATGAAGGACACAAACAGATTCATGTGAATGTAGTTCCTGGTACAGTGGAGCTTCCTGGTAAGTAGATACAGTAGCAGTTTGAGGAAGGCATTGATCCGTACTTCCTGTGCAATTGTAAGAGAATTACTGAGGGCATGTTTCATGAAATAAAAAATGAAGGTGCACACAGCAACATGGAAACGCTTCATGGTTTTTACAATGTCATTTGTAAGAATTGTATCATCCTCACAGACTTGTACATATCTCTGTATACCTCATCTTTCTGGTGGGTTATCTCCAGTACTGTGAGACCATGCATTTCATCAGCATTGTTAAAGCTAGAGAATATGTCCCATGCCTTATTGATTGTCTCTCTGAAAGACTAATAGAAGCTGCTTCATGGCAAGTGAAGGACCAATAGCTGTTCAATTCTCAGTGTAGCTTCAGCGATGGTCTCTTAAGTACTGCTTTCAAGACTGTATGACTCCAATTTGGATATACTGTAAGGAAACATATATTACAGTAAAAACAAAAGAAGGCTTGTAGGTGATGTAGGTTATATTGAACACGTGACTTTACTTAATTTGCAGTTTACACATTTTTTTAATTTAGCAACACGCTACCACATTTTACAGATTAGGACCATTAAATGTTTCCTGACAAATAGCACTTTGACGCATATGAGGCAATGTTTTTTTTTTAAAGTGGGTGCCTGGTTGGTTAGTACCTCATGCACACGCACAACATGCACACACACGGTGACGTGGCACACGGTCTGGTCACGGGTTTCACGAGAGAATCCAGCAATGCTGACAGGCAGTGAAGGAGAAGACCGCTGGCAATCACACATGGATGTCAGCAATATCGCTTTCAAAATGTTCCAAAAATTGCCTTGGCAAATGTTTTATAAGAAAGGAAACCATTTAACACGTTGATTAGTTCTCATGGCTAAACATGATGCATTTTTGGTAAACAATCAATGGAAACATAACTTTTTTCCAAAAAAAAAAACAGCTGCATAGGGTATCTTTAAAATGTCAGTACGAAATGTTTTAGGCTTTTCTTTTTCATTAGATAGTACAGCTGAAGTTAGAGAGGAAAGGGAATGAGAGAGTGGGGGGGGGGTGCATGTAGCAAAGGGCTGCGGGTCTAACTCGAACCCGAGCCGCTGCTGTAAGGACTCAGTACATGGGGTGAGTTATCAGGGCGCCCCGAAATTACTATTTTTGTTCTCATTCTCTACAGTTGAAAACTGAACCATTTTCATCTGTCGTTGCAAACATTTATTTGGTCTCCAAACATCTTGTACAGTGGTTCTAAACCTGGGGGTCGCCAAACTTCACGGGGGTCGCTTAGGGGGTGATTTCAAGGGGTGTAAGACAACTTATTTTGTTTCAAATATACAGTTGGCTTATATCTCTGGATTTTATTCGTTTCTGTGAAGAAAAAGTGAATTAAACTGTCCTTTTTAAAGGTTGAATTATTATTTAAAGTATAAACTTTTCTTTCTCACAGGATGCCCTCTCAGCTGAACACTCCTTTAGAAAAGTACGCCGTTAAAATAACCAAAGAGCTAAAAGAACAATGGCCAATTTGCTCGTTTTACAGAAACTTCCTCCAGTTATTGCGTTCTGTCGGTTACCTGTACAGCTTATCAGTTGTTCTGCACTGTTAGTGTTATGCATTGAATATAATATAAAATAGGCATAAAATATGCCACTACACGCGAGTCAGAAGTCATCAGTTTACTCAATGATAGTCCCTTAGGAAAAACAAATCTAATGTTCCACCTAGAAATAAGGTTTTATAACAACTCGGGTCTTATTTTAGTAGTTTTGGCCGTAAGTCCTTTAGATAATAATAACATTGTACTCACCAAGTTCATTTCTAAGATCTGGGAACATGGTGACATCTCTAGAAATAAGTGGCAAGGAACAGACAATCAGACAGGATTTAAAGGTACTATATGTCATTTCTGCCATGAGGGAGTTCTCATTATAAACAATAATGGGCACTGCAGCCCATGGGAGTTTGTCATTGCAGTCAGTTTCTCCCGACTAGGATTGCTTCATTGTTCACAGAGGACTCCTCTTCTCCAAAAACTAACACTAAATAAAGCAGTTTCACTTTAAAAATTAGTGTTTCCCAGGTGAACATAGGGCAGAGCAGCTACAACCCGAAAGGGTAAGTTTGCTCGGCTTGTTTCTCTGAAAACTTGATGGTGACGGTAAAAACATATAGTTTAAATATCGTAAAAAATGCTGCTCAATACTGGATGAAAGTCCATTTATGACAGCTTCTGGCAGACGACCACACGGCCGGATGCATGGCCGGTGACACAACAGTTCACACGACTCAAACATGATGAAGGTAATCCATTTACTGCAAATCAGACTTCACATCCACAACACTTCAAGCACCTAGGGAATCACCTGACTGCTCGTATTTGTTTCCCCCATGTCGTTGCCACCATTTTTCTCCGTTTTGATTGTATGACCATCAATAATCCCTCTCACCCCAACCACTGACCTCAACATGCCCATCAGGAGAGTAGCCAGTGTGAGAGAGGACAGGGACAGGGAATAGCCAATGACAGAGATGAGCCTGAGGGCTGTCTGGCGAAGCATTTCCTCCTCCTGGAAACACACACACACATGCACACACACAAGGAAACTCATGGGGAGAATAACAATACCTCTTCAGACGTTTCTAATAAAGAGAGACGTTTTCAGGGGCCAGAAACGATGTTTTTTAAACCCCTCCTCCTCACCTTGTCTTTGAAGTAATGGTCCTCCTGACATTTTGAGTCATCCCTCCAGGGCTCGGAGGAATTCTCCCTCCGTCGCCATCGGCCATTTATTAAACATTCTCGGTGTGCCCTCCTGGAGAGGTCTGCGGGTAAGTGACAGACACATGGAGATGCATTGTTTCCGCAGCCAGAAGAGAGCAGAGAAAGTATTTTCACCTGTGTTGGGACATTTTTATTGTTGTTTTTACATTATTATTATTATATGGGTGTGGTCTCTTCTTGGAAGGGATTCATTAAAACTTCATTGTGGTATTAAATCACAATGAAGGCTGAACTCACCAATGTTAGACCTTTTTTTCCCCTATCTCTTGGTAGGACAGCCAGCGCAGAACATGATTTAGTCATTCAACAATTTCAAATGATTTACCATTTTGAAGTGTGCGCTGTACTGAGCTCACGTGGCTAAGAACAATAATTGCAGCAGACATATCCAACAGCAGACTACTGCTTCACACTCGAAGCATAACTGTGTAACGTTTAAATATTTAACGGCAAAAACACTTGATCCCGTGAGAAAGTTGGTACGGCAGTCCGTTTTGTGATTCACTCACGATTTGATTCACTTCGAAAGAATGAATCAATAAAGGAAGTCGAAATAGTAAAAGGAGCCATTCATGTCACATGGTCAAAGCTTCAACGACGTTCATTTTTCATTTGTTCGACCTCATACATAAGCTGTTATTGAAGTGAAGTGGTGAAACATAACAATACCCTCGCTGATCCACGGCAAGTAAGAAGGACAGGGGACCGACACATTCCCAGGAGGTGAATGGGGCCAACACACATAAGTGTCAAACGTTCCTTTACAGTAGATTTCTGTAAACCGAGAACAATCAGGTTTTCACAAGGGTAATAACAAAATCAAGGATATGAACACTAGAACACTGGACAGGAGGCTCACCAGTTACTGAGAGTCCGCTCGTTGCCAGACTTCTGTTGCAGTTCTCCCAGTATTCGGTCCGTTTAGCTATCAGGCTTTCGAGCACTGAGCCTGTTACCTGCATGTGGATTAAAAAAAATTTGATAAAAATTATAATTTGAATAATCTGAAAAGTGACATGAATGCATTACAGTGTACATAAAAGACTATTATTTGTATTCATCCTACGAAACAGTGATCGTATAATTCATGATTTCGTTGTCCATTGCTTCCCTAAAGATGAATATGTATAAATGAATATGGAATACAGCTCTCCGCACTGTAAAATCAAACTGCATAAAGCTGTCGTAGTGAACATTTTAGCAGAAAGTTGCCAGCAGACACAGAGCAACTACCCCACAAATGCCCGTCCAATATTCACTCTTAGGTCTTTTGTCACCACCAGCTGCACCAGCTAGTCGCTCACGTGGTCTGCTGTGTGGTGCTTTGCTAGCCAAATCGAAAGAGGATAAAAAAGCTCAGGTGCAGAGCCGGGTGATAATTCTCTGTGGTTTCATCACAATGAGCAATCAATTCTACATTACACAAAGTCATTTCATTCAACGTTAATAGATAGAATATTGTCCAGAATTGGTAATTAGGCTGAAACACCTACTTAATCATTACATTATTTGCAATTTATGGCTTTGAAGAAAACAGTATGAGATGCTTCACGAAGGTTTGCATCGGTTTAATTAGGATACATGTGAGTCATTTCAGGCACATGTGTACACAGACTCTGAAAAAGCCTCCATTCAAAGAAAGGGGCTTCAATGCATACTGGTAAGTATGCTAAGAAGTGATAATACTCGTCTTTTTCAAGACGGAACTCATATTCATAATTTCTGAATGAGTCTGAATGTCATAACAATTTGACTTATGACTTGAGAGTGACAACGTTATCTATGTAAAATTGGTGTGACGATGTACAATGAGTTGATTAAATCAAATTAATTATTCGATTTTACAGTGCAACCAATTCCACAGTGAATCAAGCCTCTGAATGGATGTGGTGAGCAGATGTTGCAGTAGTGTTATTCACCCACTTGGTGGGAGTATTAGATAAGCGCATAACCTTCACTTACAGAGCGGACATGTTCACCTGTGTGCGTTCTGGAATCGATCAACAATTAATCAACATGGCTTTCTGCATTAGACTGACTAAAGGTTATTGTATGTTACAGCTATCATGTTAACTAACTCACTCCAGAATTATGATTCGTCCTAAATTTCACTATTTAGACAAATTACCATTTTCTATATTTGAGAATCAAACTTCAGCCCACAGCGGCCATCTCTGTCATTTCTATTATAAAGTGTCAGGACTGAGGGCAGTGGCTTTCCTATATCGGCCCAAGACTCCCAATCTTTACACCCCAGTGAGGAAGCAGCTGAACTCAGCAACCTCTGTCCAACCTTGGCTGCCTGGCGGCACATCCACCACCTGCGTCACAGAGGTTTCTCATATGAGCCGGTTTAAATTTGCTGAGGCTCGTCTCGTCAAAGACTCTGTGCAGGGGGAAGACGAGAGCTGCCGTCTGCCTGTCGTCTCTGCTGTCTCCCGAGAGACTAAACCTGCTTCAAATCCAGCCGCAGACTCTCGATAATTCATTTGCTGTATAATGTTGAAGATAAAAGTTAATTTGTACAAAACTTATATATATATGTGTCAGTGCTCTGTGATTTAATTGTGTTATATTGTTATGTATAACTTAGCTATTTTCTTTCATCCCTTGAAAAATGTTCCCTTTTCAAGCATGCCAGGAAACTGCCACTTTCAGCGAATGACTTCCGAAGAAGATACTTCAGAACATGCACATGAGCAATGGGACGTCCTGTAGCCCAAAACTGCGTATGTAAAAAGACTAATAAAAAGAATCTGCTACATGCTGGTTTTGAAAATGTATTTCTCCTCAGTCATCAGGGTCTTTGCTCTGTTTCATGTTTCATATTGCCTAATATAGAAAATCCGATGAAGAATGATTTGCGGAGCCAAGTTCTTGTTTTTAGCAGCTTTTGATGGGACTTGCTAAACAAGTCCAAAGACCAATGAGACTTGAATGCAAGTTATTTGAAAGTTGTGTGCGTGTGTGTGTGCAGGCATGTTAAGTGTACACGTGTTATAAGTTAAGCATTAATGTACCTGGTGGTTGAAGATAAGAAAGAAGAGTGAGAGCAGGACTGTGTGTTTTGCTGTGGTCTGGATCCTCTTGTGCCAGGTCGGCAGCAGGGTTGGCATGGTGCTGTGGGTTTACATTGAAAGCAGCAGGTTTCTGGTTTCTCAGCTGGCTTGCCACCTCATACCTCACACCTGCACTTGCGAGGCCTCTTCCTCATCCGCACTTTAATCCCACCAAGTCCACTCAGCACGGCTCTCCTTGCCTCGCCACACGAGGTAGCTCCAGAATTTTCAGAATTTGTTGGATGAAGTTGGGAGGTGGGTTTGCTTCTCCAGTACGTGACGCTTTGTTGCACTTGGTATTCCACAATTTCGTCTTGATCCTTTCTGACAAATTAACAAAGAATCAAATCCACTTTATGGTTCTTTCAATGAACTGATCGTTGACTCGTCAAAAAAAAGTTATCTCTTCATGATAGATATTATTTGCTTTGGTTATCCTAGAGTAGGTTAAGAAGTCCTCGGCTGCAGCTCCAGTCCTTCTGTCCATGAAGACCTCTTCGCCTGTGAAGGAGGTGGATCAGTAAGTACTCCCTATAGACACAGCACAACTGAGAGCGCCTGTGGGTCCTCACTGAGAGATTGCCTCTCCCGCCCCATCCGCACTCAACCAATCAAGATAAGGCGAAAGCCAGCTACATAACTGGACTAACTTTGTTGTCTAGCAAAACTGATCACACAGGAGCAAATGGACACACTGGCTTGGTCTAATGCACACGCTCAAATACAAGCACGTGTATTACAAATCCTAATACATGCGTAAAGTACACACACAAACACACACACAAAGCAAATCAACCGGTACTGTAGACAGAGAGGGAAGAGGCTGACCCCCTCCCTTCTGTTTAGATATCTCACACAGTAACTGAGCATTTCTGACACTAATGGGGACCTAGAGTAAACTATCAGCACTGAAGCCAAACACAGGCAAGCAAATGGGAGACCAGAAAGCCAAAGTCACCGGCACAAGCCTTATTCCCTGCATGACGCCGGTCTCACTACATATTTCAGGCAAGACATGAAAGTGTGGGAATAATAACAGCATTAAAAGTGCTAAAAGAAGCACATCTGACATATTATCACCATGTAAAGTTGATAATGGCAGAGGTGCTAGCAAACATTTAAGCATCCGGCAAACACAAGCAACATGTACATATATCTCTATGCTTTTCTATGTTCACCAGCTACTTGCTAACGTTGTCTGTGCAGAGTTTTTTTTTTCTTCTTTTTTGCTGAAAACAGCTCTAGGCAGCAGGAAGACCAAAATATGAGCTAAAAGTCAAAAAGCTGCAGAGTGGTGATAATTATTAGTAGGATCATCATTAAACATAGTCATTTCATTCAATGCCATTTAAAAAAAAAATGGGATTAATGCAGCTTTAAGCCAAAGGGCATTGACACTAGAGATTTGTATAAGGAAAAAATACATTAAAAAGGAAACAGCAGCCAATATTCACCATATCTCATATCTTAAATGCCACATTAAATCATTATGATTGCCAATGACATAAGGGAGAGGGCAAAATGATTTGAAGACAAAAGCCGCTTGCAATGTGAAGAGGCAGGTAAAATGAAAAGACATACTTTCGAAGTGAAGGAGCAAAGCTCAGTGATGCATCATGTGTAATTGGAATTGTTTTTATTACTATGTGATATAGCTTTCAAATATCCCTGTGGTATGGATGTGACAGAATCCATTGCAGAGAAAATATATAGAATATGATTGTGTTTCAGACCTCACACAGTGCACCAACCATGGCATTATTTGTGACTGTGATGTACGGAAAAAAACGTTGAAATTGAATTTGTCCAGCTCCATAAGCACGAGCATATACAGCTGTGACAGGGCCATATATCCACAGTGTGTGTCTAACTAACAGAGGGAAAATACACATTTCACTTTTTTATTTTATTTGTGCTTTAAAAATACTTAAATGGCAGTAAAGCAGTGTGACGAAGAAATGGCCTCGGGGTGTTTGTATGGTGGGATTCTCATTTAAAGCCGGACAGGAAGGGAAGAGGATGAGGAGGCTGTGGATGAGATAATGTGACAGTTCAAGTGTGCCCATTTGAAAACCAATATAATGCTTTTGATGGACGAAGCGTCTCCTTAGGTTCATGCTCTGTTTGGAAAGGTCATATTTATAAGTCTCAGAATCTAGAAGGAAACACGAAAACCTACAGCTCAGTCATAGCAGATTGGAAGTCGAAGCATTTGAATGGACATCTTTAAAGCTGCACTTATCAATATCTTCATATTTACAAAATGACTCAGGGACGAACATACAGATAACTAGCACCCTAATTTGGCCGTTCCCCTCAGCTCTGCAGAGTGTATTAACATATTTCAGCTCATTGTTTTGGTTTTACAGTCAGTTTTGGATCAGTCTCACTGCTTGTTTCCAGCCGCAGTTTCCAGCAGATAGAGTTCTAATAAATCCACTAAACACCACCTGCTCAGCACCAAACAGGAGACAGACGAACTTAGCGACTGGCTCATAGGGAAGCATTTAGCAATTATAGAGACAGATATTTCTCATAAGACTTGTGGATACCAAAACAAAGCTGAAAGGGTGAATATTGGACTTGATGGACCGAAAAACAAAACAACAACAACAAAAAAAAAGAATGCTAATGTTGCTGTGTGTCTCCTGGATGTATAAATACAGTAGGTAGCTTTTTCCTAACATGTTAGCCATACCAATTAAATAAGTTGGTAACATTTCAATAGTGGTTTTATAGCTTAATGCACTGCCCACAAGGGGCAAAAACAAACGTAATCCTGCTCTAAATTAGTTTTACCCTCTATCTTTACCTTGTTTTTTTTTTGTCCATTAGCTCTTAGCATGCTAACATATACACTCACTAGTACTAACACACCAGGATTTGTAAAGCCTACTGCTTGTTTAAACATGCTTTCAAAGGTTTTACAAAATACATTTTATGCAGTGAATTTAATTCACGAGTAAAAATCACCATTTTGGAATAAGTAGTATCTTTGGGCCGCCAGTGCCATGTGAAAGGGCCTATGATAGCGTCAGCAATGAAGACAAAAAATAATAATACATGCTTTTTGGATAGATGCATAGTGCTGTATGTCCATAAAGTAAGTCCACGTGTCACCAGATGGAAGCTCAATTGTTTGATGATGTAAGCATCTTGAGTATGTTAGGCTAGACATTGAAGCTGTGTGGAGATCAGGTACCGATAGTAGATGAGACAATGACACAGCTCTTTATTTCTACTCATAAATACCGTGGATCTACTGCGTCAAAAGCAGACCGAACAGTGAGAGTGTAAAAAGGGCCGCTGTTTTCACAAGATGCACTGGACAAAGTGTTTTGTCATTACAAAAGAAGTAAGAGCAGCAGCAATAATTTGTCTCATTACATAGTTGATTTCTTCTTAAATTATAAATTATAATAATTTTATATATCTATATATAAATGACTAGATCCAGTACCACTCCTATCCTCTGTGGGAAATACCCTGTGTATTTTCACGCAGCAGGATATATCTGGTTTCATGAAGCTTAAACTGTGCAGTCTCATCCATTTCTGCGACATACATCCATACATATAGCTATGTTCCTATTTAACCTATACAGTATAAACGTGCACTGGTGCCCACTTGTGCTGCGTTACATCCAGATGCTTGACTGCTTGAGAAACACAAGAAGAAAATCTAATCCCACTTGATTTGTTTCGTACCAAACAGTATTTAATTCTCGAGTGTTTTCTCATGATATCTGGGTTAGATGTATATACGTGATTGTCACAAGAGATAAACACATGAGCCAGGCAACAGAACAAAACAAAAGCTCAGGACTAAAGTCAAGTTTCCTTTTATGTCCTTCGTGTAGGAAGAGGAGGCCCAGGACTAAGTCAATTAAAACAATTACTTCTGAAGACACTAAATGACATGTCTTTAGCCAGCTTATATGATGTGCAAAATGACAACTTTTAATGCATTCCAGGCTGTATGAGAAAGAATTTTTATCATTTCATACATCACATTTATTGAGGGTCAAATCATACGTAAAGATCTATCAATACGCTGAAAATCCCATCAATAATAATAATATATTTTTTCTGAGCTTTTTTTTTTTTTTGCGTGTGGCTGAAAACATGGCCGATGAGAGCTTTGAGGGTGATTCAAAAGAGTTGACGGCTGTAAAACCAAAACTACGAACCAGAGGACGCAGGAACTGGAGGGGAAGTTGGCGGACCTCAGACGGTGTTCGGAGCCTGCTCACCGAGAAGAAAATGTTGTACAAGTTTAATGCATTGATCTGGCGCACTTGCAAAGCAAATTAAGAGGTTAGTTCTTCTGTGGAGAAAACAATTGGCAAACAATTTCTGGTTAATACTTTTGTGCTCTAGATACATAATCACAAACACATCCACCTCCCCTGCCCCCCACCCTTACCCACCTCACACCTACAGTACACACTCCACGCTTAACGTCTCACTCATTTACATATTGTCTGCATACTATTTTTGCACGGATCTCCCTCTTCTGTATTTTGTATGTACGTACATACAGCCCTAGTGTTCTTTATTTATTTAATGAGCTTAATTTCTTTATACACATTTCCTTGTACCGCCACGTTCAAGTGTGGAAGGCAAATTAAGCACTTAATTGTACGAACGAGACGGGCTTGGTGTGTGTGCGTGTGTGTGTGTGTTTCCAAGTGTTAAGACATCACTGCAGAAAATTGAGCAGTGCAGGATGAAATGTCCTCGTGTTGTAAGGCTTGTTGAGAAAACATGCAGGTTAAAGACCATAAAAGTTATGTGTAAACATCACCTCCATCTACAAATGCCCCAAAATGAATGATGGCACCGGGGGAAGTACTGAATGCATGTTTCAATAGTGACCCCAAAACTTCAGCTTTGAGATAGTTTCATCTCGTAATATATCATTTGTCCTATTCACTGCATTCCAGGCGTCACTGTCAGATGTGTAGTATTACCTCATCTACCTTGATTAACTATGGTTTTGCAGAAAGTGTTTTGACATCCCACACAGAAACGTGTTGTTTTCAATTATAGATGGACAGATGGTCTCAGTATTAAAAGGAGTTATCCAGCTAGTTTCTCAACACGTTAGAAATACCACTTATCTTATGGTTGCGTTGCATTCTGGTGTCGTGGGGGTTACTCGAGGTGGATACATTGGTATCAGTGCATCTTTTACCTGTGTGTTTCTTGAATGTCACTGCCAAAAAAAAGGTCCAAGGACTTCTTGATGCACTTGTTTTAAAGTTGGTACAGAATTTGGATTCCACCTTTAAAGGTCTTGGGCTATACTGAGGGGGAAAAAAATCAACCATCTGTGTTGCATACATATCAACTCAGGCCACACAACTTTCAGGGAGTGAATTTTCAACTGAAAGTTGAAAAAGGTCAGCCACATTAACATGCCTGCGTGTATCTGCTCGCTGCACCCCACCTCAGCGCAGGTCCGGCCTTAGCTAACGTAGGGGGGTGGTGTTCGTATTAGGTAAACACAGCGCTGCAAATGTTTACGATCTCCTGCAAATGGGTTAGAAAGTGTTTAACAGACAGGACAGGTGCTATGTGGAAGGTTAAACAGGTTGCGGTGCCGGTGCGTAAACTGTTTGGATCTCTGCTGTGTTTGGGAGTTGGAGCTTTGAACCATTTTCAAGAGTACAGACATTTGTTGGTGAAGAGGCGATCTGGTGTGAAGATGTAAAGGCATTAGCTGGCTATGGCACACAGATCATTTGCATTGATTAGATGTGCGAATACAAGACAGTTAGGTTTAGTAATGGTTTCATAGATTCACTAATGTTACAATAACATCATTATTGTCCACAAGTATCAGTATATGTAGCTGAATTAGTAGACCAGGCTTTCATCCAGTTGCAGCAGAATATCAAGAAACTGACAATAGTTTGTTTTTAAATGTTTCCTTTTTTTTGACATCTTCACTCAAGGTGTTGAGCAAACTATACAGTGTACATTTGTTTGTACGTGTACGAATGCATATATGCACCTACAGAACATGGCAATGTATCCTCTGTGTGTTTACATTTTTGCTGAGGCAGAGTGATGGCGGGGGGGGGGGGCGGACAGCCTGGAACCCAGGGACGCTCAGGAACATCCTGTCCACTGGTCTGCTTGGGTCAACACCAGAGACAGCTCCAGGCGCAGCATCGCTCTGTCGCCAAATAACATCAACAGAACCACATCAAGGTGGTGAACGACCCCAAGGGCCACGGACGTACGAGGAGAAAAATCCCTGTTTTCCTTCTGATTCCAAGAAAATAGAATAAGAGAGGAGAAAGACATCATCGTTGCATGATTGATACTTTTTTCAGGTTTTCACAAATATTTTTTTCCGCATCCAGTCATAACCTAAAATTTTCAGAGAAATACTTACTCTCAATTGATTTGGTAAAATAAAGGTTATTAGAGAGTATATTGTTTATAAAAAAAAATTGGGAAGATGGAAAAACCGTTTCACCGTAGCGTGAAGATATTTACATACTTAAAGGGGCGCTCCAGCGATATAGTATTTCACTTTTATATAGTTAGGGAACATGTGTGAGACGGATTTTAAAAAACGAAAGGTCAAAATTGAAGCAGCAGAGACAGAGATATCATAAATTTTTATTTGTTTCAAGAAAAACAAACAAGAAGAGGTAAACATTTAGACAAGATGTGAACATTCATTCTGCTGTTGTCATGATCCTGGCTTTTAGTTTTATCCGTTTCCTGTTTTACTTTGTAAGGAACACTCGCCTGGTGTCTAGTTTTTCTTCCTGTCTTTGTGTGTTTTCCCGCCTCTTGTGATTTGTATGCCCCGCCCTGATTGGATCCTCCTGTGTCTAATCACCTTGCTGCCCCTTGTGTCTTTGCCATTGTTCCTGGTTGTTCCTTCTGTGTTCATCTCTGCGTTGATCCTGGTGTTCCCTCGTGCAGTTGTGCCAACCTGGTTTGTCCTGTTTTCTGTGGCCTTCGCCCTCAGTTTTGTTTTATACCACAGTTAGCTTTTTGTTTGCAACCAGCTGTACCACTTTATGCCGTGTAACCATATTCATGACGGCAAAATCTCGCACCAAATTCAATCCTCAACGGCAAGTTCAAAGTTGGTGAAAAATGTAACACAATTGTTTACCTCTGGGGTGACGGTAGCATGATAGACTCCAACCAACATGGACGAGGTTCATATATTTAGCTAATTCTGTCTGATGCAGTGCAACTTGTAAATAAATGTTTTTTCCAGTGTAACCAGAGACGTATAGCAAACATTTTGACCTTGCTCTTTTTTTTACCACCTCCCACCTCTGTTTTTAGACACCCGATTATCTGTGTCCGTATATCAGCGCAATGCAGCTCCTTTTTAAATAACAGTAATATGTTACTAGACATTTGCACACACTCTGAGCTACTCAAAATGTATTCCCTGAGCTCTTAAAGTGAGGCTGCAACTCTGACCAGAGGAAATGCATAATACATGATATTCATCCTACAAGTGAAACAGTAAAAACACACCGTTGCTCATTTCTGTACACTTGGTCTACCATTAGCTACGAGTCATATCAGATCAAGTAAAGCTGCAGCAGCAAAACCCCTGAGTGCATTACATTGAATTGGTGTGTTTTATTGCTTATGGTTTCAACTTTTTATTTGTATGAGAAAAAAAAGTGTATTTCTTCCTTTTTTAGAAGTTGCACAGTGCGCTTTGAAGCAACATGAGCTGCAGTTTCAAGAATTGCTTCGAGGGGTGCCATAGCAGGAACATAAAAACTCTATCTATGACGGTGCAACGCATTTGCCTTGAGATGAAAGGCTGAGCAAACAGAGAAATTCTTGACCCCGGTAGTCATGACACCACATTTCCTGGTCTGACTCATTAGGAACACAGGATAAGTAAATATTAAGCATGCTGAGGAACAAGGAAAATCTAAATATACACCACAGATACTGGATGGTACTTTTCCTACACCGGTGTAAACTGCGGTCATGCTTCAGTATCATGTGGTAGTAGTTAGGGTGGCTTTAAACATTCCTTTTTGTCTCTATCAATGCTGATTTTATTAATTTCTGGACAGCTTTTCCTAAACCAAATAGCTGAAGGCGGTTTTCAATTGTAGCCAGGCTCCAGCGGCGGGACATAATATCGGCCATTGAGGAGTTTAACAGGGCTGTGACACAGGACTCAACCCTCTAATTCCCTTTCAACAGCTCTATATGCCCTTGGGCTTGGACGAAGCAAAATGAGAGATGCTTCTAATCCTGCACATCGCCCCTCCTTCACCCCACCCCCACCCACTGTCTGCTTCTATTCAAGTGGATCGTCTTCTATTTTCCCCTTCTTTTTTTTTTTTTTTTACTTCTAAACATGTACAATTTTATGTAATGCAGATTCATATTATTAACACATGTATGTTTTCTGGAGGAGGCCTCCGCAGGAGATGGAGAGAGAGATTAGCTCTGGTATGGGAAAACAGAAAAGGGGCAGGGGGGTTGTCAGCCCAGCACCCAAAAGATTTATCATCCATTTACATTCTCCCTAACACACACTCAGCAGCACAGTCTAAACACAGGGCAAAGGCTTCTAAATAACCTCACATGGTCACGTTTACAATTTAACTTTCCACTTTTTGGATTTTTTCCCCCCAACATCTTAAAAAAGAAATTTGGACGTTAAATACCATTAATGATAATTTATTAACATTGGAAATGATTGCAATCAGACTTGTTTACTCATAGGGGTAGTTTATATTTAGGATAGGGGTCGTGAAAAGTTGCTGACATGTTTATGCAGACAAAAGATAACTAGGATGCGTTCAAGCAGGTGAAAGATTCGATTTGGATAAGAAAAAGGACAGGTTCCATTGAGGTTTTAATTAATAAGCCATTAGATGCTGAACATCCTCAAGGCCATCAAGCAATAATTAAATTATCAAGAGTGTTTTTTTTCAATCATACTTGTGATTTATTATCCGTCCTCTTGCTTTGTGTATTTCCAATTTCCCTCGAGTATGTCTTGTTCTCCATCTGTTAGCATGCTTTCACGCTTTTAGCCTGAGATTGTTTTGCTCTGGCCGGCAGATAGCGATCAAATAATTAATATTTCAAACGTTTATCTGCTCATCGTGGCAGCTCTGTATACACACACAGAGCTCGACATTTTTGGCCACGGTTTCATCACAGAAAGTTTGTTCTTTAAGCAAGAGATAACAACACTCGTACAAGAACATGGGGATGCAATGCAACACTGCTGCAGTGACAGTCAAACAGACACCAAGTAAACAAGACATTAAGTCCAAATTAATTGTGCTAATGCAAGGTCACTTTGGTCCAATGTGAGCCATTACAATAATCATGTCTTAGATTTCAAGTTCAATGGATGCAGGTATTAATATGTTATTTTACGAATGAGACGTTACATCGTGTTTGTTCAATTAAAAAAAAAAACAATTTTTTTCAGGAAGTCACTGTGCCTGCCCAAGAAAACGTAACTCATCTTAAATCCACAATTTCCAATTTACATTTGTATAACAATATTAATTCATTTATATTAATTATGTGTTAATAACTTAAATTCAGGTGGTGCTGGTAGGTGGATTATTTAAACTTTGGATAGAGCCAGGCTAGCTATTTCTAGCCTTTATGCTAAGCTATGCTAATCACCAGCTGGTTGTAGCTTCATATGGACAGACAGATAGGACACTGGTCTCAATCTTCTCAGCTAACTCTTGACAAGAAAGCAAATAAGCATATTTCCCAATTATGTCTTCAGACAAAAATAACTTCAGGCTCTTATCCTTAACGATTATCATGCGTGTTGGTGATGCAATAATGGTGTTATGGTAGTTTTCAATTACAATTATTATTTCAAATACCACAAACTAAGTGCTTCCAGCCCTCAGGGCAGTTGCCTGTTTTTGCCTGTAATCTAACCTTGCGTCCATTAATGTGAGTGCTTAAAGCCATAGAGACCTGACAGAGGATGCGGTCTGTGAAATACAACCAGTGCATTTGTATGTGCGACTTAATGACAATAAATACTCTGCAACTCAGTGAGCCACAGAGTCACAAGTATATTTATATTGCGAACAAGAAAAAATGTCCCTGGCTTTAAATTCTGTATACGGCCAATAGAGGAAGCCATGTTAGCATGTTCTGCTTAAGATAAAACTGATGCTTTCTGCTAACATAAATAATCATGCTAGTGTTCCTGTCCTGCACATGTAGCAGCCAAACAGTGTCATGCACACAGGGCTAGAGCGGCTGCCTCCATGCTAATGATTAAAACTCCGGAGACAGGGGAGCTTGTCAGGGTTTGGAGACGAGCGCGACGGTGGAGCGTCTGCCTGGAGTCCCTTTTAACATTGAGATAGACCAGAAGCTCTGTCAAACACAGGTATCAGAAAGAAGGCGCCAGCAGGGACGCATCCAAGCTTTGGATGCTATTGTGAGCACAATGTGGTGGCTGTGTATTGCTTTGCCAAAGAGCAGTTTTATTTGATCACCTTGGCAGTTCACAAAGGCTCAGACATTAAAGCTGCACAAGGTAATGTCTTACGCTGATGATGCCAGATTGGCAGTATAAAGTATAATACCTTTTGATTTTTGTTATTACTCTTGCCCACTGATTACTTTATGGGATACAAGTGATTCACTGGTCTTCTCTCAAGTGACGAGTGAGTTTGGAAGTGTTGAGGAGTTTATGTACATTGAACAGGCGTTTCAATCGTGTTGGTGGCCAGCTGACAAATGCAAGTCCAAAATTGCCTCTCCCTTTTGCCTCTGCTATGGTCTCCACCAACTCCACAGGGAAACATCTGGCTCTTTAGCAGCATCTGTTCACTATCTAGTCGCTAACTTTTTTCAGTGAGCCGTTTGAAGCACACAACTGGGTATACTTGTGTACCCTATTTATCTAATATTTTATCTTTTTATAAATAATAATCTATCTAGCCATGCAGATAGTTTTGTTTATTTTATTTAGTGAGGTTTTAAAATATCCACATTTGCCAGTACCTCGACATAATTACCTCCACCAGGGAGATCCCAACTGAGATCCTGCTGACTCCTCACCAGACCCGGCTGGTAGGGGCCGAAACTTTAGTTTGACAGTTTTGGACGGTGTGTGTGGCTAACAGCTAACAGCTAACATAACTACACACACAGCTGAACACAAGGCTGGTTGTTTTTTGGCAGACTTTTGTCTTTTCATTTAACTAATTGAGTGGTCTGCCTCCACAGAACGTAGCCAGTGCCCTCAGAGTGCAGACAGAGAGAGAAAGCGGGCATAAGCAGCCTATAGAGCCGGCATTCGTCTAACGCGGTACATGAAGGGTTTATTTCAGGAGTTGGTGAATGTTGGTAAAACAGTGCAAAGATCTGACCCAGATGAGTTTTATTTTGTTTCTGTCCAGTTTTAATGAAGTGTGTTTTACATATGTATTTGTCTGTTTCATAAGGAGAATAGGTGTACGAATATTACATTTTGTGAGTTTATTTTGTTTATTGATGAAACTAAATGAGCTAAAACAGTTTATGGAACATAGCGGATTCGCCACTCAACCAGTTTATATCCAAGATTAAACTATGGGAGTGGAGGGGGGGCTGGCGCTGCCAAAGCCCCTTGGGACAGTTTGTATTAACTTTGGGACGGTGAAATGTTTTTTTTGGGACTGTTCCGGGATGGTGGTGACAAAAGTTAGTCCGGAGCTCTGCCCCAGAGCGAGACACACCTGGTGGAGATCTGCACTCTAAAGGAGTGAACCTTTCTAGTTTTGTTTGTTCTGATGAAAGTAAAACTTAACTGCAGTTTTTTTTTGGTTATTAAGTTGTCAACAGTTTTGATAGGGACTGTTTCTTTGGATGAAAGTAGTTCCAATGAAAACGTTTCCAAGTGAAGTCTGTGGATGATCCACAGTAACAAGGACATTTTTCTGGATGACAATGGACATTTGGCATCTGTGTCGGAATATTTGAAAGGGTTACATGTTGTCCTATGATTAGCTCTCTGACACTCGCTGGAGATGGATTCAACACCCTGTGAAAAATGCTTTAGGAAAAATGTTGATACAAATCAACACACATCCTGCATCCCTTCTGAATTCCCTTGCAACATAAACACTATCAATTTTGTCTGGTTTCGGGCCAACGTCCAAACCCTGCAGTTGAGCTCTGTTTGTGTCCTTTCTCCCATCCTGCCCAGATTTGGCCACAAGTGTCTTTCACTTGGAAACAGGAAGACTGCCTCTTTTTCTTTCTCTCTAACCCCAGTTTGTCCCAGAACATGACCCCGACTACAGACGTTACGTGTTTACTCGCAGCAATCCCTACATTTAGACTGGAAGGTGGGGCCGAGCTCCAGCTGACTCCACATTCTTTTTCCTAGAAGGATTACAGACTGAGCATCCAGTGAAAGGCCCTTTCCCATTACATAATGGCAGTTTTTTTTTTGCTAAAGTAGAAGATGCCACAGCAGGAGAACTGTCACAAAGACGATTTGCAGACCAGTAACAGTGTCAAATGTCAACCTTCCCAAACAGTCCCTAGGTGCTGCACTGCATAAACCAGCATCCCCACTTTGTCAATTCAGTTAAGGTTTTAGGTAGTACCTACGTACAGTAGGTGTACCAAGAAAAAGGTGTAGGAAAACAATAGACTATGCAATAAGTGGACGTAGCCTCTGGGTCTGAAAAGTAAAGCCAATGCGAAAGTGTCTTAACTGCATTCTTCTTCAAGTTTATGGTCTCAATCACTAGTTTCAAGTCTTGATACAGCATGATGTTCACTTTGTAAACTATGGTCTCAATTTGAGTAAAATAGACAATTTAGCAGGGTATGCTTTAGGTTGTGGCTACCTTGTGATTGACAAGTCACTACCATGGCGACGTGTTAATCAGGATAGATTGGATACATCCTTTCGTCCAAATATGGTCACTTCTAGATCCATAAAACCATGATGGCGACGGCCAAAATGCCAAAGTTGAGGCTTCAAAACGGTAGTCCACAAACCAATGGGGGACGTCACGGTGGCTACGTCCACTTGTTTTATACAGGCTATGCTTAAAGATAGATTTTCTGATTTTCTGTCACGTGCCAATAAAGATGGATTTGGATTGAGTTGCTCAGCAATCATTGAATGTTCAGTTGCCCACATACTTTTATCATTTAAAAATTCATTGTGCAGACTGCCTCTTTTTTTCTGTATGACGCTGATTTAGTTCACTTTCTCTACAAAACCTCCAGCTTTGCCATTACAAATAAGTACAGAAAATGGACGCATGGTGTTTGCCCCAAAATCTGTTGGAGAAACTAATGTTTTTCTCTTTTCTCTTTTTTTTCCCATTTGCAAGATAAAGAACTCAAAGTGACAAAAAAACTGAAATAAACAAAATACTGATGCAACCACAACAATCCATCAGAATAAAGTTTTTGTGTTCATGAGCTGTTCCTCTGCCTGCAGACAATTACGAGATACAATATGAAGGGGGCAGTGTTGCACCAGTTGTGCGAAGCCTAAATAGACGAGGGGAGTGTGTAACTGACACACATAAAGTTTGGTCACCACATGTAGCTCAGAGCACCTCAAACTGTCACTAACTTAAAAAATAAATAAATGATGTCTTCCCCTGCCCTTCATTTTCACATTATAATTACCAGCACTTGATTATGTCCAAATTATCCAACTTAATGAGTAATTATACATTGATTCAGATAGTTATTAAGGGCAATGTCATCAGTGACACGCAGACTGAGTTTATTAAATGCACATCAAGAAGCCATTCCACCCCGCTTTGATTGTACTCATTACAATTAGCAGCAAAGCATCCAAAGTACTCCTCCAAATAGACACGATGAGTCAGTAAAAAATACAGTGAAACACAGGAAACAGGCTTGTGTATAACTTCACGGAATATGCTACTGCCTGAAGTTGTGGTCGGACTATCACTGCCACAAATAATGTCACCCATAGTACTTCAGGTCCTCCTGGATGAATGCTGCTATCATATCCAGCACCTGGTGACCACACAGTGCTCCCTCACGTCAACTTGGCAAACTCCCAGAATCAGAACACTGACAACTTGTATCACACACTCAAACTTTCTCCAAAATGTTCTGGTTAATATTATTATTTTTGTTATAGTTAGAAGGTGGGTGTGTGTTTTAATGGTCAGTTTTAGCGTCCCAGCAGGTATGAATGCTGTTTGGAAGTGTTTTAATTTTGCTGACCAGGTGGTCATTTGATTACTTGCAAGTTTTTCTAAAGATTTTTTCTGTGCAAAATAATAAAGGACAAATTATTTGTACAGTAGTTGAACTGAGGTGAGAGATCCTGAGAAATCAATATTGTCCCAGATGAATTTGTGTCTCCTTCTCCATTGTCCTTTAAATCATCATGCACATCTGGGGGGGTAAATCATCGCTACGATAATGCCACGATAACCGTCTCAGAAAATGTCACAGTATCACGGTATTACAGGATCATTATTACCACTTACAATAACCCTTAAAGGAAGGAAAACAGAAGGTTTTTATGACTTTATTATTATTATTATTATTATTATTATTATTATTATAATAAATAATTACTGTTTAAAAAGTCTCTTTTAAAAACTAAAAAAAGCTGCAAATAAATCTACTGTTGAACAAAATAAATGTTGGCAGCACTATAGCATGTTAAATGAACTATTAAAGGAAAACTAACATCAGCTGTGAGCTTTAAAATAAGGTCCTCTTATGAATATTTATGAACAACATTACACTGTAGGCGTGGGACAGAGCAGCCAGTCTGCTCCTGTCAGTACCACACACACACACACACACACACACACACACACACACACACTCACGTATGTCAGCCCGCCTCCCCCGGTTTCTTTATGGGGTCAGATCGGGGTCAGTGCGCTTGTAACTCAGAACATACAGAAACTCAGATGTAGCCGGGAGGATGTGGAAAATGATTTTGGTGGCATATTTTATGATCGAGGTTACATTCACTGTTTTTTTTATTCAGGGATTAAAGTTATAAATGGGACAATCAGCATACCGTTACAACTCTATTTGTCACCCGGCTTTTTAATTTACAAAACCACACCTATCTTTATTCATTTCATTCCGCCAACTGTTTGAGTCATATCAGAAGGTTAATAAATCAGACAAGATGAGTCTGAGCTGTGTGTCCGTGAATCCCGACATGTTTTGAGATATGTGACATGAGGAAATGATTCACGTCATCTGTCTTCTTTGAACTGGAGAT
Organism: Bovichtus variegatus; assembly: GCA_943593645.1. Lineage (NCBI taxonomy): Eukaryota > Metazoa > Chordata > Actinopteri > Perciformes > Bovichtidae > Bovichtus > Bovichtus variegatus. The sequence continues at coordinate 5,273,096 of CALSCE010000091.1, read as the reverse complement.
TATAGAATTTTATGTAGATGAGGAATTGCATTCCCCAAGATATTACTTCTGCTGAAACCTAAGCATTTGCTTCATAGGCTTTAACACAGATCATTTGGATTATACGTTTTCTTTAGTTTTTTTTATAAAAGATTTGCCCCAACATTTGTCAGTTTTTATGAGTTAAATTGTTTCATCTCTGTATTTGATTTCATTAATTTTGTAACGTGGCAATGTTAAAGGCTGAGAGGTGCTGGATGTGGGCGTACCACCATTATGCCAGTAATGAAGCAACGTCTATAAGACAAGAACAGCTCTTCACAACAACGAGGAAGAGCTCTTTAGATTGCTTCATCAAATATTAATTTTCTCTATGTGGAGGCAGTTTATGTACATCGCCCACATTAACACTAATTATCACAATAGTAAAAGTTCCCGAGTCTGTGTGGTGTGACTTGGCCTGCAACCACCAGATGTTTTTTTCTTTAATTCCGTTAAACTGCTAAATGTCTGTTAATGAACAATATTAGGCAAGATACGATCATTTGCAAATAACTAAGGGGCAGCTGAAAAGAGTATGGCAGTAATCAATGAATAAGTAATTGCAATCTTGACCGTGCTACAGACTTGACAAAACGATCCCAAGCTCAGGTTTTTTGTTTTAACTTATCATTATGAAGTAAAACGTTGATCGTACAATGTAATGACGCCATCTTGCTTTTAGTTTGGTTCCCCATAAGCCTCTCTTTTCACTATGCAACTCTGTCGGCCACCGGGTACGATCTCCTGGGGAATTGAATTTCATTTGAAATTTTCAATTTTTTGAGCATTTCGCTCTTTATTGGATACAGTTGAAGAGAGACAGGAAAGGGGGAGAGATGAGGGGGAGGGACCTGATGACATGCGGTAAATGGCCGCAGTACGGCAAAGCACAGCCACTGCGTTACGGCCTTAGTACAGAGGCAAACAGGACGTAGACGGAAGAAGCTAAGAAGAGAAAAGGAGAGATTGAGCATTGTGAAATAAAAAGTAATATACTAGTAATATATGCTTGCGATGTCTTGAGTTGTCGCACTTGCTCGATATTTGGCTGTGGTAGCGAAGTTGTTAGCTTTCTAGTTTTTGATCATAAGTAGTGCAATCCTAAATATAGACAAATGCATGTACCGTTGTCTATATTTATGACAGCGGTGTTGTTTAAGTCGGGGCGGAATGTGTTTAACTTTTAGTTCTTGGATTTGACTCAGGCTTGACTTGGGACTTATATCAAACGTAAGACTTCTGTTTGATTCTAAGTTAACTTGATTATGAATACTAGTCCTAAACTAGCCCCAATATATGCCTTTTTGTGAGAGAGGGCCTGCAAAATGTCCCCTCATTGGAGGCATTTCTTTATCCTCATTGGAGACATTTGACCCTCGGCAGAAATCTATTGACGGGCCGGAACCCAAAATCTGTTGAAGTGTTCCAAGAGAGAAAACAGTACAATTAAAGACACATTTTAACGTGTGATTTTAACCAAAAGAAAAAAATCCAAGAACTCAGACACTTTACTAATTATTATTCTTCATGAAAATCGTGTAAATAATACGTTTATTTCTTCTGAAAAAAGTGACATAAGCAGCTGCAGCCAGTACAGGTGGTGCATTTTGTGCGCGTCCGGCTGTTCTCCAATGCATAGCTTCTGGGTGCGTTATCTTCTCCAGGGATCTTGTGAGTGTGTTGCCTGAGGATTAGCATAAAGATGGGAGTGCGTTCTGGGGGTAGAATGAGCCATACACCCACACAGCGTAAAGCCGTATTAGAGGAGGTGGTTTACATACTCGTGGGCCACCATTTATTTAACCTTGTTGTCTCGTACCAAAATTGTTTATCCTTATTCCTCCGATGCACCCACACACCGTATTTATTTTTATTCGCCTCATTATATTGCCATCTATTTCGGTGTTGTAAACATGAATACCAGTCATCTCTCTATCTAGAGCAATTTCTATTTAGGCAAAAACAACAACTTATTGATGCGTAAATTCGATGACTTTGGGGTAAGATTCCTACAGTGTTAGGTTTTCCATTGATGACACCATACTTGTAAGAAAATGTTCTGAACATGTGGTAGCTGTATGAAAAGTGAGGATCCACAAGTCAGCACCTCCATTATGCCCCGCCAAGAACAGTACACAGATCTCTGCTCTGTAGTCAGACCGGACTCGATTCTACTCAGATGAGATGAGTTAAGTATTCATGTGTGATGATTCCCCTTCACCGAGGACAGTAGTTGACAGCAACTACTCATGTGGACCTTGATAAACACAGAGGCGATGTTATGTTGTCTGGTGCTCCTTAAGGAGTGGTTGCAGGCCTTCAATCCAACATCAGCCAAAATAAAGTATCCTCAGATTCTTTTTATGCCTGTGGCAAGAAGAAGATTAATGGATATTTGTCTATTTTTCTGTCTGGGCACGCTTTTCAGGAAATTTCTGTTACAGAGCTAAGGAACATATGAACAATGTCTTGGGGAGAATACACTGTAACTGCAAATGGTAATTCATTAAGTGGCAGAAACCTAAAGGGTAGAACATTTGAGCTCATGTAAAAAGGGGCGCGATTTAAAACACCTGGACAGGCTGTTAAAATATGTGTGAACACAGTGTATCAGTAAAACTCTCTTTCTTTAACAAATACTGGAGAGTTGCCTTTGAGGAAGGCTGAATGCACAATCTGGTGTTGTTCAGTAGTTTTTATGAGAGTTTTTTTTTTTTTTATATGAATGGCAGCTCCTGGCAACTACGTCTCATTTCAGGATCCGTCTCCTTCAAAAGAGAAACTTTGAAGGAGACGGATTTTGTTTTTACGAAAGAGGCTACTTATATTTTTGGACTTTTGAAGATTAAAGGACTTTGAATACAACGATTGCCCCGATTACAGGTACTACGTTTCCAGTGTAAAGACAGAAAAATCATAAAACTTTTCTTCTCTAAATTGCAAAGTGTAAGAAGTGGTTCCCGTTCTGTTTTTCGTAAATGTAAATTTCGTTTTGGAATTCTTTTTTTTTTTTAAATTAACATCTGCAATGTTTCTGTCCAAAATTCTTTTTTGATCATTTAAAAATACTTTTTGTTTATATTATAGGGATTGTTTTTTATTTGTTCCTTTCTTGGCTGTAGACACTGATTAATTGTGAATTAGTCTCACCGTCTGTCGTTACTGTGGAGACGAAGACTGTCGGAGGCTTGAAAATGAGCAAATTTAAAATGCTTCATCATTTTGGAACAAAACACATAAAATACTCAAAATTGACAGAAACATTTCAAAGGCACACAACATAATTTTAAAGTTGTATTTATCAATGTTTCCACTAGCCCCTTCATATTATGCAGAGTAGTTTTTCCATGTGGAAATATAAAAATAATAACTATTGCAGCTTTAAACTCAGTTATGTCCTATACATATACTTGTATGTACTTGTAACATACCTTTGATTTCTTGTGTAGCTCATCTCTTGTTTTTTTTGTTAATAGTAAACACACATTTACTCGTCAAAAAATGTTTTTGGTGGACGTAGTCTTCAGTATAAGTGATTATTAGATTTTTATTACATATAGTGTGCTACATTACAGTATATGGGGGGCTGCAGTCACACAGTAACTACAATAAGTTGACCAACATCTGACCTCGATACGTTTATGGATAATTCAATCCAATTAAAAAAGTCCAAGAAGACCAATATTAAGTCTCAACAGAAAAGTTAAGTAGTCAAGAACACTCAAACTTTCTTAAATGCAACCAGAGAGTGGGTTAAAAAAATGATGGTGAGAGAGGACCACAAGAGAAAACCGAGTGATAAATGACCTGCACATACTGTATAAAACCGTGTGAATCCTTTCGCTAAAGATTAGCCGGATTTGCTAAACTAGGCAGTTTCTTTTTCCAAAATGGTGGCTATGGGGCAAAGTGAGCCAAATGCTGTGGGCAACTTACCACCTACCATAATGCACTGCAGTTAAGTATCTGAAGCATACTATGGTATTTCAATGTAATATTACACAAGTGGTTTGCATTATCATATGTTACACATTCTAGAATAAAACTATTGTGACAAAATCCTTCAAGAGTAAGAACCAACAGGGGTTAGCGGTGCCTGTGACCCACGACGTCACAAAACAAAACCACAACTCAGCGATGTGATGGGTCTCGTTTGAAGCGGAGGATCAAGAATTAACCAGCACTGCTAATCCCAGAGCCAAGTTAGCAATGCAGCGGCTGGACTTCACAGTGATCGGAGCAACAAGCAGTTAGCATCGAGTTAACTGTATTCTGCAAGAGAAAGCGCAGAGCAACTGGCCTCCGCCGCCTTTCAACAGCACAAACAAGACGTTTACATTTTCTTTCATATTTCTTTAATCGAGTAGAACAGGCCGTAAGAACAAAATAAACCCTAATTAGCCGCAAGAACTTTGTTCAGACTATAAGAAATTACAAACATCACAACTTCGCTCCCTTTTATTTCCCTTTGTTTCACCCTTTTTTGATAACCTTGTGGCTGCATTGTGATAAGCCAGCAAACAGCTTTCCCTTGTTTAGCCCCCTTGGGTCTGTTGTTTGGGGTGCTTTGATCATGCATGAGATCCCCCCCCCACCTTTTTTTTTTAATTTATTTTTGTTTTTCTTACTTTTATGTGTGGATGGGTTCAAATATGAGTAGGAGTGGATGGAATACAGCCTATGCATATGTCTGCCTGTGAGTGCAACACAGGTGCGATTTCATTATAAAAGCTTCATCAACAACTAGAAAGTCCATATAAACAATCTTTCAGCAATACTTTTAATACTTACTATATATATACGATAGTGTACTTATATACGAAGCACCTTTACCTCTTTGGGTCACCTGCTGCCTGTACTACGAAGCAGGATTTGGTTTTAGCGAAGATCCTTCAGCATTCACCCTGCTGGGTTTTCAGTGCTACGGAGACTCTTGGAGCCCTGCAGTGTGAAGCTATTTATTATTGTTTGTATTGTCTGCTCACCCTCAGCTCAGCACCTGCCCTATTAGGGTTGGATGTGCATGTACACTTTTCATACATATCTAATGAACACCCACAGCATAAATAAAAGTACCCGGAGCAAAGTAACGCAAGGCGATGCGTACAGCCGTGTGCTTACAGTCACAGACTGTATGTGTACAGGCCTATGCTCTGGGTCATTATCAAGATATGAAAGAAAGTCTGCTTACTGCTTTGAATTATATTTTAATATTATTTTTTATTTGCTCCCAAGTCCGCTTCTCACCTTCCGGGGGTTGCAGCTGAAAGAATAAGACTAAATTATTATCATACACGCCATAATTTTCCCGAGAGGATGAACACAGTTATATTATATTCTTTTATTCTGTTCTACAAGAAAACATCCAAGCAACACCTTTGTTTATTAGAATTCAACAAAATCAGATCTACTCGTGCCCTAGATGGGCAGTGATATAATATATCTATTCATTTATCATGTTAAGTGACCAGAATATGTTATACTGAGCAAAACACATGTTTTTGAGAAAAAAACTAATAGATAATAAGCTTTGTATAAAAACAAATAAACTCTATGTAATGATATTTAGGCGCTGATTAACTTCATATATTGTGGCAACAAAAAAGTGACATTCAGCAAGATACATATTACATACAATACATAATATAAAACAACATGAAACACAAAGAATAATATCCAAATATTAAGGGTCAGGCTGTGTGGAAACTGTTAGCCTACTGGGCTTTTTCCAAACATGGTTGAACATGAGGAGAATAAAAAATTAAATCCTCCTTTTCTTCAATTCTTTTCAAATTTGCATTATTGGAATGATTCTAATTAAGTCCAGTATAACCAAAGCAGGTGGTGCAATGTAACCATGTAAGTATAATAATTAAGAATGTAAAAAGAAAAGGAAAAATGGTTTACACATCAGTACACTAGTATATAACGCTAAACAACAAGTACACTACACTCCATAACTACATTAGTATATTGCAGAGTATATAGTAGGCTTATACACAGTATACTGTACAATATTGAAAGAAAAACAAGCAAAGAATACATTTAATAAATAAAACATGTGATTCCTTTCCCCCTCATCTCATCGCCTTTTACTCACTCGTGCTAGAGTAGGCCATCATGGTGTCCTTTAAAGTCGTGGATACCGTCCTTAAACTGCCTCGTACTTTGTGACTGTCATGGGCTTTCTTACACTTTTTATAGCGTGCAAAGCAACACTTTCCCAAATCAGGCGTGTCCCATTCAACCAGGCTGCCAGATCCTTCCGTAGCAGCAGCTGATGAGGACCCCCAGCCAGGCTCGTTCAGAGGGCCACAGTGGGCTCCCCTGACAGGTCTACTACAGAGCCCAGCAGCTGTCTCTTCAGAGAAGAGGCTCATCCACACTGGAGTCTCCAAACTGGAGCACCTCAATCAAAGCAATCTCTGCCCCACTGAGGAATGACGATTATTTTATGTTCCTCCCGCAAAGATTTGCTAAAGAAAAAAGAATCACTCCTCTGTCACTTATACACTTCTATTCCTAACGTGTAGTTTTGCATCATGACTGAAAACAAATGGAAATCAGGTACGACAACAAGAAGCTCACGCAACGAATATCCACGAAGAACATTAGCAGACCTGTGGCCTATCCACATACAACGTCAATTCACAAATGCAATGTAATAGCAGTGCCATAGTATACAGGTAAAACAGCAGTGGCTATGACGAAAATGACAAAAGTTAGAAAAACAGCAAGTACAGCACAAAGCTTACAGTTTACAAAGCTTACAGTTTACAAAGCTTACTAAAAGACTTGCATTGTTTGGATTGTTTACCTCCACAGGCAATGCCGCCTCAAGCAGCCAGGGACGATTAAGGCAACCGCAGTACAATGTAAGCCAATGTTATAAAATCTCAAGCAATATATACACACATGTACAAATGAATGAGTAGATTACAAGGTCACTTTTACCTCAGACAGATATCAACTCTGAATGGCTTCCATGTTGTGAGCTCCAGTACAACAGTGTATACAGTATTATATATATTTATATATATATATATATATATATATATTTATATATATATATATATATATATATATACAGTTTGGACCCTTCTCTGGTAGTCAGGTGATGGGAGAAGGAGGGAGAGTCCGAGGATGTCTGGTGGATGGAAGGAAAATGGCGATGGAATGTTTTTTCAGGAAGTGAGAATGTGGCCGAAGAGGAGATGACAATGAACAAACTGCGACTGCAGCTCAGAGTTGTATGTAGGCAATTTGTTATGCTTTTTTTCTGACGCTGCCTTGCTGAGCAGGCCGTTTGAACCAGCACAAGTCTTTCCCCACACACCCACGGGGGCTCGGTGGCTTTAAAGCATAATTTCCATTCACACAAAGAGTTCCAATAAACTCAATTTAAATATATTTCACAAAATAATCATTGTGCCTGACTTAAATGTATCACTTTAAAGACATTATCAGCATGTTAAATTGTCAAGATTTCATTGCAGTAACTAGCATAGATCCTCTTTTCAATGTTGCACGGGCAGACACGGTAAGATTGAGATGAGAGGACACAAACAGCTACTCTTCCAATTAAACATGCTTTGCGCTGCCTCCAGCCCTCGGCATCAAACAATATGAAAATGGAACTTTTCTGTCAAACACATATTGTGATACTGCTGCGTTATGATACATAGCATAACAGGGGTGGGTGGGTTGTCTAAATCAAAGACACAATCGCACAGCATGCTGTGGCAGATCTTTGTGGGTCTCATTAAAAGCATTTCAGAGATGTTATAGCAAGAAGAGAGTTTCTGAGTGAACCAGCCCCTGCCCACTCACAGCAGTTAGTTTGTGTACTGTAATGATGCTGTGTCAGTAGTCTTGTTTGAATTCAGATACTTTTTACTCCTACTTTATCTATTTAAGTTTGTATTATGGGTATTGGCTTCAAAAATATATTTTATGCATTACATGACTAACTGCATTTCATTGTGTAACCCTGTGTTGTACAATAACAATAAATTAACCTTATATATATATATATATATATATATATATATGTATATGTACACGTGTGGTTAACCATTTAATCTGGCCATGTTATAAACATTTCAAGGCAATTAACAATGCAAACATCTCTATATCAAAGTATCAACAATACATAAAACAATACAGTTATAAGCTAGAGGAAGGGAAACGTTAAAATGTTGTACAAAAGCATTTTTAAAATGCATAGATAACCCATAGAAGTCTCTTTAGAAAATCTTCAGATATACAGTAAGCATTGTGTTTACCTTACCAAAGAGATAACAAGAAGCTGTAGCTTAAATAAATCTGAGTTTAAATGTACAAATAAAAAATGTATTGTTTAGTGTTGAGAGTATGATAAGTTGTCTTATGTCTTGTGTGTGTGTGTGTGGGGGGGGGGGGGGGGGGGGGGTATGCATTTACATCATTTTAAAAGAAAGTTAAGCAATAATCTTTCAACAAGATATCAGAATCAGAAATGATCCTCTATAGAAGAGCATTATAGGGTTAAAGATAAGCTGTACGTTTTCATGTTTTTAGAGTCGTGGCATCAGAAGCAGTGACAACATACAGTAACAGCGTCACGCCGTGAGTTACAATGCTGGTTTAAAGGCCTGACATGAGAGCTCATACCTTAGGATATGATGGAGTACAAGCACCTGCCTAAAGGTCAAAGGCTGCAGAAACACTGACCTCTTTAAATCACGTATCTTCTTAAAAATTGCTTTTTATTAAGGATTGAACACAGGTTTATTTCAAACATATCTTATCTGTTTTATTATAAGTATATTATATTATTGTTTTGTATTTTATTCCATTCTATTTTTGTATTATTTTAATTGTCTGATTTTGTTTGCCTAAATGCAGTCCTGATATGTTTTAATCCCGGTTCAAACATGAAATGCCAAACTTTGTTTGGAAAGTACAGTATGAATACAATGTAATCTTCTTCTATTAATATTATTATTAATATTATTTTTGTTGTTGTTGTTGTTGTTGTTATTATTATTATTATTATTATTATTATTATAATTATTATTATCACCCCAGCAACAAACTGTACTTTCTTTTTGCACTCAAGTTGCAGTACCATGATGTTATGTTGAATGACAAAATACTAAAGTTATCTTGTTTTGGCCACATTCATTTTCAGTTAGCGTACCTGACACCAGCCCTGAAGTACAGTGACAGGGCTAAAATAAGCCTCCGCATGTACAGCACTGTCTTTCAGGAGAAAACCAGCAAGAGTCACATCATCAGCATATATGAACAGCTTAACATTACTTCTGTGGACATTTCATTTGTCAATGGATGATCCAGGTAATTCTATCAGCCTTTTGGCTTCATGCACCACTGAGCAACTATAATAGGAATTAACGGGATCCAAAGCTGTATCCAGTTCTCTTTATACATTCATGCCATATGACTGCATCGCCCTTAATGTCAATATTTACGCTGTCCTCATGGAGCCATGTCTCATTAAAACAGATCAGGTTACTCCCTTGGTCGTCCTCGTCAAGTTTGAGTCACGCTGTAATCTCGTCCAGTTTATTATTCAGTGATCTGACAGTGTAATGACAGGGAGCTTGTGCTTCCCGCCTTCTCAACCTGTTTGGGACTCCCCCTCTTGAGCCTCTTTTCTTCTTTTTTGACTTGTGATTTGAGGGCTAGGGCTTTTGCATAGGGTGGTTTAGGGGTAAGATCCTCAGTGTTTGTGTTGTTCCCAATTGTTTCGGATTATTACGATACTGTCACGTGTGAATGCGATCAGGATGGCTATGATCACCACTGCTATCGAGTAATCCTTTCTCATGTTTGAACAATGCACAGATGTAGAACATAACATCAATGCCGTTATTAACAGTGAAAATATCAACAAACAAATTTAGCTCTTTATTTTGAGGAATATCCGACTAAATGTGCCCTCAGCAGCTTTCTCCACTAAACCAAACTCCTCCACAAACAGCCAAATTGTTCCCAAAACGACAGAATAAGTTGTCCATTTCCTTTGATCTTTCTCAAAAAGTGAAGCCTCCCCAGACGAATGGAGGAACTTCTAATGCATACTAAATGTGGACATTCCAGCATCTTTTTGAGCTTTCTCATTCTCTCCTTAGCTGTCACATTTTGACAATCATTTGGATGCCTGTGTGGTGAGCATTAAGACAGTACACTCCTAAAGTACCTTAGGTCGGATTAAGACCAAACAAAGCACCCGGTCTTGCTTGTAACCTTTGATTTATTTATGTAGTTATAATTCAGTATGTATGCTGGGGCTCGACTGCATACGAGCTGGCACAATTACTTATTAAGTGTTCTTAAGGCCAGCTGAGACCTAATCCCCTTAACCACAATGAAAGGTTTTCCAAAGAGGAAGTAACGGCACACTAATCCATAAAGTTTTGGTACACAGTGGCTTCAGGGTGAGTTTACATACGCAGTTAACATTGCACATCACACTCACAGATCTTTCTGAACCAAGTCAATTTCTTTCTGTGCACTCCATAACAAATTGCCCATGTGGTGAGAAATAAGATCAAGAGCCCAAATCAAAGACAACCTAATACTGCATCAGTTATTTGATTGGGGGGGGGGGGAATTAGGTTTTAGTAATGGGGCGGTGGAAGTAGAGCGGTCGTACGCCAATCGGAAGGTCTGTGATTTAATCCCCGGCCCCAGTGGTTAACATGTCAAATTGTCCATGGGCAAGATACTGAACCCCTAATTGCTCCCAATGGCCTATCCATCGGTGTACCAGTGCGTGTGAATGTGAATCTCTCCTTATCAGGTGGCACCTAGTATACACCAGTGTTCTAAATTTCCCCGCTGTGGGACTAATAAAGGATTTCTGATTTCTGATGATTCTGCCACCATTGTATGAATGCGTGTTTGAATGTGTGAATTTTCGTGTTCTTTTATTTAGAAATAGAGATGCATAGAAATCAATTTCAGAAAACTTCCCTTCATATTAACTGTATTTATTCCATGATGATATGATGAGCATTACAAAAGTACTCAGCTGAGGACCCATTTCGCTGTCCACAAATCACATTTAAGTAGTTCCTCTGTCTCACAGATCCACAGAACGCCCACGATCTGTAGTTTACAACATATTTTATACCACTTTCAGGTATAGTCTTCTCCCATTGGTTGGCTGGGGCCAGGTCCTATTGGCCCCTTGTTTCCACTTAGGTGTGGCCACGCCTCTCAGCGCTTCTCTGCTCCAATCAGATCTTCTGTCACCCTTTTAGGTGGTGTACTCTTCCGCTTCACAGTTTACAAATATTGCATCTTATTTCACAGTAGATTGGCCACTAGTAGTTACTTAATTCAATAACATCTTACATATCACATATTACATCTTAATAAGGACACAATAAGGCTCATTGTCACAGTTTACATATGGATTATTCTCACAGAATGCTGATTTGTGTTGTAAAACCGCTTTGAGTGGTCCCAAAGACTAAAAAAGGTGCCGTATAAATGCAATCCATTTACCATTTAATGGTATACTACCATACGACTGAACATATTATGGACAGTTTCTTACTAAACACTAAACATAGCCGTCACTTAATCCTGCTAAATAATCGTCCTCTACAACATCGGTGCTTCTCCTCGTCCAGTGAATTATCAGACGGCTGGTCACGAATGGTCTAGTGGTTCCAAATAGATCACCGGAGGTTTGTGAGTTCAATACCACGCTGCCACTATTGAGCTCCTGAGTAAGGCACTTAACCCGAGTTGCTCCAGGGGACTTTCCCTGCAGTTAGTTCACTGTAAGTCGCTCTGGATAAGAGCGTCTGCTAAATGATCTGTAATGTAATAATGTTGCCTGGACTTGTTGTTAAAAGCACGACTCAAATTAAACTTGACAACAGAGCCTGACTTAAAGAAGGGATGGGCGTGGTGACCCAGAATGGAGAGAAATACTGAATGATGAACAGTTTTTAAAGTATATCATAATCGATTAATGTAAAATATTTCTCACAAAATGTACATATGGTTATGAATAAAGTAACATAACACAATTTAACTCAGTGTTTTCTCGTCTGCTGTATCCTGTCCCCTTACAGCACGCTGCGTGTGTTTGTTTGTTTTTGGTTGAACGTGGCTTCCAGTGTCTCTGTAAAAGCTTTCATATTGATGATGGTTTCTTATTAAATTTGTTATTTTATGAATTTTGTGGAGCTTGTTACAACTGAAGCTGGCTGGCGACAGACCTGATATCATTGTGCCGGTACCAGGAATAAATGCCTAAGAGTTCCGGTTTGTGTCATTTATTCCACAGTGTCCACTTGAAGTACTGCCACATTAGCAGACGGTTGCCTATTTACAGCAGTCAAGATTAGTATCCAGACCTGAGACACAAAGCGCAAACTTTAGGAATTATAATAGCACACTTTCCAGGACGTGCAACATCTAAGGGGTTGATCACATTTACATTTCTTGCTGAATTTTAATATCTACATAATTTGGCCCCCCTCTGTGTGTTAAGTGCCCTCAGATGGGCGTAAAAGTGGGATTAAAAAAAATTGTTCTGATCTGATACTAAGTAGTGCTGGGCCAGAATCACTGATGCTGATACTTTTTAATGATAAAAGTGCCTTATGTCCTTTCATGTTGCTTTCCACTGTTAATTACACATGCAAGTTAAAAACACAGGACTATTTTCAAAGGCAAATAATAAATATATGTTATTGTAATGTATATTGAACTGAATGTGCAATGAACATTTTATTTTTTATTTTCAATTAAACAAAAGACAAAGATTAGTTATTAGTTGTAATTTGTGCAAATAACCAAACAAAAGCACAAACGAGCCTCGACCATCATTCACAGCTGTGCAATAGAAACGATGTTCAGCCATCATGTGGGTCGCACGCTTGTTGTTAGAATGCACACAACACTACAACAGCAGTGAGAAGCAAAGAGTACAACAGAATGTCGTGTGCGCAGACAGTTCTACGCTGATGAAATACAAAAGGGTGCAGAGGTGAGAAACCGATCATTTATTATTTTTTTTTTCCTATCGATGCTTGTGACACTAGGATCGATCATCAAAACGCAGACGTAGGTCTCTGTGGTATCGATATTTTGTTCGATCCGCCCACCATTAGTCGGATGATAACTATCTGTGGGTTCATCTCTCCATTCAACCTCTTTCATGTACAAAAGGTGTCGTGGTCCATTGTTAAAATAAAAATATTGATCATAGGACCTTTAAGTTGCGGGTTTTGAAGCCCAAACAGGGAGCTGAGAGACGCTGAAAAGCTCTGTAGAGCTGTGAGAAATAAAGAGTAAAGTGATACATCTCTTTGCGTTTCACCTTTCACATTGTTATTTTTTTCCCCCATTGTTAATATATAAATGTTGATTGGTGCGGCTTCAAAAGTTAGTGTAGTAATGTAGTTCATTAAGATATGGATTTTACATATAGAAGGAAGTCATTCCGTAGTTAAGCGAGGGAATTTGGATAACTTGACTGTATTTGATCAGCGCAGTAGATTATGTTGCTGAGTGGATAACGGATTACACGGCTACAGTCATTTCTCCCTATCGTTACCCAACAGAGATGAGCTGCCCGCCAGCGTTACCGTCATCAGAAACACAGTCAGAGCTCCCAAAACATTCCTTGAACCATACTTCACCCAAGAGTCTTGTTACAGACTGGATCTTTACAAGTCTCTCCCTTTTTACTTATCCATATTTCATTTTTATCCATATTTTATTGGAGCTTTTTATTATTCATTTTCTTGCAAAACAGCTCAGGACTCTTACGATGGTAGGATGAGTCTCCCTTCTTCATCTGTCTCACTGGTTCCATTGCCAGCCACACCAAAGTCCAATGTTAAGCTGTCATGGTTTTTCTGGTGTTTTTTTTATAATGATCTATTATTTATTTTAAAGACTTTTGAAAAGCGTTCTCTTTTGCACACAAATGTCCTCATTTGTGGCTCCTATTTGTCAGGTAGAATTGCCTTTAAGGAGAGTAAGAACAGGGTGAAAGCTCATGCTGGCCTGTGAGTGTCTGGATTTTACTTTAATCAATCGTGAAGGTTTTTTTCCTTTAGTTGTCATGGGGGAAATCATGAAAACAATCGTTTAACCCCCCCACATCTGCCGCCCGGTGAGTAGCGTCAGCAAAATGCAAAAGGCAGCATGGTCACTGGTCACTCCTCCTCAGGAAATTGAAAGCTATTCTTATGCCCTCATCTATATGTTCCCTTCAATGATCTTGACTGAAGAGGGTGATTAACACAGTATGCCTTCGATGTTGGTGATTTATAGATTCATTAAAAGGAGCACACTTGTTTAACTAAAAATCACTTTACTCATCATTAGGACTACTATTCAGCCTGTGAAAACATCTCTGGATGCACTTTGTCAAGTCTGAGAGGCAAACCCTGATGATGTAATCATGGGTTATGAGAGTAAAGACATGGACCAAGCATGGAGGACCTACTGGGAATGTTTGAATTCATTTTAAATACCTGCAAAGGCACTAAATGTTAATGATAAACACACCTGCAAAGCATTCACTTATTTGCTGTTTTACAATATTGAGGCAACTAAAGAGTAATGAACATGTTATGGTTATGTTTAGGCAACCTCCTGATAGGTAACAACCTTAAAGTTGTTCAGGATAATATCAAATAATTAGGACTTACATTCTCAAAAAGACCTAAACTTTTGTTTAAGTTAAATTTGTTAGAAGGTATTGATAAATTAAAGCACAGTATAGAATACTGGAGGTCTTTGCCCCTATCCATGGCTGGCATTTTTGACTTTTTTTTTTTTTTTTTACAAAATGTCTCAATATTGTTTTCAACTGATTTGTTAAAGAAGCTAGAGATTATTTAGGCCCACTCTGGATGGAATTTAGGTTTTGCAGTATTTAAAGGGATACCATTGTGTAGCTAAAGTTAGGGCAGTGGCTTTCTGTCAATGAGTTTTTCCAGACCATGAATCACTCCATTCTGCCCCCCTCTGGCTAAAATTTGAGCATGCGTCCTCAACCATATGCCTCACTGTCCTTATTTGTTATGATACATACACCATAAACATGCCTCTTCTCCAGCATTGCTCGACAAGACATGTTCTACGTGGCGTGTATTATGGCTTAAGTTCAAGGACTTTTTAGACAACAATTTTGCAACTTCTGTTCAATTACGCTTAAAGTACAATTTACCTCACTCTAATTTTATTAATTATAAGATTGGAAAAGCGCTATATAAATGCAGTCCATTTATATAAATGCAGTCCATTTAATGTTGAGCCGGTAGCTAGCTAATAATAAACCAATAATAATACCGACAAGTTACATGTCAACAAACGCTATAACTTGGGCTTCAGAATAAAGTAAGGCTTTCTGTGTTTATTTATCTAAGCGACCCTGTCTTTGGAAGGTCTGTATTAAACAGCAGAGGAGCAGAGCCAGGTGATCAGAGAGGCAGAAGACAGGTATATGGAAGACAGAGTCAGCTGCAGCTGGAGTCAGTGTCTTTCTATTCAGTGCCGCTAGTCAGCGCTGCAGTACTGTTATCCATTTCAGTGGCAGTTTATGAAAATGGGCTGTTTTATCCTTGGCTTTCAGACACAATACACAAGTGGCCTCCATTTGTCTTCTTCTGTCCTGTACTCCTCAGTCTGCATCTTTAACTATCTCTTCTTCTTTATCTGTTGAACTCAGCCAAGCCAACCAACCCTGTGACGTAACATGTTAGGCGAGACGTAATGGGGCTTTCTTTTCACTTTAAATGCTTACTTTTGTCATGTGTGTTATATAATTGTTGGTTAGAGTGGAAATCCATTTAGTCAATCATCTTACCTTAGTTGACTGCTTCATTTCCGCTTTTAAGGTTAGAGGACCTACGTTAATATGGTAACACTAATAACCACTGATGGTTATGGCCTAAAGCAACCGACCCTGACCCTGTAGGAAACAGAAAGTGAAAGGCCATCTCCCGTGTTAAAGTCGGGAGTCTTGTTGGCCCATTCGACCTCCCCAACCTCCTCACATGGTCTTGTAATGTGATTTTGCTTAAACAACTGATCTGAATCTGAGCTGTTGTATTTCTTGGGAGGATAGTGTCCGTAAAGCACTATATCGATTTTTGTTTTTTCAATGTTTAAACAAAACCACAATCTTTCCCTAACCAGAGTGTTTCATGGCCAAACTTATTCACATAATGTGGTGTCCAGTATCGTGCACTTTGTTCCCCCAACATTCACCCTTGTTGACACATTGGAACGATTCATGTCACAAATTTATATTTTTGTCCTCGTGTAAATGGGGAAAGAGAGAATGAGAACGCCGTCTGTCCGTCTCCAAAGGGCACAGTGAGTACAACATTAGCATTCCACTCCGACACGAGGCAATACTGAACATCTAAGCCAGAGCCAATTGATTTTTGCTGCAATTCTCTTATTTCATCCTTACAGCTGAAATATGTGGCTCTTTGTATTTATCCATTTACTAAGTATGAGCTCTTGATCATCCCAGTCAAGCCTTAGGAACAGAACTCTAAGCAAGAGGTGATGGAAATTGGAAATGCACATCTTACTGGATTATATTAAAGTGAGTGACAATACCACGCTGATTTTCATTTTAGTGATGGTACCATCTCATTTTTTTCCATTACCACGAGTGTACTGTTCTAATTTTCAGGCGAAGGGTCGGGCGAGTGGGTTGATTTGTGCATTTCTGTATGCTGAGCCAACGGAAGCCGGGTAAATAGAAGCATCAAAGCAAAAATGCTGCTGGGCGCACAGAGCAAAGGCTCATTCAAGGGGCCTTGGCTGCGGAGTAGCCAGAAAGACATGCCAAGTTAGACTCCCGTTGTGAGAGACAGTGCTCTTTAGCTATTAATCAACAGGCTGAGAAATTGAAAGGACAGCAAGTCACTAATGGAATAATTTGTCTCACTGTGAGAGATTGAATTTCTCTGCACCATGGCTCCCAGCATCTTCTCATCCACCGCCTTGAGTCATTCTCCGTCAAACTCCTTTGTTTTTCTTCTGCATATTTCTTTCTTCCACATCAACTCCCTCCAGTATGATATAGTGCTTATTAA
Source organism: Bovichtus variegatus (assembly GCA_943593645.1). Taxonomy (NCBI): domain Eukaryota; kingdom Metazoa; phylum Chordata; class Actinopteri; order Perciformes; family Bovichtidae; genus Bovichtus; species Bovichtus variegatus. Next base: position 5,255,979 of record CALSCE010000091.1, on the reverse strand, counting down.
AAGGTCTTACATGTTTTATTGTAATTACCAGCTTCTACACTGCAATTTAATTTGTATGCCACAAGGTCACATTTCACTACAATGCAGGATTGTTTTATGACACGGCGGGAAAAGGAATCATGGCACAAATTACAACCCGTTTAACTTTTTAACTAACACTCAACAGCACCTCATATCACCACTTATATATAACTCATATTTGGCAACTCCATGAAGCAGCCATAAAAACACACAGACACAGAGTTTGATACCAATTACTGAAGTGCTGGAACAAGCAGAGAAAGGATATGTGATACAGTCATTCAGCAAATATAAAGAAACTTAATGTAAGGAGAAATTATTTTAAAAGCACGCCAGAAGGCCCATGCTGAGTAAATATGCTCCGCTAACTGCAACCCTCCTTTTCAACGTGTCTCTAACCACTGATGTCATGCTGTTGACAGGTGAGAATATAATTAGACACACAGCCTCTTTGTCTTCCCCTTTGGCTGACTAAACCCTGTGTTTATCAAAGCTGGCAGCCTGATATTAACTAATGATGTATGATGACAGTAAGAGCCACGTTTGTAACTCTTCTGACCTACATTGTTCTTGATCCTATTTTGTTTGCTTTTATTTCAAAAAGCTATCCAGGTATTTTATCTCCTTCCACCCCTACACTCCCTTTAGGCCCGTCAGAAAAAGACAGATTATTGATCCCGTTGTTCCTGAAGAGCAGAACCGCACTATTATCTCCTATCAGTGGCTGTGGCTGCCTGTCAGGCACATAAACAGCAGCCTGCCATTACGGTGTTCATGTTAAGTGGCGGCCTAACTCTTCCTGGGAATTTCATACGCAATCAACACACACTGCCGGACAGTTCGGTCCAAATAATAATCATTAGTGAAATAAGGAGACAAGTGGGAGAATGGGAGGACTCTCATTGACATATGAACAGACTGATCAGGACAGACTTAGCTGACGCTAAGATTCTTCAGCACACAAGTGCAGGTGTCTTCCCTGCTTTGGCAGTTCCTCATTAAAATGTTAGCAGCCACACAATAACCATCCCACTCTACAAGACATCTATTTTTTGTCCTGTCTACCTGTGGACATATGAGGTGTCTCCAACTGGACATATATAGAGCCAGTTTGTTACTTCCCCCCTTGGTAGAAACCATACGAAATGAACCACAACTACAGCATGTGAAAGCAACAGGATTTGCATCCATGTTTTTTCAGGTCAATTTAAATAAAGTTAAAAGCTCAGAATAATCAGCCGGTTGATGGTCGGTAACCGTTGTGAGACCCGGCACAGTTACGTTTCTCAACCCATGAAGGCCATGTACTTAACTCTGTCCTATGGCACACTCGACAACAGTCGAAGCCATTACAAACATGCTGCGGTGACATGCTGCCATCTTCCTACAGTACCTCACTGTTAGCTGGAGGGGTTAAAGAGTTCCGCGACCTTTCTCTCCCTGTGTGACGGCCTCTTTCTGCCGCTCTCTCCCTCTCGCCCTGTCTGTTTGTCTCTCTCAGAGTGAATCATTCCATTAAGATCCCAGCATGTTGCAGAATAGGACATAGCCAATGGGTTTTGAGGCTGCCACATATCCTCCATGACAACCAGTGATCAATGACGAATGACAGCGCGCTCTAATGAAACCGGGCAAAGGGATTAAAAACAACCCTCCATAACTTGTAGAGCTTTTAATACATTCCCCAGTTGTCTTCCTCCACAGAATCTCTCCATTCCTCTCCACTGCCTCACTCTTCAATCTCTGTTGTTTAATTTATCTAGCCTTCACACTGAAAAATATATTTTTTGTGAATACAGAATATTACCAACCTTTGTTCTTTGGGCCACGTGACATATCGCTAAATTAACCTCCCACCCCAAACAAAATAGACGAAAAAATACATCCATTGCAAACATTTATTAGTAGTGTAGAGTGTTGGGGGTGAGAGGGGGGAGAGGGGGGAGAGGGGTCAGCAGACTCAGCCTTGCGCAAGTTCACACTCCTCAAGAGCCAGCTCAAAGTTGAGTTCACAGAGATAAAAAAAATGTAACAGTCCCACAAATGACCTAGTTCATGTTAATTTCTTCTGTTTTTACTTTGAAACTGGTTGGATGTTATGGCCTTTAATTAGTCTTTCAGACTTATTTTCAGCAGATGGTAACCATAAGACTGTTGAACTCACCCTAACCCTACTGTCACTTAACCTTTCCATATATTACTTATTGTTTTACAAACTGTTATTGATGTGTGCTGTGCATAAAGGGAGGCACGCTCCGGTATTAATCTAGCAGTAATCTTACAGGGGATATTGCGTCTGTCATTAGTTGAGATACAGATGCTGAAGACGAGGATACATCTTTTATTTTTGTTAATTGCTATGAAACGACGGTATAGTCAACCTTTCTCAGTAGGTAACGCAGTAATGTAACAAGTTACTTTTGAATGGCAGTTACATTGTAATGTTACAAGTTACTGTTAAAAGTAATGTTATCCAACACTGGTAGTGTTTATCTTCCTTGTTTAACCAAGCTGAAAGAAACACTCGCAAGGTGAATTTTACAGGCGCCGCAGGTGCATATAAAATAAATGCAAAGCCACAAGTGGACGAGGAAAGACACACCTGGCTGGCGTTGGTGTGAATTCAGGCGAAGATGTGTAAGCGAAAGTAAAAAATGTTTAGGCAAACGTGTGGTTTTATCCCAAGGCTCCACTTCATGACTTTGCAAGATGAAAAAGGAGAGAAACTGGGTGAAAGTTTCTGATAAGCTTTCAGAGCGTGTCGTGTCACTCAAACTCTTAAACAGGCACACAGTGCAGACTTACATAACCTCTGCATATCTTACAGCTAATGACTTTACAATCAATATACTGGCTGTTTGTGGCCATTTTGCCATGAATTGCATGAACAATCATGTGAATAAAGTTCTCTTTACATTCAATCATGTTCTGTGGTTACCATCTAACAGAAGCTTAAACCTAAACTTGCACTGACACAGGTTCCAATATCAAGCACAATTCTGGCTTAAAGCTTCAAAACTATTAAGCTTGCTGCAGAATAAAACAACACTGACATATCACATAATTAACTTTGTTGTGGTAAATGCATTAGCAAACCATTGCCTACCAACACATCCAGCAGAGATAGAGCAACATAAGCATTCATTTGATTGTGTTTCTGGCCACCCGATGAATACCAATACATAAGTCACTCTCCTTATAGCTCAATTTGTTCTCCACAACTTCCTGAGACAAATGTGTGGCATTGAGTTTGTTCACCAGCTACTCACTCACTTTGTCTGTCTGTGGTTTGGTAGTGGACAGGTAGTTTACAGTAGGGCTATTCAACCATCCAGTTCATGGAGACACATTTTCAGAAAGCTAAGGGCCCCGGGACCAGATATTTCCCTGTGTTATCTATTCTCTGGGGAGTAAATTAACCCACCCGACCCCTCTCTGGCCTTATGAACCAACTCCTTCTTTTGGCTAATTTGTGTTCATTGGGTAGCATTTTTAACATACCCGCGGGCCGCTAGTTCAATAGGCCTAGAGTAGAGGTTTATCAGAACTGAAAACAGCTGCCTTCTGCGTCTGATAACAATGGTAATGAGCAACCCCTTGTCATTCCGTCACGTTTTACCGCACTGGATATCCCTACACGTCAAACTATGATGGTGAATTTAAACAAGATGACTTGGGTATGTTTAGGCAACACGACTGCTTGGTTAGGGTTAGTAAAAGACCATGGTTTGGGTCTGAATAAGTACGCTTGTTACGTAACGTTACTTCAAATAACTCAATGTTGAGTATTTGTTTCACGCGGGAATGAATCTGTTTGTTAAAAGTATTAAACCAAGGACCTGAATCAGAAAATAAATGTTACACTACCTATCTGAGCAGAAGAGTTAGAGAGACCCGGCGCACATTAATGTTTATTACTCCAATTCCCTGATTTTATTAGGTCGGTAATGAAATATCCAGTTTGTGCATTTTTCCACAAATCAGATCAAAAAATTGGATGCCGAGCTAATTGCAGAGAATGTTAAGCTACACAAGGAAAGAGAACATGGGAGGGTTAGATAAGGGACGCACTGAAGGAAAAAGTGAACAATGCCCAGTTGTGCTTCAGTTCAAAAAAGAGAGAAAAAGAAAAACTCTTCTTGACGGGTGTGTGGGAGGAGAGTGAAAGAGAGAAGGGGGCAAGATGAAGAGAATGGGGAGAGGCGGAGCTGAGATGAGGGACATGGGGCCCAGATGCTCAGATAAATTATTCACTTCATTCTTCAATTCGGTCCTGCCAGCTGCCTTTCACTGAGCCTGTCAGGTGCCCACTAAGGATGGCATGGACGGAGAAGTGTCACTCATGGCAAGGGGTGAAGGGTTAAAGAGACTGAAAGAGAAAGAGAAAAACGTTGTGCAGCACCAGCATTGGTTCATCTGTGACTGAGTTAGTACGTATAGTAAGTCTAGCTAGTAGCTGCCAGCAATACCATATGTATAGCTAATGTCTGGCTATTAAAGATTAGAAAATAAGTCCTTTCATCCATGTCATAAAAAATAACGACACAGTATAGTGTGGTACAGTGCATTTGCTGAGCTGTACTCATTGCCATTTAAATGTCCTGCTGAGCAGTGTGATGGTGTGTTCTGGGAGAGAAACCGCAGCTGAAACCAGTCTTCGCTGATGAAGCAGGCTGATACAAAACCCCTCAGACTTTCTCTCACTGAGCCAGCCTCCGTCTCCCTCGAACACAACTACAGAGACTCCATTCTCCGTCACGCTGCTTCTGAGAGCCCACAGTAGGCTGTTTTCATGAGGGTTTCCATATATTCATCAGCCAGGCAGGCACGTTTGAGGAGGCTATTGTTTGTTTTCTCTTATCAGGGCCAAAAGAGCCCGGTTGTCCAAATGTTTAATTTAAATGCATTGCTATGGACAGTTTTTTCTCTCACTGTGAATAGTTCTCCAGCACAAATGTAAAAAAAAAAACAACATTATTACCGTTATACCAGAGTAGTTCTGTAACGATTCAGCCATCCCGTAGACTTTGAAGGACCTGTGCCGAAACAGACACGTAGATAGACTCCAATGCTTTCAACATGAAGGTGCACCACAAAACATGTGCTATATTATGTATGTATTTATATTATGTATAAAAAGTATTCAAACAAATACAATAAAGACTGAAATCTTGCTGATTCTGCTTGAATCTGTAACTTTAGGTGTAAGTAAGAGAATAACATTTTTTTTGGTGATTTGGGTGAACTGAGCCTTCTGAAACTAAGAAAGTTACTCAGCATCGAACAAACCAACCTAACTTGCAGAAACACAGCAAGTCCAACATGTATCTGTATTGCTACGGATCAATGGTTGCTGGTGCGGTTGATAAGTGAGCGAACAGGGATTTGGATGAATGACCTGAGATTTTCTATCGAACCCTCAATGAAATCTGAGAGCGTAGTAACACTAGACCAAAACAACAACAACCTGGGATTCTAATAAACAACCTCAGATTTCCAGTAAAGCCTCACAAATTTCTGACAGCGGCAGTAAGCCCTCAACGGCACTCCCCGCTGTGAAACACAAATATTCACATCCCTTTTGTTAAATCTCACCTGATTGTTGTGCTTTTGTCATCACACTATAAAAAAAAATCTAACATGCAGCCACTCAATTATATGGCAGTGCGCACTCCTACCAATAAAACACGCAGAGTAAATTGATTCTCAGTGATTTGGAGATCCACTTTCTGCTGTTCCACTCATTTAATTCGTAATGGCTGAGTGTGTCTTGTTATGGGAATTTGCAAAACTGAGGAGAGGCAAAAAAAAAAGTACTGCACTGTATATGAGCATGCGCGCACGCACGCACACACACACACACACACACACACACACACACAGTTTTAAAACACAGCTACCCTGGTCTGCCATGGCAGTTTGTTTACAGGCTGATGGATCCTAATTGCTGCACAGTTACGGGTCTAGTTTCGAAGGCAGTTGTGGCGTTTTGGATTAAAGCAGCTGCTGGGCACTTAGGGGCCACATTAACACCCAGAGGGGCTGAAACACATCCCCTAAAGCGGTGGCTCAGCCAATTACAGAGCAGCTCTGCCTGTCTGGAATGCCAAATCACACTCTACACACACGCCCGGCCTGCTTGTGTGTGGGAGTTTGCTTTTATACTCTCACATGTTCAGCCTTGCTTGACAGCAGTTAATGCAAACATCATCCTGATGTGAGCTGACAAGCACAAACGAAGTCACCATCCCCCCATTAGATGTATGGAAAGTTAATCAAGTAGATCTCCAAGACTGTCTGAGCTTAATTAAAAAAAAACATTATGTAACACTTTTCATTGGACGTGTGGGCTGTTTGAGCCTGATTGCATGTCGTATCAATGTAAAGATCCTACAGCATTGTAACAGCATTGTAATTGGGTTCAGTATCATGCCCAAGGACACTTCAACATGTTAACCGGGCCGGGGATTGAACCAGCGACCTTCTGATGAACTGCATTTTAGCTTTATTCAACAGGCAATCACGAACTATAGAGATGAGCTGACTTCCTAAAATAACAATTTAAGAAATGTGCTTCCAATTGTAGGGCTGGCCTGCCAGGACAAATGTATGAGAATACTTTTTTGGGATGGAAATTATACATCATATGAAGCTCAGTGTAAGTTCAATCAGGAAGACTGCTTTCATGCACTCATTCTTAATTCTCTCTCTCAGTCCTCCAGAGGTTGGACGTTCAAAGTTTTAGTCAGCCAACTCGATTTTACCACAATCTCTGTCAGCCAATCATGTCGCTGCTGTCAAACTTTAAATCTGTTCTCCTCTCTGCTGCCGTTAACTTTCATTTTGGGAAATATCCTTGCGGTATTGCAACGTCAAAGTTACCTTTTTTTTCCTACTTTCTGTTGGTAGTCAAGCCTATGTCCAATTCCCCAGCACCACCGAGAGCATCCTGCCTGGCTTCATCACGGCCTGGTACGGCAGCTGCACCGCCCTCAACCATAAGACTCTACAGAGGGTGGTGAAAACTGCTCAGCACATCACCAGGATGGAGCTGCCATCCATGGAGGAGCTCTACACCCAGCAGTGCAGGAAGAAGGCACACAGGATCATTAAAGACCCCCATCACCCCAGCAATAAGGGGGCGGGGGGACTGTTGAACTCCAGAGCTCTGCCAAGTGTCACTACTTTTAGTTTGACATGTTTACGGTACATAAATCTGTTTGTTTCACATACCTACATAATTTATATATTATTACAGTATACAGTATTTAATTCCAGTGTTCAGTATTTAAAATTCTACAGCCTGTTTTATCTTATTCTATTTAATATGCATACATTCTACTTATTTTTATTTTACACATTTTACTTGCACCGTTATGTCTCTTGCACTGTTTTATAACATTACTTTATTTCATTTTATATCTTAAGTACACTTTATGTTGTGTTGTTGGAGGAGCCTGGGATTTATGATGTTCATTGCCTACAACTACCTTGTAGCTTTTGTGCGTATAACAATATAGCCTTTGAATCCTTGAATTCCTCAAGCCGTTCACCTGTGGCCTCTGTGGTTCACTCAAGGTAAAGACATAAATCTCATGAACCTCATACTGCCATCTCAAGAGTGCAACAAAAAGACCACCACCGGGGAAGACGTTGTCGTATGTTCTGGTAGTTTTTCGGCATCTACGGAAGTGGGAAGCTCCAGAGAGAATACGAGATTTATTCCAATCCTGCCATGATCGGCGAATACGGAAGACAAGCGTAGGACACACCGCTCCCCTATTACCCCATGATGCAGTCAGCTTCCGGCCTCCAGGGCATCTCTGTTCCTTCGCAGCATCTCCTTCTACAGCGAACTCCATCTGGATCCCTCAACGACAGCAGAACCACCGGCAGTCAAGTCACATGATGAACATCCCTCCACACCTATGAATGTTCAGTGTGTCACATCCAAATTGTCTTCTCATCCAGATTAAGGGTTTGTAGACCACCTTTTCAATGGATTCCAGGTCAGGCTGAATATTTAAGCTAGTTCCGAGGTGCTTTACCAAACATTATTCGACTTGAAATAACAAAGCCAACCCTTCAAGCATTTCGGATTAATCCATTTAAATGTTCCGCCAGCTAGTCTACAGACCCTCCAGATCTACACGATTCAAGTGGGTTTTGTTTTCAAGTCATAAAAGGAAAAAATCCCATCTCTGAAATTGGCATGGGATGTGCACAGTCCAGGACAAGAGGGTTCTGCAGCCTGGGATTAAAACCACGTAGAACATCATTGGTGCCCATCTACTGAGCATCAGTGATATCGGTGAGGTGAGGCACAAGGGCAGAGGCCAAAGAATATTAAGAGACAATACCCACCCCAGCCACAGATTGTTCACCCGTCTCAGCTGAAGCCACCCCCCCCCCCCCCCCCCCTGAAAAAATACGATCTGGTAGTGAAACTGTAAAAAAATAAGATCTAAATCTGAAAACACAAAATCTGCAAATAAAAAAAACACAAGAACTCAAATACCAAAAATATTTATGAAAGTGAAAAATTTAAATAAATAATTCATTCAAAAGAATTACAGAACTGAATCTAAATAATGCTCAACCTGAAAAAGCTTTTCATACACTTATTTTTAGTTTGAATATATTATTGTATTTTTATAAAGTTCAAGATCAAAACTTGAACTTTCAGTTTCAATTTTTTATTTTTTTTTGTTTTATCCCAGGATTTAGCTCCATAACTCTGTAGAAGAAAGGTCAGAGCTGCCTGTATTGTCTCAGGAGACGTCTGTATAATCACGCTGCAGCTGCTTTATCATTCGGTGTCCAGCATCATCTTCTACGCTGCAGAGTGCTGGGGCAGCAGGGTGAAGGCGGCTGATGCTAACTGGAGTCTTTGGTGGAGGTGTCAGAGAGGAGGATGCTGAGTAAACTACACAGTATTATGGACAATGTCTCTCCTCCCTTACTCGCCAAACTGGAGTCACATCCGAGCCGTGGACTGAGACCACCGTAGACTGAGACCGTCGAGGAGCACAGCAGAATGTCACAGGAGGCCTTTTATACCAGTGGCCATCAAACTTTCAACATCATGTGCAATGCGTTTTTACCATTGCCAATATTACACTCAATATTGCTTTTCTATTCTATTTATTTTGACTAAATTTATCTTACTTTTCTTGTTATTCTATTTTGCACTCGTGTTAGTATTACATTCTTATACACTTTATATTTTGACTCTCATTTTTATTTTTAATTGTTGTAATTAGAGTTTCTATTTTAGTTGATTCTACTAATTTGCCTTATTCTCATTGCTATCTTATTTTGAAGTGGCTTTGGTATTACTTCTAATACACTTCATGATTGATACTCTATTCCATTTTTTTTTATCTTATATTGTTGTAATTTTTTGTAATCTTTCAGCAATCTCTGGCATAAGAACTTCCTTCGGGATTAATAAAATTTTATCTTATCTTTTCTGTTTGCGACACAGTTTGGGGACATTAAAGTCTTTAGAGAGAGGAGAACTGATTCTGTTTCAACTCATGATTATGCACTGTGTAACTGGGCTTCTGGCTGAACCACGGCCTACTTTTTTGGAAATCTCATGGTTGTGCTGAAGATTTTGACAATTTTCCTGTTAAACAATATGAGACACACAGCAAATCTCAGTGCAACTTTGTATTCTGGTCCTTTAGGCTCCGATGGCGGGAGAAAGGGATATCAAGGGTATTTCTTGTATGATAGATTCCTCTATTGTCACCCATGGACATCCATGGGCCTTGGAACAAAGTGACAAGAACAAAGGCTCCATCTGAGTCACAAAAACTGGCAACCAAACCGAATGTTTCAGACATGTCATATTCAACTGTCGCCTGTAAAATGAGTTTCTGTACTACTAATTTGGTTTGGCAAATACACAATTTGAGGCACTCAAGCGCTTGGTCAACGTTGGGGAAAGTCCTGGTTTTTGGTTTAGTTTCGTAAAAGTCCTGTTTTTTTTGGTTCAAGTTAGTGGTGACCTGCTTTGAGTTGAAAAATATAAAAATAATATAATTATAATAGCAAAGAAATATGAATTATTTTGCGAACATTACGTGTACATGTTGCATTAGCAGCGAACAGTTTACGGAAGGTCCCGGAAATACAAACTGTATGACCAATTACTATTTTTAGATTATGAGACAAATGAACTTTTCCTTTTATGAAGTGTAATAAAGTTGTGATCAAGAAATTCATTATTGCAATCATTAGACTTTTTTCTCAACAGATTCTTTCACTTGTAGCAGTAGAAAAAGCACAGGTATCACTATTAACTTTAATGATGGCTTTGTTCTATTTAAGTGTACGAGTAAGTGTCACAATAAAGTTTCCAACCAAATTTGGGGCAAATTTCAAAAACATTTGAGAATTTCCGCAATATTGTCAGATGAATATTAAAAGTTGGTGCATCAAAAATAAATACTTGGTGGCATTCGTTCTTAGGCAGTTTAAAGTTTGTACAGTAAGTTGTGTTTATTTTCAAAAAAAGTTTTTGATATACCCAGAATGCATAGCAAATTGGTCCTACTTAAGACATTCAAAACGAGACGCCTTTTGGCTACAAAGACTTATTTGTCAGAATATTTGTAGGACGGAACTCTGTCTCTGTAAAACCAGCCCTAGGTGTGTGTGTGTGTGTGTGTGTGTGTGCATATTCTCCAAACTACACATCCAGTTTTCTTCTGTCTATAGTGGACAATAAGGCGTCATCTTATTCACAGACAAACACACTTACATGCCACCGAAAACAAAACAGCCGAACAAAAAGAAAGCATGTCCTCGAAATTAACAAGTCAATTCCCTTCTTCATTCACAAAAAAAAAAAAAGATGCCAAACATAAAAAGTATGTTTCTTAATGAGGTAGAACTGCGAAAAGAAGAAATCGCTGAAGTTGTTTACTGTGTTCCCGTTTTTAATTAAGCAAGCCAGACGCAGTCTAGGGTGGAGAATGTGCTCTATTCAGTGGAACGGATATCTCGGCCATGATGAATGAGCTGTCATCTCCAATTGTTGCTGAACCTCTGTCTCCTTGACACCCGGCGATTCCCAGTGCAGCTAGTCTGTGCTACAGCTCCACATGGTCAGGAGGTCAAAGGTCACGCCAGTATGCTAATGTCGGTGCAGGCACAAAGCCAAACGTCTTCTAGTCACTCAAAGTTTGCCACAGCTTTAGATACCGTAAGATGTGGCAGAGAGAAAGAGTTTACTCTGCTCTTAGTGCAGTCCAATAAAAGGGGCCAGGGAAAATAAGAGAAAAACTTTTAAACGTTTGAATTAATATCAAAGCAGCACAAAACACGGGCGCTTTTTATATGAGATGCTCATACCTGCAAACTCGTCAGCTTCCGGCAGCAATCACTGCTTTTAGTGTAAACCATGTCATTCGCGTAAAGCGTGTGGATACAAATTTTTTTTTTTTCAATGAAGGGATTGGATTGTCCAATCAATAGTGTAGTGTAACATCACAACAGAACATTAACCTGCATTTTACTTTATTTGCTCAGGCTAAAGTGATGTGAGTCAAAATAAGTGCTGATAACGGCACAGTAGCCATTGTCTTACAGAAAAATGCAATGTAAATATTGCTGCAGACTGTTTTGAGGTGCAATGTAATAAGCTTAATGGGTGCCGTCGGCCTATAGTTTACATCATAGCTTACTTAGCTCAGTTTTTAGCAAGACCATAGTAGCAAGAAAACAGTCACGTATATATATTACATATAACATTACATTACATATATTAACCATACATATATTGACGCCATTTGGAATGTTTTTCAGTGCAGGTTGTGTTCTCATTAATTGTACCTAAGATACTGTGGTGTATAACCTGGCAATACACAATGTTTATTTTCTTTAACATGGAGGAGTACATTCCTAGATAAGGGATCCTGAGGAATGTTGGAAGGAGCCTCTCCTCTACACACTAGGGAATAGGACATGTGTCTTTACTAAATAACATGTGGGATACATTGACCTCAGATGACCTGCTAGGGGGTGAGGTGGTCTCTGTGCCCGATAAATAACAGGGACAGAGTGATGTAAAGGGAGAGGGTTCATTTTGGCTTGGAATCCTCACATCGCCTGTTTTTGGTGTTTGATGCTGTGCTACTTGTAATAAACCTTTTATATGCAACTGAGCCGGTGTCAGCAGAGATTCCTTCATCATCATCACAACATCACGACGAAAGAAACCACAATACGTTTCGCTAACACTAGATGTCACTTACCAGTCTAAAAGAAACCTCGCGAGTTCTGCATCCAACCTCATCTCGTTACCTGCCATGAGCCTTTCCAGTGGTGGAAATCCAGTAAGTCTCTTCCCTGAGCTGATTATTTTGCCAGAAGGAGAGCGTGTGGCAGCGACAGGAGACGGACCTTTAGTTAGTCAGGGCTGTCCGGGAACTTATGTTTGCGAAATCTTGGGTCAGGGACATGGTAAATGGACTGCATTTATTGTATAAAACGCTTTCCTAGCCTTTGCGACCACTGAAAGCGCTTTTACAGCGCAAGTCACCATTCACCAATACACTGGTGGCAGAGGGTGCCACACAGGGAGGCACCCTGTGTCATCAGGTGTCATCAGGAGAGATTAACATTCACACACGCTCACACCCCGTTGACTACGCCATCGGGAGCAATTGTGGGTTCAGTATCTTGCCTGAGGACACTTCCGACTACAGCGGCTGGGGATCGAACCACTCACCGCCACAGCCGCCCAACAGTGCAGCTTTAAAGATGCATACATTTTGTTCATCATCTTTGAGTGTGGTCTCCAGCTCCCATCTTGAAGTCCTCTCAAGAGCAGCAGACCGGAAAGCCTTGACAGATGTGGTCTCAAATGATAGGCTCTGTGTGGACTTTTAGAGGCCCTTCACCAGCAGAGGTAATACAAAATCAATGACATAAGCCTCTCCACTCAGGAAGACAGTGGCACACTCAAAGGGCTTCAGGACTTGATTCAGTTCTTCAAGTAGGCTCCACTGATCACTTTTCAGATCCAGGGAGTGCTTCCCTCGCTATGTGACTTCAGGGTCTGAAAGGCTTGCTGTCACGTGCCGCTGCTGTTCAAGCAGGCAGCTGATCATATAGAATAAACAGTTCCATCTTACTGATACATCTTGTATTCATTTATGCTCAGGAGTAACCATGTGCTGCTGCGTTGCTTTTAGCTTGGTGCTAGCCAACTCTTTTTGAAATGTTTTGCAACACATCTTGTATCTTGAGTGATTGTTGTGAGTGAAGCTTGCACTTTTTTAAGAGTCTCCTATTTCCTCCCCATCAGCTTAGTGAAGTGGGTCCTGGAGTGAGCCATGACCCTCTACAATAGAGAGGGGCCCTCATATCCTTTACTCATGTTGAGAATGCTATCAGAGAGTCCAGCAGCCCTGGGGCGTGATCTGTTTGCTGCAAACACCCCCTGCGCACCACGCTGTCTCAGAGACATAAAACAGCAGCTTTACACCAGCTTTACACCCACAGGGGGCAGGGAGACCTGTGGATATAGATGGCCGATTGCCCATTAAGAGAGGCCAAAAAGCACACTGTAATGCTAACGAAGACACCAGTGGACTACCTTGTCACAGCCCTGTGCTCGAGTATTACTCCTGACCAAATCGCGAAAAATAAAGGCTGCTGACATAGACTCTGTCTGTGTGTGAGTGAAACAGGAGAGTGAGATCGCTGTGAGACATTATGTCACATCTTCTCTGCACTGTTTTGTGTGTTTTAATAACCCGGTTAATGCCTGAACTTTACTATTGTCTCCGTCTCGTAAGTGGAACGTTGGCCTACAATACCATACTATAATGACAGACGTCTCTGTGTGCGTGTGTGTGTGTGTGCGTGCGTGTGTGTGTGCGTGTGTGTGTGCGTGCGTCTGAGTTCTAATTGTTTAATAAGTGTCCGTTTACATTATGGTATATCTTACACATTATACCTTTAATCAACACTAATACGGTAAGATAGTGCACACCCAACTGATCAAAGCAATCTCTCCACTCTACTGTTCACATGTTACTCAGAGTCTGGTACACACACTCCAAAAAAACATAGCAAGTTAAATATCACACATGTAAATATATTTATAAAATAATCGTGAAAGTGCTATAAATGATAGCAAAATAATTACTCTATAAATTATTAAAACTTAATTCTTCAAATCCAAGATAACAATGTGGAATTATTCTTACTAAGATATATATATATATTTATATATATATAGGGTGGAGAAAGGTGCATCTAACAAAATATATTGTAACAACATATCAATATGATAAACTGACATAATTGGTTTGGTGTTATTATCATCGTTGACTCTGAGAAACACATTTACTAGCGGAAGTCAGGTCAAGTGTCTGCAAAATACCTGCTTGAGCTGCGGCATCATGATCGTCGCAGTACGACCTGTCTCATGACCTTTCCAGCTGCACAGCCAAATGTCTTCCCTCTGTTCCATTAATCGGACTGACTGTTGGCTGATGGAGTTCTGGGTCTTAAGAAATGCTTCTGTGGCCTTTGATATTTATCATTCCTACAGATCTCTGGCAAGTAGAGCAGACACTGCTGGTAATCAGACCTTGACCATCTTTTTGATTGGACAGAGCATCAGTTTGTTCAACAAATGTGATGACACCAGCCCGTATTAGAGTCATCACATTTATTGAAACAACTGCTGCCCCATTTCACTGAAGTCAAGAAGAGAAGTCAGCGAAAAGGCGGGCAGCTTTGTTTTAGGGGAGCTGGATCCTTTGGAGCGCTTGTTTCAAAGCACCGGACCAGATTGCTGGACATTTATGGAGTTGGGATAAAACCAATAGCAAAGGCTCAGCTTTTGAACCAGCACTGTATCATGACCAGGAAAAAAAGAAAGCATCAGCTGCACCTTCAGACAGCGTATGATGTCGTGTGGTCATGCCAATAACGTCCATCGGAAGGTGGAAGTAAGGTGACAGAAAATTAATCGGCAACTTTTTTTGCTCATCTAATAATTGCTTTAGTCCTCGTCCAAACAAAATTTTGCCTCTCAAACATGAGAATTTGATCATTTTCTTTGTCATGCATGATAGTAAAATGAATATGTGTTTGGGTCTGGGACTGTTTGTTAGACAAAACAAGACATTTAAAGATATCAACTTTGACTCTGGGAAATTATAGCGGGCATTTTTACTTACTTTCTGACATTTAAAAGACAAAACGATTAATAGAAAGAAAATAATAATCTGCAGATTAACTTGATAATGAAAATAATCGTGAGTTACAGCCCTAGCTATAACGCAGAACCTCTTAAACTCAAATTGCGTGTCCTGCAAAGCCGAAAGGGGCAGTGTGACACACATTTTGTTATCTGTACATGTCCATAGGGGCCACGTGGACCATCATGGACATGTCCATGTATGCAGACATGCAGGAAAATTCAGAAACGTGAGGTCAACCTCTTTGGCCATTTTTATTATCCGGCCTCTTAAGGAAACCAAATCAACGTTGGTTTCAATCAACCCTCAATCAACCACGATCGTCCCTCAATGTAACCAAGCTGTTTTAGTTGCTTATGCTTAAAGCCCCGGAAAATTTGGTTTTAAATCTTAAGTATTATAACATTATATATACATGACTAAATGTACAACAGTCAAACTTAAAGTTTGAAGAAAAAAACTAACTAGATATTATTCATCAAGAGCGTAACACTGCTTCATTATGCCTGGATGTGATTTGAGCAGATTTGGTTGGCATTGCTGGCAACATGAGCAAAGTATACTGAGAAACTGACTGAGAAAATGTGTTTTTTAGAGCCTTTAACCATAGAAATGGCTGATAAGAAAAGGACCTATACGTACATGCTATGTACAGCGAGCTCACAGTACAATACAGTGCACAAGAGGCCCCTGGCCCCTGTGATGGAAGAATAATTTTTTTTTACAAATAGCAGCACTTTTGCATTTTCTCACATCTTTCTTTCACTGGAAACAGAAGGCAGACCGCTATTTTTCGACTGGATTGACCTTGAAGAATGGCCTTGTATTTGTCCTCCCTCCCAAGATGAATTTTCCTTTGCCAAAGTGCACGTCATTAAAATGCATCTGGACAGCTTCATTTGCATACTTTTGAGCTGGAGCAGTGCCAAATCTCCGATTATGCCGATAGTATTGTTGCACCCCAAAGTAACCTCCTTCCGCTTGGCCTTTTAGCTAACTACACAGCTAGACACAGGTACAAGACCTGGGTGGAAGCAACTTTTCATCTCAGTGATATGACAGCACAGAAGCAAGCAGGTGGCGACCGCAGCAGAAAATTGTCTCATGATTAGACAATTTAACTTCTACAATAACCACACGGGAACTATAATGGATCTGATATTGAGGGCAAAAGAGTTAGTTCGGGCATAAAACAGAGGGTCTTTGTGACGGTAAATGAATAAGCAAGGTAAAATGTATGGTGCGAGTCTTTATAATGCACTGAAATGTGGACAATGTATATACCATGACTGCGACGGTCTTGAAAGGTCAGCTAAAATAAAACTCGCCTCACACTAATCCACCTCCATCCCTGAGGATGATGAAATATGTGTGCTAAAAAGCAAACTAGTGTATCACCTAATGAATCCAGAGTATGAACTACAGTCCGTTTTCTCCCTCCCAAAGCTTTAATAATTCATTGCACAAAAAGCCCGGAGAAATAGTCTTCCTGGAATATCTGCTTATTTTCTCTTTAGAAGTCTTACATTCAAAGTCTCATGGGAAATACATGTTTGACCATTAATATTACGCATCTAGTACTTACTATATATATATATATATATATATATAGGGCTAATCCCCAAGATCAGTGTAACCTATGGGAAAAATGTGTTGACTGGACACGGATACCATTTTCCTGATTACATCATGCAATGTCAAATGGCAAGATGAAGGAGGCAAGGACAGGATGTAATTCGGGTCAGTCAAGGTATATGACTGGTCAGCCAATCGAAACATCCCACTTCCCTTTTGAAGAAATATCAGCAATCATGTTTATCTGACAATGTCATGTGTGATCGTAGAGGAAAAAGAGAAGTGTTGCCATCATACCTTTCCCCTTCTGTCAAAGCAATGAAAAGCTGCACAGGCTCATGTGGTTTTTCTCTAATTGGCTAATTTGGCACAAATTAATGGAAGAAATAAAATAAAGAAATATATATATATATTATTAATATTCTCAAAAAATACCGTGATTCCAGCTCTAAATCAAAAATTCTACCACTCTGGGAGTAAGACTGGAATGCAAAAAAAAAAAACTCCCTCTCACAATAACAAAATAATAATAATAATGAATTTGATTTATAGTGCACACTTTAAAATACAGCGAAATCTCAAGGTGCTTCACATAAAGGTACAACGTTAAAACTCATCAATATAAACAAAAGAACAATTTGATTCTAAGATTTAAAATAGGCTAAACAAAATGACGCACCCAATATTTAGAGAGCAAAGCTTAAAAGAAATACACGTAAGAGACAAAAAGTTGTTGTATTGGTGTCGTGTTTGGCTGTATGAAGATTAATGCACAGTCGTCCTGGATTCTTGCATGTAACACATTAAAACCATTAACAGTGAGCAATAAATATCCATCAAAAGCAGAGAAGCATTACATTACAGGTCATTTAGCAGACGTTCTTATGCAGAGCGACTTACAGTGAACTATCTACAGGGACAGTCCTGGAGCAACTCAGGGTTAAGTGCCTTGCTCAGGGGCTCAATGGTGGCAGACCTGGAATTGAACTCACAAACTTCTGGTGTTCTATTTCAAAGCCTGACCACGAGACTACCACCACCCAAGCAGAAGTTGGACTATGTTATTTCACTAGACTAGAAGTCTAAGATCACACCTTTTTTTTCGAGGGCTAGGGGTTTGGGAAAGGGTGTGAAGGGGATGTTCAGGGGTAGATAAAAAGTCAACAGTAAATGCCACGAAGAAGTGGTGTAGGCTACATCCTGGAAGTATATGATAGCCATTCCCATGCTCCATTATGTCTCTTAAGTTGTTGCAGAAATGTTTGGGTTGATACTATTTGGCACATAGATTTGGTGCTAAATGTAACAATTTCTTACCAATCGAGAAGTGATATTTTTAAAAATGGTTTAAAAAATCCCTTCAATACCACAGCAAGACAACAAGAACTTGAGGAACACCATAGAAAAAGTCATGCTGGGATTTGGTTTCAAAAACGTTCGACATTTGGAGATTTCTGAAAGAATTGCATTTTTCGTCAGTACACGTAGAAGAGCCATACGCCCCCTGAATGTTCTTGTATTTTCTAGTTTCATGAAGCTGTGATTATACTAGAAGTCACAAAAAGGTAATTTCATGCAGTGAGGTCAAGTTTCAAAAAAATTCAACGACTAACATCATCGCACATGAATAAGTTGTGGCTCATTGAATCCACAAGTGTCTCAGCTTTCCAGTCCCACCCAATTTATGCAATTCCAACACTGTTTAGGGACCCCGCTATGCAGAAACCGTTTTAGAATAGGCGCAAATATCACATTTATACTGCACGCAAAAAACAGCATGGTTATATCGCAGCAACTAACCAACAACTTGTGGACGTAAAGAGATTTGAAGAAAAAAAATCTCTGCATAGGAAGTACTGGCAGCTGCTGATTCTGAAACATGATTCATTATTAATGCCATGTTGAATAAAACACCACAGAGTAAGGGGTAATCAGACCATAAGGCCTATTTGTAATGTATGTTTAAGATTTGTTTCCCCCCCCCACCCCCCTTAAATGTAAATACACATGCATGCAAGTAAAAATATCAAATCCTACCAAAATCCGAGTTGATGCTATATTAAATCAGGGCTGAATTAAATCCTAGATAAAAATGTTTTTAAAAAACACAGTGTTGTATGGTTAAAATGTGCCTGTGTGTTTTTTTGTATCGGATTGATAATTCATGTGTCTAAATACGTATCAAATCGCCTCGGAGGAATCATGAAGAAGAAACAGGACGTGCTGCACTGGATCAAGAACATAGCAGTGGAAAAAATAGTGATGTCGTTGGTGATGAAGCAAAAAAATCAGGTGCTCTTCAAGGATAGAGCAAGTAGTCGAGTAAGAGTTCTGTTTATTAGTTCCTTCATTATGGGACTGGGCCTCCACCCCAAACAGCATCATTATCCCGTCTTTAACTCCCTGTGTGACTTGACATTCCTGTGACGTCGGTCCAATGCCATATGGCTGTCTGAAGGGCACGTTGTTCCCTCCCCTGCTTCTCCTAGAACAGGATGATACTGTTCTAGTCAGAGGTGTCAGATTTCTTTTCCCCAGAACAAGGAAATAAATATGGGTGCACCGTTTGTGTGAACATGCATTCAATATACAACATTTGTGCTTTTGGGTATCTATTGTACAATGTATAAGGTCTAGTAATCACAACTAATATGATGGCTTTGTTGCGGTACTGATGCTTTGTTGTGATGTTTTCAGTATTTGTACTGGTGGTCCTGGTAGCTGCAATATTTTAATATGACAAAAACAAAACAAAAAAGGGTGAAATGATGTGTTATGTGAAAGGTGTTGCTCGTCGAGACTTTTTAGCACATGTTATAGCTTGCAAAGTAACCGTCTTTGTTCACTTTCACCGATCTCATGGGCCTAATTTTCTAGCCACATCAGGCAGCTGTTTTCAGCAACAGAAATCCTCTGATTAATCCAGTGTACACTACCTACCCAGCACCAAACGGCAGACAGAGCATAAGCATTTAGCTAAAGATTTTCTTAAGAAGCCAAAACAAAGGTATAAAAAAAAGAATATTGTACTGACCTTTGATAGGTCTACACAGTCTCTGTATCTGCTGAATACGTAAATATTCAACTATTTGCTCTCATGTAAGCCATATAGACTTCACCAGGCCAGAATAATATATGTTGAATGTGTGTTGTTCAAGTTGCTTAAAGGATAGTTCTGGTTCAATACAACTTATTTTCATAGTTGTGGCCATCGCTGATGATGACATTGTACTCATCAAATGAATTGCTCGGACCTGTCAGTATTGTCATCTGACTAAAATGGAAGGGGTCTCTGTCTGTCTGTCTGTCCTTGAGATCTACGGGACATGAATACTGGGTACACAGCACATTCAAGAACAGGTAAACGAGAGACCGAAGATCTACTACATCTATATTTATTAGTCATTTTCTCAACATCCGTCCATCCAGTCGACTTCACTGCTGGATTGCTCAGCCGTAAGCAGCGCTCTGTACCGAAAGCCAAGCAATCGGCCTGCTCCGAACGAGCACATTTTGAATGGCCGCTGCACTAATTGGTCTTAAATCTCCCATATCAGGCGAGCTATTCAAACTACTCCCTGTTTGTGGTCGGCGCTTCCTTTTGTAACTCGCAACAAGGAGATAATGCCCGAGATGGAGCAGGTTGCGGGCTCCTCTTCCTGGAGGATCCGTATAATCAGTGTAAGAGCCCGACTCCACTACAGATAAGTTTAGAGGACAGACAACCCTCCAGAATGACAATGAGGTAGCTACAGAGAGCCACAGCTGGATGTGACAGAAAGAGATGAATGAGGCCAGAGAGGGAGAGATCAAACCCCCTTCAACACACCTGCTCACACCTGTTCACCGCTTTCACTGATCCTCCTCCAGAAGCCAAGCACAAAGAGAGGGACAGGAGGAGTAGTGGACAAACAAGTGTGAAAGTAACAAGCAGAAACGTGTTGATGGACATGTATCTGTAAAAGGAGTGTATCTGTATGAGGGATACATATGGCAACTGATATAAACTTGTAGGAAATTGGGCTTGATGCTCTTGTTGCACAAGTGACATCATCGCACGTACATTCAACCACTCTTGCCAAATCAACAATGTTTAGCCGCATCAATTTAGGTGCTACAAAATATTTCAATAACATGAGAATTGGCCTCAGTGATTGATCGAAATAGCACCCTTTGAAATATGGCACAAAAAAAATGTGTATCACATGATGTCTGGTTTTAGCAAGCAACCTTCTCTCGCTTATTAATGTTTATGTTGTTTGTCCATAGCTTGGTAGGGGCTGGCCATAAATAATGAAAGAAAGGAAAGAATAGAAAAGGAAAAAAACCAGCAGCAGTTGACCTGAGTTGAGACTTGTGTGCACTCCAACCGAAAGGTTCAGTTGTCCTCTAATAGGTGAAAAATATCCAGTGTTGCCTGTTGTAACTGCCACATTGGATTGTTGTCTATAGTATGATGAATCATGCCTTTTTTAAATTCTTTAAATTTGAGAAAACACATAAGTAATGGATTATTACGACGGATTACTTAGGTAGGTTTTGAGTCGGTCCTCACTTTCAAGATGACGTCCTAATGCGACTCTCTTTTTTGGTAAAAACAAATCAACACCCTCTAAGCATGACTATCAGCCCTCAAGCTAAAACAATCAGTCCCAACCACAGCCACATGAAAACACTGTGATCACACAGGAACCTTTTATTTATGTTTAATTGTCTTTTGTGGTTACTAAGTAACTAAAAAATACTTGGACAAGGCTAGGAAAACATTGCCGATGTTGACTTTTGGTATGCGAAGAGCTGTGAACTGCGACCTCCAAGTTTTCTGGTGAGGACAGTCTGTCCAGATGCTGGGTGCTGTGGCATGTCTCCCTGTTTCACCTCCATAACGTTTGGCCTCTTTCTCTCCGTCTCGTCAAACCGCACAACAAAACAATCAAATGAAACCCATTTTCTTTATTGTTCCCTGTCTGAATGGGATTGATTGAATTGACTGGGGCCACAGCATAAACTCTCATCAGAGGGGAGCCAATACAAAGCCTCTAGACGGTAGAGGCAACCATCCTCTATCCCGCATAAATACCTGTTGCTTGTTTTTCAGTTTGCTTGATTGATTAAGAACAAACTTGAAGGAATCAGGGAATCTGCAAAACACGGAGGTAATCCATTTTAGATACCCTGAAGTAACAGGGGTATTGACAGAAACAATAGAAAAAAAGACACCACGTATCTTTTATCGTGATAACTTCACCTTCCTTCTCATAGCCTTTAATCTTTCCCCTTTGCACAATCTTTTGCTTATTTTTCCTATCCTGAAGCCCATTCTCTACTCTCGTTACTTTCACCCGTATCAGCTGGCAGTTAAAACCGCACGTCTAATTAAGGCATTGTGCCTGTGGAATCTTCTTTTCAGTAATTGCCCCAGTGCTCATGAGCTTATATAGTGTATCTAGGTCAGAGCAGCAGTGAACCCTGGGGTAAAGTGTGACTCATGGTTTCGGGTTGTATGAGCGCCTTTCTGATCCACACTGTGTTTCCCTAGATCTTTACGCCTCTCTGTTTCAGCTTCTCCACACCAGTCGACAGGAGCCTGCTCTGATGTTAAATGCCATGCAGTGCAATCATCTGCAAAGCACTGTGCTGTGCGAGAGACGCGTGAAACAAAACATGCGCATCATTCCAGTCCTCCGAGACGTGTTACGGGCTCCTGATAATATGTGTTTGCTCATATTTTAAGAGCTGTAATCAACTATGTTATGCGTATGTACGCTATTAAAACTGTATGCAATGCAACGGCACATCATTTCTATATGGGTATTATGGGTTTCTCCTTGTCTCCCCCTCCTTCCCATGGGACCAGGTGTGAAGAGTGGTACATTGGAAGGTCCCAGGCAATCATCCAGGCACCCCACTCAACTCAGTCAGCTGGGGAATTCAGTGTGGCCCAGGATGAAGAACCGCCAGACTAACTAATGTAGCTCAGCCTGCCAAGCATGTACTGTAGCCATACTAGCCCCTGTTGCTTGCATACATAACAAAATGGGATTGACTGCGCTCTCCGCAGCGGCAGCCTGCCAGGTGCCGCATGTGTCCGTCAAGAGCCCCATTGTTTGATCATGTTTCAATGATGAACACTGGAGGCTGGTGGTTCATCATTCATCATTCTTGTTTAGCGATGCTTCGTTTTTTTTCACATCATCCTTGAGAGAAATCAAAGTTAAACGTTCATCAACAAGTTGCTGTTTTTAATTTTGCCACAAATCTGAAGTCAGTAATGAGAATTTTCTTCCTAAACTATTCTTCATCTCCATGCAATAGATCCAGACTGAGCATCAATGCCGGATACTGAACCATGCATCCTTGATACAACACAAGAGAGGCAGAAGAAAATAGGTTGTGTCTCAGAAAGCAGGCAGCAGTTGCTCGCGCTAATTGACAGTTTGCTAAGCCCCGGCCCCCTTAGTTACTGTTGCTATGCCTGTCAAGCGCTCCATTCTCTCACGGCTCAAACGCAGTTCACAATGATAGCAGTGGCCACTGGTTATTTGTCGTCATTTTTGAAACAATGGGTCCTCTGCAAAAACGTCTTGAATATGATTTTCACGTTTACACACATTATATTGTATTAAAAGACGAAAAAGATTAAAATCAAACCCAGGCAAAAAGTGGAAGACGTGGTGATAGAAGAGCAGCACTGTTCTTGTACTGCATTGTATTAGTATTTTATGTGTGATAGGGAAAAGATCAGATTGATGTTTCATTCAAACACAACCCTGTTTGACTGCTTATGTACTTGTTTGTATTTTCTAACATTATGTGTTCACTTTTTTTTTACCATTCAAGAGAAAAGGCTTTTATGTGGAATAACCGATCACTACGGTGAACGTAATGCTACGTCACGTCATTTGGCCTTATAAATAAATAAAGTTAGCCTCAACTTGGATAGCATCCAAGACCAACATCCATACAGAGGGGAAATATGACAACGTGGTAAACCTGGAATCCATTCCTGTCACTTTTACGCTTATGTTTTTGGTTTTGGAACAGCTAAAAAATATGACACTTCCCCCCATGCCTCCTGCACACAGATTAACCATGTGGAGAAATCCGTCGCTTCTGGCTGTAATCAAACAATCGCTGTATGGCAGAGGGGTCCGGCGAAAAAGGTCAAAGGTCAGTTAAATACATGTTGACGCTGCAGTCTCAGTTTGCAGAAGTAAACAACTTCGCGATTGACATGAGACGCTCATCCTACAAGATCAGTCATGTCCATTGTGTCGAGACATCATTCTTGACCCAATGCGGTCACTGAGCTTTCACCTTGTTGTCGACACAGCCTGATTGCTTTCTCGCTGTTGTCTAGACCAGATAATCTTGGCTCAGGTATCCCTCGCCAAACCCAAACACTCTGATGGGACATGTGCTCATCTGGCCCTTTGCATTTTTATTTCTCATCAACTTGATACTTGTTTCATGTTGTGAAGCTAAACTTTCCCTTCGATTTTGAATTGCAGTGGCACAAGGAAGATGATAATTACAACAGAATGATCATTGTATGTACAATTATTATTCTTATCTTTTTATGAATTGGATCTTTTTTTCGAGCAGATGCTTGTAGTTATTCTATAGTATATTTTTATGTGCAATATTGCAAGTTTATGAAGGTTTTAAAAAAAACAACTTTAAGATGGAAAATCACTACTTATTGCCATGATCCATTCGAGTGTCCCAGTAAACCATGACTCCAGCCATAATTAATTGTATTATTTATGTGTTTTATTTATGTGTGTATGTGTCAACATCTACCTCCAGTAATAAACATTTATTACAGCCTGCATACAACTTTCTCTCGGTATCAAAAATCACTTCATTATGTTACTTCGAGTCCACTACTTTTTCTCCATGAGCTGTGTGTCAAAGCTACGGCTGCTGCTGCCAAATCAGCTCCCGAACAACAATAACCAACATTTGGCTTGTTCACAACCTGTCTGTTCGCCTGACTGTCAATTTCTTGCCCAGTCGGCTATTGTGTTGCGATTTTATGTTCCCAGATGTCAGCTATTACTATAGTAAAGTCCAGCGTTATTAGAGCTGATGGAAATGATAGCAAAAACGACTTAAATGAGACGCAGATTGGAATAAATCAGAATTAACTTAAAAAAAAAAAAAAAACACTATTGAAAGGAGGCGAAGGGGGTGTCATTTAGTTTTCTTTTAAAATGTAGACCAAGACAATTAAATATAACACATACTGATCATTATATATTTTTATATATATATATATATATATATATATATTATCATACTGTATTATAGAATAGAACTTTACTTGCACAAAAAACGTACAATGAAACCAACTTGTTTGACATGAATCTGCTCTGTCCCTTCCATGTGGTCAGACTGGGAAGTATGTTGACGGATGAGCGGAGTCTTGGCTGCTGAGCGCCTCGACCTGCATCATCACCCATCACGGGACTGACACCGCTTCAACACACATGTTCAGTCGTCTGTCCCTTGGCTTATTACGTAACTGTGTAACATCCCGCCATGTTTGCTCATTTGTTATGTATCAGGTTTATGTTGTATGTTTAATGTTTAGTTTATAATTTAGATTTATGTTTAGTCAGGTCTCATTGTTCACTTGTTAGGTTACAGTCCCTCATGTCTAGTCTTGTCATGCACTTCCTGTTTTATTTTGTACTTACCTGTCCCTCTCATTTCAGAGCACTTCCTGCCCTTGTGTGTTTCCCGCCTGTGAGATTGTCAGCCCCTGTCTTGATTGTTACCACCTGTGTCCCATTACCTCTGGTATATGTAGTCCTCGTCTCCCTTTGTCCTGGGCCAGTTCGTCTTGTGTATTATGTCGTCAAGAGAGCCAGCGGTTACCAGCATTGTTACCATAG
Source organism: Bovichtus variegatus (assembly GCA_943593645.1). Classification (NCBI taxonomy): domain Eukaryota; kingdom Metazoa; phylum Chordata; class Actinopteri; order Perciformes; family Bovichtidae; genus Bovichtus; species Bovichtus variegatus. The sequence goes on along the minus strand of CALSCE010000091.1, from coordinate 5,230,253 downwards.
TCAAGTTTAGGTTTTGTTTTGCTACTTTCTTTTTCTCCGTTTTTCCTCTAAGAGGGATTTTTTGTTGTTCTCAGTAAAGACTTTTTTTTTTTTTTTTTGATTTTTGAAAACCTTATCCTGAGTCGTGCATTTGAGTTCCAGCCTTTGTGTCACGTCCTTAACAAACTGTTGTCAATCACAGCCGTGCGACCCAGACTGATACATTAACTCTAAACTCTTCCTCTCTCTCTATCTTCTCTATCTCGTCTATCTCGTCTTTTAGTGACACACTCTAATCGGGAACCTGAAGAAGACTCTGGGACGGATCCCAGACCATTACTGCACCATGACACGCACCTGATATGCAGCAGCGCTTCATTAACCCAACAGATTTCAGACTCGATACTAAGTTTCGCCTGCTCTGATGGATGACTCACAGCGGCGGTGCCGGACACTGTGGCAGCATAGTTATGTGGTGGTAAAATTAAGATCGACCGATGCCGGTTTTTGAGGTCAGATAAGAGTCTTTTAGTCGCTAAGAGGACCCTCCTCGGGCATTTGTATTCATGTTAGGCCTTAAGACGCTTCACAGACCACCTGGACACACTGTTAGGAACATTTCACTCATAAATGCTTAAACTGATCGCAACAATTTGCATTCAGACATAATTTCTTGCTTCTTCTTTTTTTTTTTTTTTAGCTGTTAAACAATGTTACGTAGCTTAGAACAAGAGAGCATTTATTAGCTTTATGATTTATATCTATGTCCTTATAAAAGCCAAGGGGGATATTTACTATAGATTCGAAGCACATCATCAGGAGCTAAACAGCCAAATAGTTTTTCTCCACGCAGAGTAAAAAGCTGCACATTTCAGAGATGACTATTTCATCGGAGGTCACCTGTACAGGCAGCTTATTATGACCAATATTTACGTTTCTTGTTAGGCAACAACTTTTAGTGGCCGCATTAATTGTGATGGGAGCAAAGCAGGAAGTCAGGAGCAAGTCAACACATTGAGATATTTCAAGGTGCGTAGTAACGGCGTTACCTAAACCCCACCAAGTAGTTTTGTTGCCTAAACCTAACCAAGTTGTTCCTTTTCTACTTGTTTAAAACTGCCACTGTGCGACCGTTTCGCATATATTAAATATTATATTAAATATGTCATATATGTCGTATTCTGTCGTTTAAGCACGAGGACGTTTTGGACTATTTGTGTCATTCAGTCGCCGAGCCACAGGTGTGTCCGCATGCTTGTGCCGTCTAAATGTCAAGCTGGCATGATCATAAAAAATGTAATTGTAGTAGCAGAGCTTTCCATCAACACCGACTGCCTGCCAACTACTACTCATTTAAGTCCAGCTGGCTGCTTTATTGTATTCATTTTGCATTCCAGTTAAATAGTAGAGTAAAAAGTTGTGATCCGCTACGCATGCACATTTTACGACCACTTGCCTCAGCTTCGAAGCAATGCGAGCATGAGAGAAATGTGTCTGTCTGTCCCCCCCCTCATGCTCTATATATGAATGTGTGCGTGCGCACTCAGCTAAAGTTCGAAGATGGCCGTGGTCCGACTGTGACCCACGCAAAATATGTGGTCACATTTTCCGTTTAATTTAATGTAATGCAGTGATAGAGAAAAGTGATACTAAGGTAAAAGTGTTTTAACTAAGCCCTCTGATGCTGCTTTTTGTTGAAGTAGTTATACAACTGCAGACAGCAGAAGGCAGTACAGGGCAGCAAAGAGCATTCTGACTTTCTCTCCATGTGCTGAAAATTCACAATATATATATTATAATTTCCAAAACGGCATGCTATTATATATATGTATATATATATATATATACTGTATATATATAATGTAGAGAATGGTGCATGAGCGGCAAAGTATTAGGCTTTGGTTATGCATCTTGGATTAGGCAAAAGACAATAGTAAGTGTCAATTTACTGTTAAAATGAAAATGATGTCAGGTGAAATGACTGCGTTGTTTTTCTCTTTACAGGCTGTTGGCCCATTTTAACTGAACAGCTGGTCCATTGTGTCGAAGCTCAAGAGGGGACCTGCTGATACTGACTCTCATAATTCCAAAACAATAATACTTATTCATTTTTTTAACAAATATATATTAATGAGACCCATGCCAACATATTAAATCGTAAAATCGAAAAATCGATACCATGCATTGCTTTTTTCATAGTGTTATAAATCATTTACCATAAAGTGGCCCATTTTGGCTGACCGCACTCTACATTATATTATTAATCTATGATTATTGCTGCATTATTGTGCCGACCTACACAGACCCTTAATGCACATTTGCATGGCCGCAGCTGTCTGCAGTGAGGTCCCTCTAGTTAGCTTGGCGATCTAACAGCTATTGTATCTTGGCTCAGTACAGTGTCTTGTCAGTGTCAAAATTCACTTCTTAGTATTTCTCCTAGTTAAAATCTTTCGCACGTCATGCTCGCGAAAGCACATTTCTGACTGCACCACGTTCATGTCAGCCTGTCCTCAGTGACTTGGTGATATTTTCTGAGCTTAAGAGGAGCTTAGCAGCTGATGAGTTGCCCCGTCACAATTTAACAAGGTGTCCCCCCTGCAACAGCCCGCTGTTACTATCTTCCCTTATCTTATCTCTCAGTTCATCACTCAAGTGTCTCTTTCAGTCCCCATCACTTCTCTTACTTTAGTGTCCAGACAACCAGCCATTATTTCACTTTCAATCCACCTGTATCCTTTCATTTTCACAGCTTTTTTTCTTCTTCTCCTCTCAGCCAAGTAATTTCCTTTTTCTCTACTTTACAATATCTGACTCTCCTATCAATTCACCCCTCTGTTGTCCTCTGCAACACAATATCTCTCCCACCTTTGTAATTCAGGGTGACTTTCAACCCAGTTGTATTATCTGTGAGTTACTATGGTTACGGGCATCAGTGTCGCTGTGGTCATTGTGCCTGGGCTTCACCCTGAAAGTTTGTGGTCCTGGACAACACCTTGGTAGTGACCAGTCAATCATAAGGTCGGCAGGTCCTAAGCCGTTCTCTGATTTATTCTCTATTTAATTTTAAGTTGGATCATAATTTACTAAATGAACCTCATTCTGTATTGAAGAAGACTTTAAACTAGTGATTGAGACCAGAAACTCACGTTTGCAATGTTTACTGAGGAAATAAATCAAGTGAGCAGTAGGGTGATTTTCTCATAGACTTCCATTAGATCTGACTTCTTTTTTCAACAAGAGGAGTTGTCCCCTGCTGGCTATTACAAAGAATACGTGTTTAAGGCTCTTCCGCATTGGCTTCACTTTTCAGATCCCGAGGTTGGTATAGCCTTGGGCTGGGCAATAAATTGATCTCTAAAATGTTCACGATGAAATCTTTCACGATAACAATGATTCATTTATTCTATTTTCAATAACTTTAGTTTTGAATGTGTTTTCCTCTACCAACAAAAACACAAGTTGAACAGCCAACACGTAGCCCACTCCGTCGCTACTGTAAAACGTTGGATAATTTGCTTTGAGCATCACAACCCTGGCAAAATTATTCCTTTCACTTTCCTTTCATAATTTGATCAATTCGGTCTGATAACATTTGGAAAGTCTAGAAGAATGGCTTTTTATCCTTATTCAAGTTAGCATATAGAGCTAAACTGGAAGTTAGCCGGCATGGCCAAAGGAAGTCTTTAGTGTACATGCTCACCAGTGACGATGTGCAGAAGTGAGATGGCCAACAAGAAGTGTCGTATATACTGAACATTATATATTATAAACTATGATTAACCTTCTGGTTTCTTTAGGGTTTCTGTCTTAAGGAGAAATTTATTTTTGTATTTCATCCCATGTCACTATGTGAATCTAATTGTATGTACATTTTTCATGCATTTGTGATTACCTTAGCCAATAGACGTAGATGTTTGTATGTCAACACAATATTTAAGTATTTGATTTCCTTATGTAATGTCTCCTCCATAATGAATGCAAAAGGGTAAACCATTAAAAAAAACTGTAAATTGAGCATTTTTATTATTATAAAAAAACATTTTATTGAAAGTAAACTTACTGAAACTATCAACTTGACAGCATCTATGCTGAATTGCTGCCATAGGAGCTGGAGTAATATAGCAGGAGCTCCTTATACTTCAGGGGCCTCCGTCAGTTAATGTGCTGACATCTGTTGTTTGCTACAGAAAGAAGAAGCATTGACTGCCACACAGCCACTGCTGCTAGGATGGGGAGGCAGTGATATGGCTGTCACTTGAGTAACACAGAAACATGAAAGCAGTCTTGAGTATATTCCCATTCAGTCCCGTGGGAAAAACAGAAAGCAGGAAAAGATGGAAAAGTAGAAAAGTGATGACCTTTCTCTTTTTCTCCGTGGCTGTATCTGTCTATAAAGGCTCAGTGGAAGTACCTACAGCAGTCTAGTCATCTCTGCCAAACAGTGAACTTGTCTGTGCACATTTACATTCCCAGAGGAGGAGACTTATTTATTTAAGTCCTGTGACCTTTTCTCATGACCTTTACTCTTGCCATCATTTTAGTTTACACTTTTAGTTTTCATCTGAGCATGTGATCTGTTACTCATACAGACATTGTTTTTCTTTGGAAGGATGCGTTGGTTTTCCCCTTAAAGAATAGCACCTATGACTTTTTTTTTCCATCTGTACATGAACAGAAGTGTATATCAGTGGTTGTTGGGGGATTTACAGCACGTAATTAACTGCAAAATGACAATTTGTCCTTTCTCTTATATTTCTGTTTGTGTGCTGATGAAACAAACAAGCCAGCACGAGTTTATCAGTGAGCTTCAGAGGTGTTGGTCGGCGTATTTGTGAAATAAAAACAGAGCTAGCTGTTTCCCCTTGCTTCTAGGTATATACTGTATGTTATACTGTATGTTAAACTAGGCTTGCCAGGCCCTGACTCCAGCTCTGTACTTAACACACAGACATGAGCTGCAGAAAAGCTGTGATGAGAGCCGTAGGACTGAACCATAACAGTCAACTTGTGGGGTCGTAAAAACAAAACAATGAGCTGAAAGACACTAAAAAAGCTCAGCAGCGCTGACAGAAACTGCAGAGTTGAGAGATAATTACAGTATATGTGTGTTTGTCATAAGTGACAAATGATGATTTCACCTATTGTTAAGACTACATATTAATTAGAGCAGTTTTAACGCTTCGGATTAGGGCTACACACTGAGACTACTCAAGCTTTTTTCTGCTAATTTATTTTGTGATTACCATTTTATTATCATTTCTTTTGTGAGTATTTCTTGTCTGCATCCATGAAGTGCAGGTCATTCAATAACAGGAGTGAGATGTTAATAACAGTTGCCTTCATGCTTCAGTGGCAGCAAATAGGTGCATATGATATAACACATGTACAAAACATCATTCTTCTTTTACTCTGGCCATAACACAAAAGCTGCACGGATGGAGGGTGATGAGTGTGCTTGTATGCAATTCTTTTTCTTTTCTTTTTCTCAGAGTATTCAAGAAATAATCTTTTCATCATCACAAAATCACTCAAAAATATATGCAGTGAAACATTATTAGTTGATTACCTAACTGCGTGAAGATTCATATTCATAAGCCCTGCTCTATTGTCCTTTGGGCCTGATTGAATCTCGCTGAATTTCCGCCCAAAACAATCACACAATGGAGCCTCGTTCAAGTGCCCTTGTTCAAACAAAAATACCACTATTTGCACTCAAATCGAGTTTAAGCATTCATTATTTTCAACAACCTCTGAGGCTTCTCCCCGAAGGGGAACGGCAGCAGACTTGGTTTAATTGAATAAGCCGAGCACCAACCTGCAGTAAGATTGATACAGCAGTCCCCATGTTATTTGGTCATACATCTCAGGCCGGTGCAAGGGTCTAAGTGAACCGTAACTAAAAGCTTATTGACCCTCCATAGCTGCCATATTGGCTAATATCTCATCTGCTGCATGAAGGCAACTAAATGGAACTAAATGGAGATAATGCAGCTTTGAAGTATGGTACCTATAAAGGGATCATGTGGTCTATATATGAAATTAGCTAAAGATACTGACAAATGCTACAGTAAAAATGCAGTACTGTAAACTATCATGTTTTATCTGAGCTGCTGTTGTATTCCCTCTTCACAGTCCTACAGTAACATTTTTAATTTGTGATCTTGGGATATATGAATACAATTTGATTAACTGATTTGAGTACAAACAATTCTTGTACCTGAGTACAAGTATATCATTTCCTTATTCGGGCTGTTTTAATACATTGTGTTTATATTATACGAAAGATATCAGCCCATAATGAATTAAAGGGTCAGTTCACCTATATTACAGAACTACATATTTTCTCACTTACCAACAGTGGTATGAATCCATTAGGGCCAGCATTTGATTGAATCTGAAAGCAATTTCAATCGCTTATCAAATTCAACCTTTTTGGTGAGAAGGCAGTTTTGAGTGCCAGCCTTACAAATGTTCACGATCTCATTCAACTGGGAAACGAAGTGAGCAGCATATGAAATGTTGATTAAATATATTTGACACATTAAAATAACAATTTCACACCTTATTTTTCACCAGCGTGTTTGCCTTAAATATGATTCCTAACTATTAAGGTGATCAGCTATGAACAATGGGTCAAATGGTTGCATGTAGATGGAAAGGTTTATTGTTTAAGTGTCACCTGCAATCTGCAGTTCCCCTTATTTCACCTGCAGTCGTAGACTGATGAGGAATAGTGATAATTATTTTTCCCTCATTCATGGCCAGTAAAATAAAAATCCGTTTTATTGTTTTGAGCTGAAGGCAGAAAGACACTTATCTCAAAACCCAAACAAGTCAAACTAAAACTGTCCAGCTATGGATACGACAGATAAGACAGAAAAGGTGTTTTTGTAACATGGGTAAACCAATCCTTTAAAATGTCCAGTGTTCTTGGCCTGATGTCCATTACCTGTGTCATTAGTCTTTCATGCGAAAAAGTTAGAGCATCTTTTATCAGAATGAACAACCAAAGCTGTGCCACTCTAGTTGCCCGGCTGTGATGTATGAAATGACCACATTGTCTGACATTTGCCTTAATAATTTGACTGCCATTTTTATTAAGCAGCCATCTCGGTGTTCTGATGTCTTGAGAAAACCATCTGCTCAGGCTGTGAATCAGAATTTACATCCCTTCCATTTCATTTCCTGTTGTAGCTCTACTCCCGGCTGATATTTTGCAGATGTATATTGTTGGTAAAAAAAGGGGCTCTCTGAGGCATAATCCCTGTCTGTTCTCTCTGCCTTTGGCCTCACTTCTCTAACAGCCTGGCTTTGATTTTTCCTCCCAGTCCTATGACTGTCCTTGCTTTCCTGTTACACTCCTATCTGCTTTGTAATTGGCGAGTGTGCCCCGCCACCTGAGACTCCCTTTAACCTCCCACCCAAAAAAAAAAAAAAACAAGAGAAGAGTGAAAGGAAGGGGGATGATATTCTTTCTCCACAAAATCAGCTCATTGAAAAGTAGGCCACTGAGCCGGCTGGCACTTTTGTGATTATGGCTGGAATCCCATGGAACAGTTTTATTGTATAGTGCAATTTTTCAATTCAATTCAATTAAGAATATGCTCTATATGTGAAATCTAATCATTGTTCTTCTTCTCATGTATGGTCCTAGGATGCATACTAGATTGCATATTAATTATAAATATTACAGTGTTTTTATATTCTGCAGGAATACCTGATCCCAACCATGATTGTATACAGATTGTATACCTACAAGTATACAATCTGTACTTATACCTATTGTATACCTATACCTACAGATTGTATATCTACAGGTATAGGTATTGTATACCTATACCTGTAGATATACAATCCTATACCTACCGATTGTATACCTTTATAGATTGCAACAATAAATCTGTGTTCAGAGAAAAATCAATGCCACCTAAATAAGATTTTTCCTAAACCTAAAATTCGAACTAAGTGTCCAATGCAGGGGTTCCTAACTATTTCTACTTGTGACCTTTTAATACAAATAAAAATCTACTTGCCACCCCTCTTCATAGGGTTTGTGTCTGTTTTGGATTTTGTCCATCTGAATTATTCTATATTCCTGTGTAAAGGTCACTAGTACTGGCAGACTTGAACCCAAAAGCACGACAATGAGACAGGCAGAATAGCAAGTGGAGTCCAAAAGCAGGCAGGGTCAGAAAAACAGAATAACAACTAACTGAACCACTGGAGAGCTTGGCAGTGACACACAAGACAATCTAGCAGGGACTAAATGATAGTGAACCACTATATGTGCTGAGGAATGAGTCGCAGGTGAGGAGAAGGGCTGGGGAAACCAGGTGAGGGGAATGAGCAGAGGAGGAGGCGGGATCTGGAATGACAGGAGAGTTAACAATAAAGCAAACAAAGGTAGAAACAAACTCAAAGTGCGCGGAACTCGTGACATCCTGACAGTGTGGAGAAGGTTCAAGTGAAAGAAAACATAATTGTAACAGTTCTCTTCACAGACTGTTTCATTTGAATCATTTCAGAGGGAGGAAGAGGAAAACTCTATAGAGTTTACAAGAAAAATGATCTTGATCTCATTCCCCCGGTGTGGGGGTCCCAGCCCCCAGGTGGGGAAACAATGGTCTAATGTACAAGGCATGTAGGAAAATTTAATCATGTGATTAAAAAAAAGTTCCCGCATTCTGAGAGCACTGAGATTAGTATATATTTTCTATAAAAATAAAAATAAACATTTATTTTTTTGCATTGATTTCTATGGAGTTAGACATTTATTGTTTGTCTCATTTTAAGGATTCTATTTATCAATTGATTTGTTAATTGGCTTCGCTGTCAGAGGGGTTATTAAAGCCTGTGGCTCTGGTGTAAATGTGTTGTGGTTTAATATTGTGAATTTGATGCCTGACAAATGACCAAAAATAATACAGTTTAATCCATTCATTACATTTTTTATCTTCTGTTTATGGTTTTGAAAATAACAAAGTTTGACAGGCAGACCGCGTCCAGTTATGTTTTCCACACTTAATGTGTCATTTCTGGGACACTGGGTTGTTCTTTGCTCCTCATTATTCCTGTAAATATCTACATCTTGGCTCCTGGGTATTTGTTTGCCCTAAAATGACCAATTATAGGTTAAATTTCTTAAGCCAATAAACTCATCAATCTGCAGCAGTGACTACAGCCTCTTTAGGATTGATTAATGATATGTGTTGAACTGGAGCTAGAGCCTGTGCTGCAGCTAAAGGAATAATGACTATCACAAACTGGCTCAGAGGAAGACAGCGGCGCACGTCTCCTCCAGGAAGGTAACAAGTCAGTGATGCACTTTGGACATTATTGTCAGCCGTAAATCACATTAAAGGGAGGATGAGTTACTATCTGAGGTGGGATTAGTTTATTAGGAAGAGAAGCTCTGACATCCAGCAATGACAGAGTGCTCTTACAACTCGTATCCTCAGGTTCACATTTATGCAGCATAGAAATGCACACATATACTCACACACTCACACACTCACACCCCAGACACTGACAAACAAGCTTTCACTGGAAATGCACTTTATCAAACTTAAAAAGGATTGTCCATTTCACCAAATGAGAGGCATTAGAGCTGTGAGTCATTACAAGCGCTCATCATCAGCCAGAGCAAGGCGACATCATAAGTGGTGGGAAACATGGAGCTGATGAGATAACGAGGGTCCGGAGGGAAGCGACGATAAGAGGATGACCTCATCGGCAGTGGCCAAGCGACGCGACGCATAGCAGATGGCTGAAGGTGGACTGGATGTGATGAGCCGTGTCCTCTTCAATGAGCTAGACAGCAGAGACAGAGGGTGTGTGTGTGTCTGTGTGTGTGTGTGAGGGAAGAAGTATGTCCGTGGTGTGTCCACAAAACAGATCATTAAGTCAGCAGGTTGACGGAACACGCAGGTCAAAGTGGGGAACACAGAGAACGTCCTCAGGAGAAGGAGATGCCGCCGCGTGTCGGGAAAGAACGTAAATGCAACATGTGAACAAAATAAACTAAAGGGCAACCAAATGTCACTTATCCGTAACACGTAGTCCAACGCCGAAAGAGGGGGGAGAAGAAGTTGTGCCTGGGGAGGCATGTATGTACGTGGTTCAAAACCCTCTTAAACTTAAATCTCATTCACTAACTAACCCAGCACACGCTGACTCACGGACAATCCACAGCTACAATAAGGACTTTCCACATGACACGTGATTGTGCAGCTTTAGTACAAACCAACACTGCCATTCTCAATGCATACTTACATACTTTATTGTTCTGTATGTGAACAATGTGCATGTGAGGAGTGTCCGTACATTTGCTTTACACGTGTGTGTGTGTGTGTGTGTGTGTGTATGGACACTGTCAGTGGAGAGAGAGCAATTATGTAAATTTCTGCATTCGAGGAGTGATAGGAATGAGTCGGCTGCCAGCATCTGTCACAGTCTGGCTGTTAGCTACAGCTCAGACTCATTCACAGACATTAATAAACAAAGACAGAGAGGGAGCGAGACTGCAGAGGGAGGGAGAGAGAGAGGGGGAGGGGGGTAAGGAGAAGGAGAGGAAGAGAGGAAAGGAAGTGACTCACCTGTAAATTTAGCTTCTTGCGTACACAGTCAGAAACACATTTCACCGCCTGTGAGCCCTGTCAGGCACGTTTAATCAAACAAACAGATTTATTTGGATTTATAGAGGGAATCTGTGTTTCAAATCACACAGCAGCATGCAGATAGTGAATCACTTATGTAAATTCAATCAGCTAAATGAACCTTTAGGTATTTTACAGCCACATAAACTGTGCGTCTTCATTCAAATGAGCCTTTTAGATATGGAAAAAGGATTTTGTCCAGAATACTGCCTATAAAATATGATTGCATTCTATATTTTATTATGCGAATCCATTACGTCAATTGACGTGTGTTAGAATTAAGCACTCGGGCACTGCAATAAAAAGTTGTCTGAAACGGAAATTAACCGTCAACAAAATGTGTAACCGCTCATTATTTAATCATTTCCATTATTCCCCTTTATTTCGATTAACCTGTATCAACACGTGGAGGGTGGACGGGAAATGTTTCAAATCCACGGCTCGCTCAAAACACTTGGGTTGAACTTGGGTAAAGATCGTGGTTAGAGTTAATAAAAGGGTAAGCAGTAAGTCAGACCTCCACTCCCTTACTTTCCCGCCTCGATACATAAAGGGCATGAGCCAATGCAAACTACTTCCTGCATTGGCACTGAAAGTTGCCATTGGATCATTAAATCATGAAAATGCTTTTCTAAATGGTCCTTATACAGGCAGATTAATGGTAAATCAATGTATATGACTTCGATGTACATAATAAAAACATATTGCCAACAGGCTGCTCAGAAGAACAAACAGCACATTGTTTTCAGTACCTTGCTTCTATTATTTTCATCCTGGAGTGGAAATAATGGACTTTGAATGTGGTCTAGTTCCTTGCAGTGTGTGTATAAAAGAGCCCCAATGATTGATGACCACTGGATCACAGATTTGACACGGCCACATGAAATTTCCCAACTTAATGAGTTGAGGAGTATCACCTGGATGCTCCATTAAACAAGTGGCCTGCAGGTGGAGATTTGTGCTGCGTTCACAGCACATGGGACAGATGGTAAAGGTAGAATGTACTCCCGTGTTCACTAAATGCCAGAGTTGGTTGCGTGAGGCAAAACCAATACTGTGCATTGGCAATACTGTGTAATTACCTTGAATAACAGACGTTGGCTGTTAAGTTCTGATGTATGTTTTGCATGCCCATCCATCCCTGACCTCCTCACTATGCAGTCTTTGCGGCTCCGGTCGAATAGTCAAAAAATGATGTCCTATGTCTTTTCCCAACCACTTTTCCTTGACCTCGATGACTGCACTTACCCTGAGTTATGTAATTAGGATGCGACGGCGGATGTTATTGATTGACGTGGGTCTGCCATGGTGAAACTACAATTTCCCAAAGATGGACTACTAAACATCTAGATACTTTGCCCCGTGCGTTCTTATCTGGTTGTTTCATACAGGCTATATAAACGTGGACGACAGTAAAAAAAAATATTACTTCATTACCAAGGTAGGGATTGAAACAAAAAAAAAAAAGAAACAAAATAGTTGTCACGGTATTATCTCCTTTTCCTTTGGTAAAGGATGGCCCAGTGTATCCTACGCTAAAGGAGATAACAAAGGAAGCGTTGGAGCACCTTCCCGTAGCTTTTAGAGAATTCGGCCGGCTCTTATCACGGCTGCCAGCTGCTTAGTTAGGAACCTTCCTAAGCAAAAAAGACTGTTCAGCTGGAGCCTGTATCTATAAAAATGTCACCTGACTTCATAATCATAATTACTACGTCTGCTGGAGGGCGCTATCACACGAACATAAACATTTTTTAGGGCACTTACTGAAACAGCTGATTTTGTGGCTCAGTTGCAATCCGGCCCCTACACCCTCTCCCTGCCCTCTTCCACTGCGTTTGCACGTTCGCGTGGAGGGTCCGCCATATTAAGTGCTGTTTCAAGCCAATTAGCTGGGAGTGGAAGTGGAAGTGGGTTATAAAACCCTCCTACAGCAAGTCTGCATCGATCCTGACTGAACCATCTGCCCTCACTGACCACGTTCAATGCTGTTAGTGTCCCTCGGGACACACGCTGGGGAAACATAGTGCCATGCAAACATTTACTAGTAAACTGCGCATAATAAGATAAGACATGTAATATTGTCATAGAGACCTTAACAACTTAAAGGTTACTTTGTATTTAGGATGAAATACACCTGTGTGTAGTCTATAAAACGTTCATTTGTTTGTACGGTGTTGTATATTTCCAGGGACTGTTGCAAAAACCAAGCAGCTCATAAACACATGAGATAAAAGCAAAGAGACATTTTTTTATTTTTTTAAATAAAGAATTTTTGGAATTTTGTTATTATTATTATTATTATTATTATTTCTTATATTTTTTTACAAGAGATGCTGATTCACACCCTACACCTTAAAGAAGGGAGTCTAATGACTACAAACGGAGTTCACTCTGTCACGGACTGGGAGGATTGTCTTTCTTCTTCTTCTTCTTCTTCAGATAGTCTACCGTGCTGTTCTTCCTATGAAGAAGATGAGAATTTACATGTGTGCAAATGAATGACATATATGAATAAGCTGATGAGAGTAGAAAAGAGAAAGTGATGACTCTCGTACTGAGCATACTTCGACCCCACCAAAAATCAGCACCTTTTCTTCTGACAGTCCACATCCCCTGATCCGACCAGATGGAACATCGACAATATTTATCTCTCTGTCTCAATATCTCGTCCTCACATATCCATGTCAGCCCCCCCCCTCCCCTCCTGCAAGGTCACCACATGTGATGAGAATCTATGGCACTGCCCGTCCTTGGAGTTTGTCTTATTTCGCTTTGGGGCACAAAAGCGGTGAAGCATTAGCGCTGGCCCCTCGGCGAGATATTCCAGCCAGAGTGATCATCTGCAGTAACGCTATAGATCAAGCTGAAGGTGACAGAGGGCAGGAGACTTTCTCAGCCTGCCTCGACATAGGATAACAGGCCCGAGGATGCGGGATCGAACAGTCAGTATGTCACATCCGTGCTGTGGACACTGCTATCCACTATTGATGATCCCCGGCGCCCTGTGGGAGTAATGGGGAGCAGAGACAGTGCATACATCACTGATATTAATTATGATGATTATGGTTTGACGCTGGGAAGAATGTGAAGGGGCCTGAAATTGACCGACCGTATTGTATAGCTTGAAGGGGTACATCGGCATGAAAGCGGTGTGTGCGCGCGCGCGTGTGTGTGTTTGTGTGTGTGTGTGTGTGTGTGTGTGTGTGTAATAGGGCGGTGTAGGTCAGAAGAAGGGGGAGGGCAAGGAGGAAAGAATGATGACTTCTAATCTCACGGGACAAACGTTTGCAGTTCCCCGACAACCTCCTTCTAACTCACATAACCCCTACCCCCCCACCCCCACCCCCCCACATGTCACTCTGACACACACACACAGATGCACACAACATTTTTCTCGCTCTACATGCATCATAGAGGAAATTACTGATGGGCATCACAATGTGCGGAAAAATCCTGCGACAAGCATATGCAAAACTACCGAATGTTTATCGAAAGATAAAGCCCATCACACTCAGGACAGGCTGGATGTTGTCAGACCTCCAACTGTTTAACCACCCTCATAGATTTCTCTGTATCTCTGTCGCTGATTGAAAGCTGTCTGCCCCCCCCTGACCCAATAACAGCAGACCTATCCCCCTGGTAGCAATTGTGTGGAGGTTGTAACTGTCTGAGTGATAAACCTTTGCTGTCGGCAGTAAATTTCTCTCCTTTCGTGAGGTCCCTCATGTTAAGGGCAAAAAATAAGACTTGTATTAATGCAGGAGGATTCTGTAATGTGCTTCACTGTTTGGGTTCACGGTCAAACAGAAAGAAATCGTCGTACATAATTCGTTTTTTAAACAGTATTTGTTGTTATTTTATTGTACGGGATGATATTTGTTGCAACCTCTAATCCCTGTTTCAGTTTCATCATGGATCCCCAGAAGAGCTTTTTTATAACAGTAATGCATAATATGCTTCTGCAGGCAAAGAACGGTTAAGATGTGGAATTCTTCTCGTTCATTCCATGTTTTATTTTCAGTTTAATTCACAGATTTGCTCATCTAGTCTTTATGTATTTCTAATTTGCGACCGCGAATATGCTGTGAGAGAAATAAAACTGCTCTCAGAATTACAGTATTTTTATAGCATGAGGAGGAAATGTTTTTAATGAACATATTCGCTGTGTTGCCCAATGTTCATCTTGCACGTATTTGCCAAATGTTCAAAGACATTGCATTTTCAATTTGATTTCTACACAATATTTACACTTATACTCTTAAAGTAACGTTGTGTGGTTCTGTTGAGGCAAGAGCAGCAGAGCTCGACCCGACAACACGCAGGACTCAGTGTTATGACATGATATGAATCTCTGTCGCCAACATCCACCCTGACCGTCGACCTGTGAACACATAAACGTGGCTCTGCCTTCACTGAAAAAAAGCATCACCACTCAACAGGCAAATGTTTATTTGAGAGGCTTTTGGCAAAACAAATGAAACATTATTTTAATAATTTTATTATGTTTTCAGGAAGGTAAAGGTCACAGTTAATGGAACTATTTTTTCTTGGTTTAAACAGAGTAAACCAACCTGTTAAAGTCCTACAGAGCATGTTTAAAAAAAAAAAAATACTGCATATTGTCTTTTTCGTGTCTTTCACTTTTTTTATCCTAGAATACTGTTCTGTATTATTGGGGCTATGGTGATAAAATAAGCCCCTCTTGGGCCCCCCCCCCCCCCTGCACATTACTCTCCATTGTCATTTGTATTTCATTTAATTGATTTGAACTTGTTCAATAGATTAAGCCTAAATATTATATCAGCTTCATCTTTGCTGTCATCGCACAGAGTGCAGGTACTGAGCCAGTTTAGCATCTAACCAGTGTAACAAGCAGAGACGTGCAGAGTTGTACACATGCACACTGAAAATACTAGAATACACTGTTCAAATATGTATGCTATGAGCAGTACGAGCAGTGTGACATGAATATGTGAAGATGCAAACAGTATGAACATGTGCAGCGTGTACATTAGTCAAAATATAAAGTGCATAAATACATAGTGGAAGTACAATAATGACAATAGTGAGGTAAAGAGATGCTCAGCCTGTCCTGAGTGTGATGGGTGTAGCTGCGTTCTGTCTAGATATCTATCTAAATATAGATATAGATATATATTGAAAAATATGTTTGAAAAACCTCTGCCAGTGGGATGACACCTGTTTTCACTGCAGCCTTTCAGGAGCTCTTGGAAGACCACATGAGCTCCGCTGCTCATCTCCTCAGTGAGTAAGGCTGAGAAGAGGCGTGTGTGAGGGGGTGTATCAGGTGGGTATGTGCGGGGGCGGTGTGTGTGTGTGTGTGTGTGTGGGGGGGGGGGGGGGGGGGGTGCAGTCTACAAAATGAGAGAGTCAGCTGCACTGGAGGAGCAGATGTGAGAGACACACTGTAGGGGCCAGACGCGCCACGACAATTAGCCGCGGATATATTGACGGGAATAACCGGATTATGAAGATTTGAGGAGAATTCAACAGAATACGGTGTCATACAAGGCGAGGGATTAAGTTAGGCGTTTTCACTCCTAAAGTCGCCGTCATGGGGATAGACCGACGCCGGAGAGCATCGCTGGCTCTCACCTTGAACTTCCTCGCGTTGTTCCTGGCGGTGTCGGCTCTCACCACCAGCTACTGGTGCGACGGGACGCGAAAAGTGGTGAAGCCGTTCTGCACCGGCCCGGTGACAACCAAGCAGTCGTTCTGCATCAGGTTCAACAGCTCCAACATCAACGACACGAGGCTGGTGCAGTACATCTGGGAGACCGGGGAGGACAAGTACGTGATGAGGAAGTTTCACACCGGCATCTGGTTCTCCTGCGAGCAGAACATTAACATGACCGGTAAGTTTTGGGTTTTTTTTGAAAGAAAGGCACCGGGCGGATGTCTGGGAGCGCAGCGGGGCGCGCGGGCTGTGCGTCACGGAGAGCCACATCGATCCAGTAACCCATAAAAAAATAAGATAAAGTCCTGCTTCTAGTAACATCTTCCATTAAAAGAAAAAAAAAATCTGATTTAACACAGACTAGATTTGGTGATTAATCATAGAAATTAATTTACAAGTTAAATTAAAAATAGCAGTTCAATGCATCTCAAATCTTAACACTGGTCGTCCAAACGATATGTTAGGTCCATAAAATGTCAGAAAATAGTAATAAAAATGAACACTATCCAAATTGCTGTAACATTTTCGAATTGCTTGTTTAATCTGATTAATAATCCAAAACCCAAAGATATTTAGTTCAATATCATAAGACTAAGAAAAACTGTTAATTTTTTTACACAAAAGAAACTGAACCTTTGACCCATTGTTTGGCGATTTAGATTTTTTTTTAAACCCTCAAATGGATTAAAGTAGTTCCTGATTTAACTTCCTGTCAACTTTATTTCAATGTATCTGGAAAACGTGAAAGAAGTGGTGCTGTGTTGAACTCAAAGTCGACGTGTTATTCTCTTTCCTACAGCATTTAGTGTTGTGTGGTTATCTGGTCTGCCTTCACACTGCCACACAGAGACAGTACTGAATGTTTGGTCGGCACACTGCTGCTACAAGCAGCTGGAATTGAAGCAGGAGATTTGGACATGCTGGGGGGAAGTTGTTGAGCTTGTTATTGCACAAACACACAAAGGAAATCTCTTCACGGATAGGATCAAATAGGGATTTTTTTTCTCTTCTTCACATCGCAGTTTTATCTGTGTCACACAAAGTGGAATAGGCTACCTGTCACTCTCTCTCTCATTCTAGAGAATTGATGGATTTCTTGGTCTCACTTATCAGCATGTTGCAGTTATACTGTCACCAAGTGTCTATTCAATCCTCTAATTATTCTTTTCCAGGTGAAAACTGCAGAAGTTTCCTTTACGTTGCACCTTCGAATGAAAGAGGTAAGCATATTCAGAAATATTATCAGTGACACACATACTCATACACGGTTTAGCTCAGTCTGTAGTGGGAACTGGTTCCTGGAGAGGAGCCAGTTCGCCTCCTGGGCACTGCCGAGGTTCTGCATAGTAGCTGCCCACTGCATCTGATACTGGGATGGGTTAAATGGTCTAAATTTCACTGTGTGCGCTGTGTACGTTGAAATCCTCCATTTCCATCCTAGTACATCACTAATTCCGTAGAATGTGCCATCTCACTGGTGTGAAAGGAAATATTACTTCGAAAGCAGCAAGACGTCATCCAATCGCATGAAAAAGTTTACCGTGCTGCTCACATTGGGTTTAAAAGTTGCGAGAAGCTGCTCAAAGCAGGAAAAAAAACCTTTTGGGCTTTTTTCCTGACCACGAGTGAGCTGCTTAGCGCGGCGGGGGGCCCATTTTGACCGAAGTGGACGTTTTTTGGAAAAAGTGACAACAGTTGTTA
Organism: Bovichtus variegatus; assembly: GCA_943593645.1. Taxonomy (NCBI): domain Eukaryota; kingdom Metazoa; phylum Chordata; class Actinopteri; order Perciformes; family Bovichtidae; genus Bovichtus; species Bovichtus variegatus. Next base: position 5,212,217 of record CALSCE010000091.1, on the reverse strand, counting down.
GAGCATCTGTCGGCCCCACTTCTTCGCATTACTATTATGCCGTACTGAGGCATTAGCTTATAGTATCCCTGTCTCAAACAAGTAAATCTTCCTTTTTCTACACCTCTGTAATCAAGACAACAACGTAATACCAACACTATTACAGCGCTTGTGATTTACTGATCGAGTAATAAGTAAAGTGGTGTTGCAAGAATCTCTTTCTTACAGTCTAATGCCCTCTGTTCAGTTCCCTCAGCACTATTCCCATGCTGAAACCTGCTTCTTCTCAGTATTTAGCCTGATAGTAATTTTGTTTCACTCCATTATTCAGTCAGACAGCGTGTTCATGTTCACCGTTTTCTGTTAGGGAGGCATTGTTTTATTTTCCCCCGAATCAATGAGTAGCGAGTGTCGTGTGCATCCCACCAATATCATTTTTCAGTCTCCGTGGAACCTACAGTCGAGGTTGCCAGGAGAAGCTTGTTGATCAAAGTGTTAAAATTGTTTATTATAACTTCATTGTTTTAGTCAGCTTACACCGAACAACATGGTCGCTGCGTATATCTCACTAACACTCTTCTGCGCAGTGTTTCTGTAAATGTTGTTTTGGCTCTGGCACAGGAAGATGATATCCCCATCCTTAAAGGGTCAGACTGGGTCATATTCGATATTTTTGTAAAAAAAATCAAGAGTAAACCCCATGAAAAGATTTTTTTTAAATGAATCATACTAACAAGTGTATAGCCAAAATAAAATAAAAAACGTATTCCTTATATACTTCCTGTCATAACCAAAGAAATGAATAGGTCCCATTGTTTGTCTTATTGTTTATGTATTATTTATAAAATTACACATAGTAGAGCAGAGGCTGACAGGTATCATTATTTGGTTATAAAACAAGGTATTCATCAGGTCAGAAAGACAAAAGTTAAATATTACCATAGGACTACAAACACTAATAAGCCACACAATTGTCCTGGGTTATACAGTAATTCATTTCAATTCAATATGCTTTACCTGGAGTGTAACAAAGAAAATATTGCCAAAGCATATGTTCCATCGTAAATCAATTCCACAGAGATCATCCTGCTGCTACTCACAGACGCAAATTAATCCACCACTGAAAATAGTCCCCAACAAATGCATTATCTCCTCCTGTTAGTAACGTTTGCTACAGCAGAGGAAATGACTGAGCCCTTTAAGAAAAATGAAGCTATATATTTGTGAGGTGCTTTTAAGAGATCTCTGTCTTCAGCAGGAGCTGAGAGCCACAGACTAAATGGACTAAAAAACTGTTTGTTTTTCATGGGATTGGTTATTGAAAAAAAGGAATTGCAGAATAACACCAATCTTTATCCTTTTCATCCCTCCGAGAAAATTGGCTTGGTTCCTTTTCCAACGATAGAAACCAATAAATTCAACACCACACCTATGTAAATAGCTGAAAAAATCCTACACGTGAGCAGGAATTTAGAGGTCTGGAACCAGGCAGTGCCATGTTTGCCTCTCAGACACTGACCCTGACATAAAGAGATCTTCAGACAGTGAAGGGACAGCTTGGATGCCAGTGCATTTAGATGGTAAGAACTTCTGCTATCACTTTCCCCCTTACATTTTAAATTCACGTGAGAGCATCCGTCTCTGTACGCTGGTATGGGTATGCTTAATGAGAAGAAATACTTTTTTTTTTTTTAAAGGAAAATGTACCTAATTGCTGACTGTTTTAAGACTTTAAATGTACTAATAACATCTTCCTCAATCATCTCCACCCTTCTTCTCTACATTTATTTAAAGAAATCTTTGTTTGGAATTCAATTTAGAGCAGCAAAAAAAAGCCATTTTTAGCTGAAGTGATGGAAATCTATTCAAAATTCATACCGCGATATTTTTGGCTAACAGGCACAGCGCGTCAGTCCACCTTTTGAATTACTTAACCACACAATGTACCTGCCCTTGGGTGATGTATGCAATTACACCAGAGCTTACATTTACCGCTCTCTAAATCCATTGATATTTTGTCCTAGCACGCCGACCCGAGCTCAGGATGTTGTCTGTCCCTTGGTAGATCATATATCCTTTCTGTGACTGTGAAGGTTAATGATATGGGTGACGGGGTCACTGGTCCACCTTTCCCGTCTCATTCTCCTCCCCATCCTCCGTCTTTTCCAGTACCTATCATCTCCCTTAGCCCTGACTTACCCATATTCTTCTTCAATTCCCCATCCCCCATCTCTTCCTATCACTACACCCCCTCCATCATTCACTCAGCCGTGTTCACCTCCAACCCCCCACAATATGAATCGGGTTTTCTTTTTTTTTTCTTCGTCTTTGCTATTCCTTTGACATAATCAATTCTCTCCATAGGAGTGCTGTGGCTGTGCATTGTTGCTGAGTGCCTATACATCCTCCTGCTGGCCACCGGAGGCATCCTCATGTCCATCGAGGTGTGCCACTTTGGCAATGTCATCGACGGCCTCAAGCTCAACGCCTTCGCTGCCATATTCACTGTGCTCTCAGGTGAGGGGCGCCATTGCATTTGCCATCTTATGCCATCAAATGGAGTACGGCTAAATTAATCAAATAAAAAAATGCTGAATATAGACGGTTGCAGATAACCAAGAGAAGATACTCTCCTCACTCTTTGTGTGAGGAAATGTGAACTGTATTGATACTGCAGCTTCAGTGCATATTTCTTTTCATTTTTCGAAGGGGGATCGAAATGTTTTTGCATGTTTGTTGCAGCAATGCTTCTTGGCTTCTGTTTAGAGTGGGTGACATTTTGAGAGCCAACTTCCTCTTTGTCTTCTGTTGTGTGCTACAAACTGGGGGATGTTATAGCCCCGTAAAAGCCACAAATTGCGATGCAACCTTGTTCGACCAGCCAACATTGTCTATCAAACTTTTAGTGCTTTAAGTTGTCTTTCCATTCAGCACCTGGGAGGACCCATCCTGCTGTGATGTTCGTATTCCACTCGGAAAGATGAAACCAGCCGGCCAGGTTTAGGCCGACTAGCTTCCACCAAGAAAAGTGGGCGCTAGTTAAACTGTCATGCGAACATCAGGACTGATTCACACTAGACTTTACCTTTTCCTCCATGCTACTTCAACTCCTGCTGAGTCATCTGCAGCTCCTGCACACCCAGTGCTGTGTTTGTCCTGCATTAGAAATGAGTGGCTCTCCCTAGCATTAGCTGTCCCTCTTTCACGGGTCCAGGTGTGGTCGGAAACAAACAAAGCGGCATGTGGTCCTGTAACCTCAGGACTTCGTACGTTTCCCTGTGATTTGCACAGTCACGTAGGGAGTGCTCAAATCATGTACAAGACTTAAAACCTAAAAGTATTGGTTCCCAGCTATTTAACCATCAGTGTGGATTGGTGCAATATTACAAACTGTTTTTGCGCTGGACCAGACATATATTTCATCATGAGCGGCACAAGGGGGGAGGCTTAAGCCCCAATTGTATTTAGCAAAGCCTCTAATACACAAGTCAATAACAAACAGGATAGGATATATACTGTAAAATCATTTCTTCTTCTTTTATTCCCTCCTCAAAAATGTATTAGAATTTAAGTTAGACTTTAAAACAATTCAGTCCTTAGTTCTGATTCCATGCTGGCATTAGACATATCTCATATCAGCCCCTTCAGAGCCTGAGAAGACTTTTCAGCCAGTTTTCCAGTTTGCCTTCCTCTCTTGGTGGAGGACTTAACAATGACCTTCTCTCTAATCCACTCTGTGAAAATGATCCTGACCGCCACACTCTGGGCAGTGAATGAGCAGCGAAAGATACTCGGCTCAACGGCAAAAACTGGCTTTACAGGTCAGGCTCAGGAGATGTGTAAAAGAGCCATCAGCTGAAGTACAGTACGCCCTGGCTCCAAACTTTAACATTTTCTTTGATGTTAGAAGAATGCAACATAACTATTTTATTGGAAACAACCAGGTCGTATCACTAAAATTGCCTTTTCCTTCTAGAATAGAATTCTTGGATGCACTGAACTGAACTGCTGAAGCTTGAACCTCAAGACCGCCGACCTGACAAAAAGCTCCACATTTTCTTTCAATAAGTGAGATGAGAAGATCAATACCACTCTCATGTCCAGGTGTTTAGTGTAGAAATAAGCCTCGCTTAAAGGTGCTGAATACGAAATTCAGAGTGTATCCGTGATTGAGGCCGTCGCCATCTTGGCAGCCTAAGTCTGGCCTAATCTAAAAATGGGCATCATCTGTGAAATTGGGTCGGGCCCAGGTGTCGCAGCAGAGCAGACAGCTAGCGGTTAGCGACCTGAGACAGCACCCATCTGTCACTCAAAGCGGCCATGCCCCTAATAATGCGTAACTATAAGCCTATTATAATTTAAACGGATGAGTTGTATGAAAATTCACCCCCCCAGTTGCCATGAATAGGAAAATTAGCTATAGAGACCAAAACAGTTTTTTGTACCAGGCTGTAAACATGTTTATTTCTGCTTTAAAGTTGGGCATTTTAATATGGGGGGGGGGGTCTATGGAGACTGCTGCCTTTTTGGAGCCAGCCTCAAGTTGCCATTCGAGGAAACTGCAATTTATGGCACATCCTCACGGGCTTCACTGCTCTGCCCCGGAGTGTGCCGCGTGGTCATTACACTATTTTACTTTGGGCCAAGGAGCACACGCCTTCATCTACTATTAAAGAAAAACTTCCGTTTAAATCTGCCCTGTGGAGTTTTCTTGTAAACAAACATTTAGTGGTACTCATCGAAATGCAAATGCGATTTTTTTAAATATTTTAAATCCTGCATCGTTTGCATCCATGTGTACTAGCATGCAGTCTTCTTCTGCATGTCTTTGCTGGTGCATTGCAGCATATCTTGTTATGTTGCCTCTGCCTTTTGATCAGTGGAATAGTGTGACGCCATCGATAGGACTGTGTGTCGTGTCCCCATGTGCATGCGCAAGATAAACAAAACAGGGCCCCACTAATGGAACAATAGCACCAAAGCGCCACTAGAGGTCTTAAACACAACAGGGAAGAAGTGTGTTTGAGATGTTTTCTGTTGAATTGTTTTTAAATGTCATCGTGATCATAGTTTCCTTTATGTCTCTCTTGGGTTAAGGTGAGGAGTCCAAATTGAAACACTTAATTCATTATCATATTCACAGAACTATCTTGAGATCAGCAAGTATTATCTTCGTGAAGCATCCAACACTTTGTCTAAGAAGGAATGCCCCCGCAAACACAGTTGAGATAATCGTGTGTGCAACACTTCGAACTCCGTTGAGAAAGATCTGGAGAAACTTTTCAGAAACATGGGATATTTAAACCTTGCTGAGGCTGAGGCTGCATATTGATCAGCTCTGAGTTAGAGACGGGATTCTCATTGTCTGACTTATGCTTTGATTTTAGACTAAGTACAGAGTCAGCTAAGTCCCCTTTCATCTTGTTGGCATGTGAAGCAATGAAGATGCTGTGACCCTGCTGGTTAAATATCCTTCAAACGTTGTGTTACTTGCTTGGTTTCCTCATTAGTTTCATGTGACACTCATCTGTTCTCGTTGTACATTTAAGTGTAAATGACAATTGCTACTTCATAACATCAGGAGACAATAAAGTACATACAGTCCAGAGTTTCTACCAAGAAACAAGTGAGGACCAAATCAGGAGTCAATCCCACATACACCATCCTGCTGCAGTAAATGCTCACTAGTACACTACATGTGTATTCATCCGCAGCTGAAAATAGTTCCCAAGAAATGCACTATTAACGCCTGTTCGAGCAATGTTTGGTAAAAGCTGCAGCGCTCAACTGTTTAAGGAAATTACTAAGCCTTTTTTGAAAATGAAATGATATAATTGTGACTTGTTTTGAATTACTTACATCATCAAAATGCACCAATGGGCTGGGAGCCACGGATAGGTTTTGTTCTTTGATGTTGTTAGTTATGATTACCAAGTTTTAGCAGAAAAAAAAAAAAACTTGAAAAAAAACTATTTAATGATGCTATTCAGAGCTCACATATACATTCATATTTGCATCTATAATGTCCCATTATTAGCAACATCAGCCACACTAGTCAATAAGTATTCATATAGTATGTTACAATAGTGTAAAACATGCCCTCTGCTTTATGATCAGTTAAGAACATTTTTAAAAGTCTATTTGCCCTCAATAACATCATCTAAATTTGTTGTCTGATGTCGACGTGACCTTTGGCAAGGACAGACGAGCAGGCTAGCGTCGCCCTTGCCAGGCATCTCTGTTGAAAACGGTGTGTGTGTGTGTGTGTGTGTGTGTGTGCATGTGACGTTATATATAAGTGCAGTCCATTTCCCATATTTCTCTTAGCAGCTGATTCAGAGCTAATCTGCAACAATTCATTGGGAAATTGCTCACTATGCATTTTCTCAGATCACCATCTTATACTATCAATGTCAATCATTAGCATATCCATCTGTTTTAAAATAAGCTGTCGTCAGCCTTTGTTGTTCGGAACACTTTTATCACATATTCCTTCATCAACAGTTCATTTGTAACTGCCCAAAAATGTGTTCACCTTAAACCTGCATTACTTGATTTCTTTTGGCCAGTTGATGTGGCAAATGTGTGAGCAAATCGTAAGAAAGCTAATTCATCTCCTCCTTCCAACGAGCACTAGACAGGGCTTCTGTACTGAAGGCATCCAAACAGCAACAGGACAACCAGGTGACGTTTACCCTACTGTAACTAGCTCCCAACTGCCACTTCGGCCTTGGCAGATCATTTCTGGAAATCTTTCAAGGTCAACCTAGTACAAATTCCCTTTAGAAATAATCAGCTCCGGCTCCTCATCCCACCACGATGGGACAACGTTGTTTTTACAGAAAAAAGCCGGGGCAGTCCATTGGTTCATGCAGTTGATACCGGCTTCAGTATCAGTATGTCACAACAGAAATGAACTGCTGACCATCTTTCAGTCATCCTATCATGGTGTCCTCATCTTTTAATTTTTAGCTGACAGCAGGTAAACCCAGCACACTCTCCTGATGCTGAAGCTTCTCATGCTTGAGTGAGTTATGTTTTCAGAGCCTTGCCCTTGCATTTCGCCCGCTTCTAAATTTCCGTCGAAAGGTAACTGAACCTCTCAGCCCCCATCTGCATGTGTTATGTTTTATTTATATGTACGTGAGTCACTGTCTGGAGAAGTGAGCTGTCTGTGTAAGGTGGGAGGTGAACCGTGTAAGGTTCATACTGAGAGTTGTTTTTTATCCTCTTCAAAAAGATGTGCATTTTGACATTTTTCTGCAGAATCTGTCGCAGCCTGTTGGCTTATTAACACCTCCCCAGGCATATCACAAATGGTCTAGTGTGGTAAGATGTTTGAATTAAGAAAGGCGTTTAAAAGTTGTTTCTGCTAAACAACAGCTATTTCTTCATTTTGTTAACTGACTGTGCTCCAAGTGCACCAAAATGTGCCGTTTACAAAGCTTTCTTTTATAGCCCCCCAAGCTGCACTGTATTTGCATATTTTGTACTTCAGAAATAATGACAATGAACTATGTTATGTCAAATGGAAATGGAATATAGCAGTGGTTCCCAGACGTTTTGGCTTTTGTTCCCTTAAAGATTTATACACTGAAAGTTGACAGTCGAGAGAGGATGATGAAATCTCTGGTTATCAACCCAAAATATTCCCACGAGATACTGCTGCAACGATCCATATCTACAGAAACCAACCTATCAGAATATAACATGAGTTGATGCAGAATACACTGGAGAAAGTGACACTGTAACAACCATTTGATGGGAGTGGTTAGCTAATCACCTCAAATCCCATTTGATTGGATAAATATATGCATAGGAGTTTAAAATGTAATCAACAATATTTTACATGAAGAGAAAAGATTGGGATTTTGATATAAAAGTACTCCAAAATTATTTATTTGGCATATATTTAGAGATTGCTTAACACATGGGCTAAGAACTTGGAGAACATATTTCTTTTGATTCATTTTTTATTTCGTTTTCCGTTTACATCGCAGTCTCACGGCTAAGCAGGGATTCATCACACAGTCTGACATGCCTTAAAACTGGAATGTTACTGTCTGACACTGATTGTAATCAAGATCTTACCAAACCCATCTCACACAGTGTGAAATGCAATAAATCCGCAAGTTCTGGTGTACAGGGTGGTTTAAAAGGCAATGTCTAAGTCTTTGTTTCAATTCAATTCTATCTTTATTGAAAAAAATACATTAAATGTATTCTCAAAATACATTCCTACGGTGCAATTTTGTCAGCAGTCAACCTATCAATATAGCTTATTAGCGGTTGCCAATTGGAGTAGATCTGTCCGAGGATAGAGAACAATTTCGAGAAAGACAAGACGTCACAAAGACAGAATTTGAATGAGTGATGGGGGGGGGGGGGGGGACTTCCATAACAGGAGGATTATTTTACAGGCGAGAGGAGAGATACAGGAAATCACATTGTTTGGGATATTTGCTGTGATGCTATATTCATAAGAGAGCCATGTGGGGAGATGGCGAGACTCTACACTGTATTAGTTCAGAGACTTCATTGAAAACCGATTCCCAGAAAAAATGTATCATTTGAGGCACTACCAGAACACACTTGTTCAAGTGTTATTTTGTTGTTATATTTGTTAAGTCGCATGGAGGTAGTGAGCACCTATTACATCCATCACCTGTGTCTGGGTACATTTTGGAGAGTTTAGCCCTGTTATCTTACCCTCTGTGGAGCACCTCGAATTGAATAAGACTAAGCCCAGCATAGGAGGAGGAAGAATTAACTCTTCTCAAGCTTCTTCCCAGAATTCATCTGAGAGGGTAATCTGTAATTCGTTCTCTCAGTCTTTCTTTGATCTCTTCTGCGACGGATTCATTAATTGGAAGCAAAAGGTCGTAGATGTAGGAAACATGACATCTCGTTAGTGGGGTCCGCCACGAGTATACAGTCGATGGAATTTGATGGAATGAAGCGGTGTGGGTTCCAGCGAAGTCCTGTAATTGGAAGTCTCCGGAGAAGTTATTTAACTGGAATGAAATGCAAGGTTGTTTGAGGCTTGAGAATATATAGTATAGGTCCTCCAGACAACATAGGCCCCTCCCCCTTATGGCCCAGGACAAAAATCTGGAATTAGTTCTGGCTGGTGTGAAATGGTGGCTGTTGCAGATAGGTGTAAGAGTCGTCCTACTTACTTTGAAAAAGCAAGAACAATGAGGTTTGTTGTGAGGGGAGAAGGGAGAGGGGGCACAGGCCAGTTCCTAGGGGTGTGAGGAGGAGATACATGAGTTAGCCTCTGGCCACCAGCTGCTCTGTGGAGCGGTAAATCAGAGTAAGAGCTCGTAGCGGCTCGATAGTATCCTAGGAAGCTCGGCAACCCAATACCTCCTGACGGTCTGCCCCTGTGTAGAAATGCTTTGTAAATAAAGTTTTGTGATATAAATGTGAAGATGATTAAGTCAACAGCAGAGGTGGAAGACATACTCAGACCTTTTAGTTTAGTAAAAGTAGCGATACGAAATTGTAAAAATACTCTGTTACAAGTAAAAGTTGTGCATTCAAAATCTTACTTAAATAAAAGTACAAAAGTATTGGCGTCCAAACATACTTAACGTACCAAAAGTAAAAGTACTCGTGCATAATGGCCCAATTCAGAATCATATACTTTAAATGACTGGATTATGATTACTGATGTATTAATGTGAGATCATTAGATCATAAAGATCATTTTATTACTTTGTATACTACTGCTGGATACCTCAACCTATGATAATATAGCATAGGTTATTTATTAGTTGATGTGTATTTTAACTAATAGTTAAAAACAAAGTACCAGGTGAGAAGATGGGTGTACACTCTATTTCTGATACCTTTCAGTAATTGTCAAGATAAAAAATGAATTAATTCATAAATTCTTTCACACATGGTTAACCGTGCTGTGCTCTAGTTGCATTTGTCGGGCATCATGACATTTACTGACGACATCAGACCACTATCTTTCTGTAATAGAACTTAGCAGGACAAGGAACGTAAAGTCTATATGTATGTCCTTGTTAAGTGCTTTGGCACTAAAAATAAACAACCTGGAATTGACACTTATTGACTTCGTGTGGAATAACCTGACCTTGTGTGAGAAGAGCGTGAGTCATTTCCACATCACACAACGTGCCAGGACTCAGATCTCAGATTTGTTCCACTCATCCTGACACAAAGCTGCCTCTGATCTGCATATCATTATGATAATATGGCACTGGGATATATTTAGGAATAAACATGAGCATTGATAGGGAATGGGAATTTAGGTGTTTGGTGCTTTTCTCTGGCGCGCTCTTGTTCCGTCCAGGGATTTGGGGG